>OY757920.1:52050889-52293389 GCA_963585895.1 Sepioteuthis lessoniana | reverse complement strand
AAAAAAAAAAAAACGCGAACTGACATTCCTCCTTTTATGACAGTTATGGCAGGCCGAAATTTGCATATGTTACAGATACAGGTGTCCTATAAATCTCACCTACAAGAACGGCCACATTTCTTACTGTTGGCATTCTGGGCGCCTCTGGTGGTGTAAACGGTTAACAAGCTAGACTAGCGAACCTACACAAGTGAGTTCGAGTCTCATTTGGGTGCCCCATTCATTCGGCCTTGTGCCACATTGAAGCAAAGAGCTTTGTAAATTACCTTACTGTTGGCATTCATTTTTATATTTTTGTAAATATTTTGCTCTTTTTTCGTTTTTAGGAGGATTGTATATAGTTTACTTTTGATATTAAATTATTCCCCTCTCCTCCACTTTGTAAATATGGGTCTTAAACTAGAAGCCCATTGAGTGGTTTTGTTGAAAGTAGTAAGATAGTGTTGGTTTCAATTGAGGTATTGTGGTGTTTTTGTTTTTTGTTTTTTTTAATTTGGAGATATGTATTGGTCAGTGAATGAGTCTAGTTAAGTTAAAGATTAAGATAGTGTTGACCAGCTTTCCCCCTACTTGTTCAGGCCATGTGCCACATTTGTATTTTATTTCATATATACAATAAATATCCTTACTGTCAGCACTCAGCACGTTAGACACGTTCGCGCTTGCTTCGAACTCTGAGGCAGGTCATTTTTCTCGCTACACAAGCACATATGCAAACAATTTGCCTTCTCTTGCTTTGGCGAGCTATGTCTCTGGTACAAAGTATTTACCTATCTAAAATGATCAAAATTTATAATAAAACTTACTATTATTTGGGTATTTCTGAAGGATAATTTTTGATATTTTTTCTTTTACTTAATTTTTTGCAAATTTACTGTCTTGTTTTTATCTGATTGAATCTTTTTTTTTAGGTTTCAGCTTTTCTGCTCATTTGAAGATACTCTATCAAATTAAATTTGTTAACTCCTGTCTTGGGAATGGCACAAAGCTGCATGTGGTGGTGAGGCTCGAGTTGTTCATTGCCATTATTCTGAGGTTAATTCTGACCAAGAATGATAGCTTGTTTGGGTCCGATCAATGGGTCAAATAGATCTATTTTGGGAGTTATTGATATAAGATAATACTTGAAACTATGTAACTGTGGAAAAATTAAGTTTCTTGAAGTTATAATAGTATACAAATGATTATTAGTTTGTTAAAATCATAATTGTTTAAGAAAAAACTTACTTTGCAATTAAATAGTCCAACTAAGGTTGACATGCCCTAAAACCAAACTGCTGTTTGTCCCCCATTTAAGTATTTATCAGGCTCATTGCTTCTTAACCATAATGATCTAGCAGGAAACAAAATTTTTTGTATGACTTGAGAGTAAGATCTCCTTCTGCAGAATCCTTGGTATGACACTAAAATGCATCCAGTGATGAGACTCCTGTTCTGGATTTGTGGAAGATTTGGTCACTCCTTCATTGTCATTTCTTACTGATCTATTTTGACCCAGGATAAAAAGTTGGAAATCTTAGTCCAGGGTGACCAGAAGTCTCCCTTTTCAATAGCTACTACACCATGGTGTTGGGGAGGGCACTAATCCTTTCCCTGGATTGCTCCACTTTAACCTTGATCCTTGCCTTATTGTGCTGAGTACTAAGCAGGGCGGCATCAAGTACCTAGGATTGAACCCTGGTCTTCCGGACCATTAATGAACCCTCTACTCATTAGGCCAATGGTCTAATGAGTAGAGTAATAATAGTACCAATTAGGGTCTCACGCAGGAGTCACAGATTTGTTTCAAAACTATTAGTATTTATTGGAATTCTTGAAATAAGAAAAATGTGCACTGATTATATTAAGTTTTAATTATAGTTTATATAAGTTTAATTATATTACTCTGAGGTTAATTCTGAATGAGAGAGCTTGTTTGGGTCCTATCTATGGATCAAATAGATCTGTTTTAGGAATTATTAATATTAGATAATACTTTAAACTATGTTACTGTGGAAAAATTAAGTTACTTGAAGCTATAATTGGTTATAAAGGATTACTTGTAATTACTTGCTTACAAAAAATAAACTAAAATAGCCAGTAATTTTGTTAGGTTTTACAAACCAACCAGCCATTCCTCAATGATCACCTAAGTATTAAGTCAGTTCATTGCTGCTTAATTATGATAATCTAGCAGGAATCAATACAGTTAGCCAGTGTTATGTTCTTTGGTGAGCAAAACCAAGAAACTTGTGGTCTAAAGGATTTTTTGATTTCCCACCCAGTGACCATTGGTATGAAGACATTTTATAATCGGTGGGCGGGGGGATACATGAATTGACACTTACATGTGACCATTCACCCCTGCCAAAAAAAAACAAAACAAAACAGATGCTTAATCTTCTCAGCTTTCCCTTTCATGGATCTGCCTAGTTAACTGGGGCTGTTGAATATGCCAACTGCATCTCTGCAGAGGGGTAAGATCCCCTCAGCAGGTGTCTTGGGTATGATATTAAATTTCATCTAAGGGTGAATGTGGAGTGTCTCTTCATTACCATTACTCTCAGGTTCACAAACAAAAGACTAATGTCAAATTGAATTAATATTACATTGCAATACTTGGAGCCATTTAACAGTGCAAATGAATGACCTCTGACTCACTTACGAATATTACCCAGAAACTATTCATTTGCAAATCATATTTAATATAAATAGTGTGTGTGCATATATATATATATATATATATATATATATATATATATATATATATATATATATATATATACAGGATTTGGCATTAAATACCCTGAAAGAGTTGATACACCATTGAACACAAACAACCAACATTCATGTGTGCCAGTCCTGCCTGGAGTGGGTTGGCTACCTGTAACCAGATGAGTGTTAGAACAAACAAATCAGGCACCTAGCATAAAAGCCAGGTGAGCCCTTATTTGCTTAATAAGACTTAGAAAAGGGGTTTTCTTGAAATCTCTTTAGGGTTCAAGAGATTTCAAGAAAACTCCTTTACTCTGTACTCTGTGTTGGTTGGCAATGTGATCAGTATTCTTTTTTTTTTTTTTGCTCAAGCACTTATTTCTCTATTTCTAAAACATCGTTACCATATTTTTAAACAAATCTCTAAAGGCTTTTTTGTTCCTTATTGTTTTTTTGTGTTTGTATATTGTTTTCTCCTGGGCCCTGTTCTCTCTCTCTCTCTCTGCACTCCTCCAGTACTCTATTCTTTCTCTGCACTTCCCTTACATCGAAGCTTGTATGTTCGTTATCCTGCTGCCTATTTTGTTCCACAGTGCAACTTGGATCAACACTTGGTTTTTACCCAGCTTTTAGATCTTTACAAGCTGTATACTGATTACAACTTCTTCTCAATCCTAAATCTTAACTTTCTCAGACACGTTGCTTCTAATGCAGGGCCTTTTCATTTCTTTTAGGCAGCTTTTTTTTTTCACCTGTTATTTCTGGCTCTTTTAAGTTATTCATTTTTGTTTTTCTGTAGATTCTGGACTTGTAGTTTTTGAAGCTTCAAATGCTGAATAATCTGTCAAGTGTTTTAGCAGCTCCACTCCTGCTTAGTTTTAGAAGAAAAAAGGTTTCAACAAATTAAAATTTACTGGGAGATATCAGATAAGTTGTTTATATACTTTAAATAAAAGAATCCTCACACTCAGGTTTTTTGCTTAGTCATTATTTTTTTTCAACCCACGTTGATTGAATGCTATGAACAACAGCATAAAGATGGCAGTTATTCTAAAAAATGTAATTCTCAGTAATCAATATTTGATTCCTTTGTAAGCTTGATTGAATATTGATTACTGAGGATAATTTATTTTCAAGTTTGGGTTTAAAATCGTTAAAGATAACCAAGGTTTTCAATATGATCAGATTTTTGCATTGAAATGAAGTAAAATAAAATTTAATACTAAACAATTATTGATCCATGTATACTAATTGGCAATATTTTTACACTACTTTTGTAAGGATACAAAGAATGAGTATCTCTCTGATATATTGGCTTGTCTATTATGAACCCTGTAAGAAAAGGGTGGTGGTCACATGACAATACCAAAAATCCCTTCTTAATCTCTTTTTCACCTCTGGTCTTTGATCAGAAGAGATATTATCTGACCCCTGCTAGGAAGCCACATTGCTATCTTACCAACTCTTAATAAGAAAGCCCATGGTGTAATGGTTATCGTCGTAGGAAATGGACACGGCGACAAGAATTCAAATCCTGGCCGAGACTAATTGCATTTCACATAGCACTAATACCCTTGGGAAAAGTATGAATCTAATTATTCTCCCTCCACCTATGGGTAAATAGTAGGGCAGACTAGGTTCTTCAGCCTTGGTGAAGCAACTAGTCTAGAAGGAAAACTCTGAATTCAAACCTCTTAAACTTCGCTGAGAAATTGACCTTGTGTCATATCCTGCCTGAGCGGAGGGGTTGGTAAATATGAATAAGAAAACCTTTTTCTATTTTGTGCCCCTTCTACATGCTGCTTGTTCATGGAACAATGTGTAGTTTTATCTGATGGAACATGTTTATGTATTCTTTACTTTTAATACCACTTGTATTTATATAGTGTACATAAAATTTTCTTTGTATGTACTAATGAGTTTATCTTGTCTTTCCTTCTGTTGTGTTCATTGTTAGTATATTACAGATTTACTAATAATAATATCATCCTTGAAGAGTGGGGAATTTACTAAAATATCTTCCCAATCAGCAAGAATCCAATACTTTTATATTCCATCCTTCACTTTAAAAATATTCTTTCTAAGATATTTAAATGAAATAAAACCATTTCATTGATAGCTTGGGTTTATTCCAAATGTTTGAACTAGTGAAATCCTTTTCTTTTTTCTTTTTGTATTTGTTATAACATTCCAGCTAATCCATTCTACAGCCTTCTGTACAATCTATAAGGCTTCTTGCTTTTTGGAAATGTATCAGAGAAGAGGATGGTGATTAGCTCAGCTTCTTGCCAGCAATGAATGTCAAAGTTTTTCATCCTCAACTACCCAATAGGTTCAATAGTCTGCTATAAAATTTCATACCAAATGTTTTTGCAATTTCTGATAAAATTTGATTTAATTCAAATTCAATTCTAAAAAAGAAATACATTTCAAAAGAATTAAATTTTTAAAAAAATTAGAAACTTAATACATTTTTTTTCTTTTAAATTTTCACTTAATATGTAAGAATGATTTCTATTTCACTGCAATCAGAATGAATTCATCCAAAGAATTCCTGAAATAATGACTTAGAATTATAGAAGCAATATTCTTGTTTCTCATCAGGCATATGTTGCTACTAAAAAACCTTGAACAATGTATGTTTTTAGTTTCATTCATTTCCAGGCCCAACATTCCTGGTTTCTACACTGTTCCACCAGCTCCAAGTTTTAGGTTCATTTCTTGTCATGACCTGCCTCCTCAAAATAAGCAGAAATGAAAATTTAAAAAAAAAAATTATGTTAGTGAAGATGTAGCATCAACATAATCCAAAATGTTGATAATAACAAAAAATGATTGTGATATTAGTCCAAATTATTTGTGGGATGATAATGTTCATTTAAGAATTCTAAATAGAAAAAGTGTTGAATTAAAATAGAAGTAATATTTCATGATTGTTTATTTTTATATTCTTAAATGGGCAGGTTCTTTTTCTTATGATTTCAGTTTTGCCAAAAATAAATGGGTTAAAGCTGAGTAAGAAACATTAGAGTAAGTCAAGTTTTTCAATATTTTGTTAATGTGAAGTTCAATTTGGCAGCTCTAAGATGTTCTTTTGAAGTCATGAAGGTGATAAACCACACAACCATGGAATCCATAGATATTGGCCTGTTTGACCTTTCAGGTTCTTGTAACTCAACCAAAATTTCATGAAGCATCTGGTTACTCTTTTGTGATCCACTACACTTTTACCTTTTACACAACAAACGTTTTTTGGTTGCAACTGTGGTGTTATAGCCTAGTTTGAACTCTTAAAACATCAGTTTCCAAATTAGATTGTTGCATGTTCATCTGTGTGACTTTCAAATCGCATATGGAATGAAGCAATACATTGTGTCATCGAACCAAGTACCATTGTGGGTACCCTCCCGGGATTGGAAATTTACTAAGCTTCTTGCTTAGATGTAGCACAAGGCCATATGAAAGGGGCACCCAATGAGACTCGAACTCACTCGTGTAGGTTTGCTAGTCGAGCTTGCTAACCATTACACCACCAGAGGCGCCCTACCCTCCCGGGATTGAACTGCTTCAGTCGCATGATATGCTGTAACTTAGCATGTACTGAAATATTGCAAAACCTTTGACTTAAACTAGCATTAGGAGATACAAAAAGATCTAACAAAACTTCAACACTCTCAAAGATGACTATTTTGACTTTGGTAAGTATATGTACAAAGTCAAAGTACTACTGATTCCTTCTTTATATTGGGACTTGTGCACATATATAATCAACTCTTGTAATCCAGTTATGAATTGTATATTTAATTTTTGAGAAAATTGAAATGCATATTCAAGGTGTTTCAATTATATTTTCCTTATGCCAAAGTATTTCACCCTTTAGCATAAAATAGACTCAGTTGTAGAGTAAGTGATTGATGGTATGACACGGGTGTCAAACTGAAGGCTCATTCTCTACAGTTGTGTCTTTGATGTATAAAATTTGAAAGAATGAATATTAACATACATTGTATGAATTAGTGGTAAAGCACAGTCCAACTGGTTGAAAACTTTTTTCTGACAAAAGTTTAACATTTTGTTATGGTGCATAAATATTTATCCCAAGACGGGAGTTTATTTTAGGCACGTGTGACGTCGGGGCAGTCTGGTACTTGACCCCTCGCAAAATAAGTCCTTGTTAAGATTCCTTTTTCAGGCATATGGGAACTGGCAAATAATGTGGGGGTTAATTTGGGGCTAGACTGACCGCCGCTGGCAAGGGGTTTCCAAATTCACTTTACATACGTCACCAAATCCTTTCGTTTTCCTACCCCTTCGGACAATGGAAAACATGGACTTCTATGTTAAGATAAAATATTATTCACTGTAGTCGGCAATTCCAATTTCCCGTGTAATATTTTTAAAGGCGAATAAGACATTTAGTGAGAATAAATTGAAGAAAATGAAGCTGGAAAAGATGTATGCAAAAGAAGGCAACTCGATAGATAAACAACATAATGAATATATTTCAACATAAGGAAACATTTAAACTACAACAACACTTTGATAGGTGAGGACCAAACAAATATTTAAGGTGCCGGCTATATTACACCAGCAGACAGTCTTAAACACAAATGTCTCTCTTCTTTTTCTTTTCTTTTCTTTCTTTCTTTCTTTCTTTACTTTTAAAACTTGAAAAGGTAGATAAGTCCACTCGTTCATTTACAGTTTATGAAACGAATTTCTTCAGTCTATTTCTTTCCTTTTCTTAATACATATAAGTTCCAATATTTAGGAACATTCGCAGGAAAAACAGTTTTAAGATGTACTTGTCTTTTTCGAAGTGCTCATTTCCTAAAATCCTTTTTTCTACAGGGGAGCAGCGTTGCTTTAGAATCTGGCGGGAAGGCACCTGTTATCTTCGGTCCAAAGATTCTGTTCTGTTCTTTCCCCGGAGTTTTGGCGACAGTTTCAACACATCTCGTAATGCCAACTGTTGTTCAAGAACTCCATTCTTTTCGTGAGCGAGACCTGGGAGTTTGGCTACAATTCAGCACATTTCTTCATGCCGACTGTGGTCCAAGAACTCAATTCTTTTTGCGGGTAAGCGAGCCCGGAGTTTTTGGCACCAGATCAGCATGTCCTTTCACGGCGACCTCCGTCTTAAAATCTCCATTCTTTTCACGGGTGAGACCCGGGAGTTGGGCTACAATTCAGTACATCTCTTCACGCCGACTGCTGTCCAAGAACTTACAAGCCTTATCCCTATTTCCTCTGACGAAATGGGTCCTACTTCTGGCGCTAAGGCTTCAGCCAATCATTTGGCTCCTTCCTCCTCCTCATCCGGTCATACTACTCAATGACCTACATTCCTTCTCCATCCACCCGGTTATGGAGTGCAGGTAGTTTGACCTTATCCTGGCTACCCTTAGCGGTCAGTCGTTGTGCTTGTTAGTCAAACCCGGAAGGGGAATTAAATCTTATTTCTCCCCTCTCAGGAGCATACCACATGACAATTTGTAAAAAAAAATTAAATGCCTCAAATAAAAAAGGCTCTTAGAAGTATTCATGAGGGACTAACACTAATTGTTATTTGCTTGTTTATCTTCAGAATAAGATATAAGTCCAAGAATAAGTGTTAACTAAACTTACTTTAATATGACACAATGTCCTGTTAGCAGAGTTTTGAATACACAAACTGCATCTGCTGTAGAGGGTTAAGATGCCCACCACTCATAAAGGGTATCTTGGGTATGATACTAAACTGCATCTAATGATAAGGCTCCAGTCTGGAGAGTGTAGAGTACCCCTTTATTGCCATTACTCCCAGTTCAACTATTTGGAGTGGAAGTACCTGTTAGGGTCCAATCTATGAGTCAAATAGATCTGTTTAAAAATTGTGTCTATTTGATAGGATTGTGGGCAAAAAAGAAAAACTCTTAAGAAATAACTGCACAAAAAAAAAAAGTGAATATGAATGTGATGACCTAACCTCTAATCATAAAATAATCCTAGATTGGTTGACAAGCTATTAAAATCAGTCATTTAATAACTCAAGACCAAATGAAAGATTGTATCTTTGGAATCAAAAGTGATCATGTAATTCTTTCCAACATCTTTTTATTTTGTTTGACTTGGTTTTTACTGTTTTTTATAAGAACCTGAACATAACAGGTATTTTGGTGTAAAATAATGGGATCTCTGAAAGATCAAATTGTTGTCATCCTCACTATTATTGTCTTAATTATCTCATTTTATATTAAGGTCTACAAGCATTTCTTCTGATGCTGTGTCATATACAGTAAGAAAAAGAATTCCTGATTGAACTCCCATATGAATTAAGTGAATATTGATTCTCCCACTCCTTTTTCCCCCCATTCCTGTTGTCAGAGCAACATTGCTGGAAAAATTCAAGTGGTTGACATATCCCATAATGCAACAATCTGATTTAGCATCTGATAACATTAGTAAAAAAATGTCCACATAAAGCAATAACAGTCTGTGTTCCATTCAATTTTTGAATGAACAATACAATTTTGCCAAGTGACTGGAAATCATAATAATTGCTTTGTATCATGAAGTGTACTTGGCAACAAAAAAAAAAAAATGGTGGTTGGAATATATAATTTTATAGTTTTTTCTTATATGATTTTTTTAATAAAATTTTTCTTTTTTTTCTGTAAAATATATTAGGATATAAGCAATATCTTTCTGGACTTGATGTCTCTTAATTTCTCATTGCATTAAGTGATTGTCATTTTAGAAATAAAAATCAATAATATTTAGTTCATCTATATTGAACAACCCAAACTTATTTCAATGAATGAAAAAACATTTTCTTATATGCCATGACATTCTCATTTTGTTCCAGCATTAGGACCCAATATTCAACTGCAAAATGTCCATATTGGTTCATATGTAAATGAAAACCCAAGCAATAAAGGATAATAACTTAAGAAAAGTTAACAGTTAATCATTTCCTTTTAAATTTATGATCCCCAAAGATTCTAGATATTTCCATTACATCGATAATATATAATTTATATATCCACAAGATAATGACTTAACAAAAATTATGGATAAATTAAACAAAATAGAACCTTCTATAAGTTTTACCTATGAACTAGAAACTAACATCCACATACCATTTTTTTTCTTGTGTGTGTGTGTATATATATATATATTATTTTTTTATTATTATTATTAAATAATTACAAATTAGAATTTAAAATTTATCATAAATCTGCTAATAGAAAAGACCATATCTAATTTTACTTGCATCATAATAAAAAAATGAAATAATCATAGGCTTTAACTTAAGATCTCTTAAAAGTTATTGCTCCAAATTTTAAATGCTTTTGCACAATTTCAATATCTCAAATCTTTTATTCATTGTGCTAAAATAAAAGCTTTTAAAATTCACAAACAAAAATGTTGACATTCTAACATTGCTCTGGAGATAGTTTAACTAAAAGATTGAAACAAAACTTTGGCATTATCACATATATAAATAAATTCATTCTCTGAACATTTTTTCACATTTCCATATTCACACACACATAAACGCACTATATGTGTGTGTATATATACACACACACACACACATTTGCATGGCATAAAAGTTCTAGGAAATGGAATCAGCAGCTTGGGTGAGTCTATTTTCTGTACTTTGTACTAATGCTCTTGAGAAATGTATGAATTCATCTATTTTTCTACTAGCTATTTGTAAATAGTAGGGCAGACTGGATTCTTTTGTCTTGTTTAGGTAACTAGTCTAAGAGAAGGAAAATTTTGAATTCAAATTAGAACTACTTGAAAAAAAAATTGACATTCACATTTTACCCATAGCTGAGTCGTTGTGTGTGTCTTTCTCTCTCTCTCTCTCTCTCTCTCTCTATATATATATATATATATATATATATATATATATATATATATATATATATATGCTCTCAGTGTCTCATATTTCTGGCTATATGATTAGTAAATGACAACATTGTCACTAAAACTGACAAGCAATAGTTTGTTAGTCAAGCTCGCAAACCATGTGGTTAGTGTTGATCTAATTAGATATTATTTGGGACTTGAGTTTTTTAAAAAAGTTATGTAGGTGAATATCAGCAGTTAGTTCTCAATACCATATTTCAAAATATGTTAAATCTCCACCAGTTTATAGAGGGTATTTTTCTTTTTTGATTCTTCTTTTTTAATTTTCTCTAAAAAAATATTTTGTTGAATTTCTTTATTATCAAATTATAGTACCAGTAAATATGACCTATTCAAAAATATGAAGATGATTGCTTAAATGATACAAGGTTTGCACAATGAAAAAAAAAAAATTTTTTTTCCTCATCAAATTTGCTCAAACATTCTTTAACCCTACTATGACTGAATATATTTAAAAATTTTATCTATATTAAGTTACCTCAAACTGAAATTCAATCTGTGAGCTATCAATATAAATTAAACACATTTTATACCCCTCCTATATATATATATATATATATATATATATATATATATATATATATGTGTGTGTGTGTCGAAATTCTGTTGTATCAGGTCTCTTTTAGTGACAGTGCGTCAGCACTCAGTTGCATTACACACTGAAGTGAGCTCTCCTTTAATTTCCAAAATGATATACTTTTGAGGAGCACAAGGCCCCAAGATTTGAGGGGGGAGGGAAGGGAGTGGTTTTGCGTTAACTATGAATCTAAGGGGTCCCTGGATAGCCACATTTGCCGACCCATTCATACAATACAATAAGCCATTCATCCTTCACCAGGCATGTCACAGTCACCAAAAATCCTGCATTTGCTCTATAAGAAAAAGCCCTACTTAAAAACCCCGAATGAATGTGAATGAATTTTATTTACAGAGGGTGATATATTTACAATTGATGAAGTTGGTGGGGATGGGAAAAGCCTCCCCCGCCAAATTCAAATAGGACAAAAGAAAAACCAGTTTGGTTGCCCTCCTATTTCCCTGTCTATAAAATGGAGGCAGGCTGTTTTCTGGTATCAGTGAGGACCGAAAACAAGCTAGACATTGTCTAATGAGGGAGGGAAACTAAGCTAGTTGGACAAAAAAAGTGCAGGGTATGGGGTGATGTTGGAAACTAGTGTGGGTTGCAGAGGTGAGAATAATTCAATGAAATTCCAAGATCTTTAGAAAATACAGGGCTGGATGAAGGGTTGGAGAGTGAAAAAGAACAAGGGTGGGGAAGATCTTGGAGGCTACCGACTAGATGACGGAGACAATGACTCACAACATACTGCTAACTAGAGAAGAAAGAGGATAAGCAATTCCAACTTACCAGGGGTAGGGTCGCAAAGGACCCGGTTTGTAGTCACCATGCGCAGGAAGAGGAGGGAATGGTGATTCCAACATTGCTCCCCTTTTATACGACCAGGCTCGCTGCATGCACCCAGCTTTTGTCAAATGTTATGTAATCCAATTGTTTTCTATTGTATCTGATTTTGACTCTAAGCTGATGTCTAAAGAATAAAATCAGATCATGATAAGAAAAGTTTACACTGTATTACAATCCCTTCTTTCATGTCATCCAAATCACCATTCTAGCTACTGCTAGGATCAAAAGAAACTCTACACACTTTTCACCCTGAAACTGAGGCAAAATGTTGTCTATGATGTAACCAAAATTGAGCAGCACAAGCTGCTTGGGCTTGATGTGAGCCATCCACTCTCCGACTTGATTCCAAAATGGATGAACTCGCTCACAGTAGGAGAAGGCATGCTCAGCCATCTTTTCCAAACCACAGTCACAGTGTGGACAATAGAGTATGTCTGCCAGGCTCACTTTGTAATTCAAGTTGAAAAAGGGCAATGCATTCTGTGCAATCTGCCAGGTGAGAGAGAGAACTCTAGATCCCAATACAGTTCCTTTTGGGACCGAGAAAGGTCACTGAACCCAGGAAGTTTGCAGAGGGCCTTACAACATTCGAGGATGAATGATGTTTCGCCCCTCAGCCTACATCGACTTTCACCCTTGAGGCAAGGAAAGGTATTGCTCACCTTTCATGTCCACACCATGTCCTTCGACAAGGATCAGCCCAAGTAAGCCAGTCTTTCGGTGAACCAGTGGTTCTCCAGATCAAGCATACCTAGACCCCCATTATGCAGACATTGACATGTTGATGTGTCTATGGACCATCAGCCTTCAACCTCCTGTAAGAAATTTGGAGAGGGATCGTTGTAGCACCAGCTGATGATTCTCAGGCAGAGGAAATACAGACAAATGGTAAAGGAACAAAGGGAAGATGTACATGGTGCACACCTCTGACCTGCTCTTTAAGGACAACTGCTTTTGAAGCCAGGTAGTCACCTGGGCATCTATCTTGGCCTGTACCTCTGACCAATTTCATTCCAGTAAGAGGCCCAACCCAAACCACACCTTGAGGATGCAGACAGCTCCGGCACCTAAGACAGTGATATCATCAGTGGATACCTTTCAAACCTGTTAAACTCCGCTTAAAAAAAAAATAAAAATTGACCTTGTGTCATATCCTGCCCGGGCGGAGGGGTTGGGTAAAAAAAAAAAAAAAAAAAAAAAAGAGGTGCCCGTGGTGTAATTGTTATCGTCATAGGAAATGAACACGGCGACACGAGTTCAAATCCTGGACGAAACTGATTGCATTTCACATAGCACTAATACCCTTGGGAAAGGTATGAATCCAATTATTCTCCCTCCAGCTATGGGTAAATAGCAGGACAGACTAGGTTCTTCAGCCTTGGTTAGGCAACTAGTCTAAGAGAAGGAAAACTCTGAATTAAAACCTGTTAAACTCCGCTTAAAAAGTGACCTTGTGTCATATCCTGCCCGAGCGGAGGGGTTGGGTAAATAGGATCATCAGTGGATACCTTTGCTGAAAGAGGGCCAGCATAAAGAATGTTGTACAGGGTCAGATCTGCCTTCTCATCCCTAAGCCTATGAAGCAGGGGGTCCAAAGTAAGGATGTAGAGAAGAGGAGGCAGGGGCCAACCTTGCACAACCGACCGCTTGATCTTGAAAGCCCCTGAGCACTTCCCGTTAACCTGCACTACTGCTTGCAGTTTATGGTACATCATACTAATCCATTAGCAGAACTCTGGTTAGAATCTGGCGGTCTCCAAAATAGTCACCAAGAACTGGTGGTCAACCCTAACGAAGTTGATCAGCACAGCTTTGGTACTGTCTTTTAACCCCTCTAGGATCTTGCACACCAAGTGCAGGTTGTCTTGAATTGATATTCCCTTCACAGCATAGTTCTGCTTAGGCCCGATCAAATTGCTAATGACAAGCTGCAAATGGTTCACTAAGACCCGGGCCAAAATCTTTAACTGTGTTAAGCAGAGTTATGGGCCTGAAATCATCAAGCTCCTCCCAAATATGCCTGTCCCCTTTCTTCAGCAATGTGATCACGCCCTTGGTAACACTGCCAGGGATGGCTCCCTGGACGAACCAATGGTTGAACATAATCTATCAGAATAGGCACAAACATGTATGGTAGCCTCAAGTACACTTCGTTGAGCAAACCATTAAGTCCAGGCGATTTATTGAGGCCAACCTGCTTCAGCACATAACAGACTTCGCATTCAGTAACCAAACCCTCACAGATAGCCACTTCAACCATTTGAAGGTGGGGGAAGTCAGTTAAATAGCTACGAAACTCCTGAACCCGGAGGTAAAGACAGCAAGCAAAACAATCACAGAAGTGCGCCTGAAAGGCATGGCACATCTCATGGTTCGAGCCAAGAACGCATCCCCATAATAACCTTTGTAGGTTATTTAACGCCAAATTCATTTTATGCAAATAGTCAGTTCTATTTCAAACAATTCAGTTTAGCATGAGTACACAGTTTAATTGTCAAAAACATTTCTATTTCGAACTATTTAGCTGAATTGGCACGTTGCAGATGGTCACCTGTATCGTCCATTTTCCCCTGTATTTTGGATGTTAGTTCCTCCGAGGGCAGCAGGACATCCCAGGTGGTGTAACTTTGCCAGCAAAAATACCAAAGGACTCATTTTTTAAACTGGCCAGTCTCCATGTTCTACGGTCTATGACTATAAGGGATGGGGTCTTAGGTTCCACAGCCACCACCATGTCCGGGATAGGGTCTTAGGTTCCACAGCCACCACCATGTCCAGGATAGGCAAGATGGTATTGCCTCAAAAATATGAAGATATTTGCCCACCTTGTCCCTTGCTCTTCTGCAGTTTTCCTTTTTATGGTTCAGGAGACTGGCATTGCTGGGCTGTTGTTGTCTGGAGTTCTTTGTCCAGACTGGATAGAACGAGATGGCAGTGACAATCCTTGGGAACCCGGTAGCACTGGCCATTCTGTTGGCATTAATATTATTGCTACTGGTTGTTCTGGCTCCTTAGGGGTAGCTTCCAGGTCTTTGAGGCTTGTATGTTTTCTCCCTCCATTGTTGCTTTAGGCAACCAGGAGGAGAGATGACAAGATGTTAGGGGAAGTTCCTGCTGTTGTTACTGTTGAGATAGAATGAAAATATTGGTTGATGTGATAAAAAACTGAAGTAGAAATTAAAAAGAAAAAGTTCGGTCAGGCTAATGCCGGTAATCCACAGGGATTGAAACAAAACTTCCAGGGTTGTTGAAATTCTCAGGTTCCTATGAGTCAGTACTCAGTTGTGCTATGCACTGAAGTGAGCTCTCAAGAACTCTAAGGAAGGAAAAAGTTTTATGGCTACCGAGGCATTCCATTATGAGCATGTGGTTGAGTCAATTCCCTGGGCAGCAATTAGTCACAAGCCCAGGAGTGGCTATATCAGCGTAAATATATACTGGCTTGTTCAGGGTGGTCATGGGATCCATATTGAGTTACACCTCTTTTTATTTTTCATCTGCCAGCTGGACACTGGACTGGGACTGCTAAGCTGGTGTTGTTGTTATGGTTGTTTGTTAGAGCTGTGACTTCTACATCTACCCCCACATGTAGGTTGGGTTGTACAAGGGCCTTTCTTTGAGGCCTGGTTTGTTATGTGGTAGTTGCCTAGATAGGGCTTGGGGAATTTTAGATGACCGAGGGTGTAGTGATGTATGTGTGGTTTGTTTGGGGAGGGGGTTCGATTGCTGTGCGTGAGTCATTACCAGATCAGAATGTAAAAATTGAGCATTAATTGTGGAAATTATTGGTGCAGGTATTGCACTTAGTATTGGTGTTGGTGCAGCCTTGAATTCACACTTCCTTAGAAAACGATGGTTCCGAAGTGTGATTCTTCCTGATCCATCAACCCTGATTCAATGTTGGCAGTCTGGTTGGACAGTAATGATCTTTCCTATAGTGTTCCATCGGTGATTGAGTGGGCTTTGGATAGTTACCATCACCAGCTCGGAATGAGGGAAGGTTGTAAGTATATCTATTGTACCTTTCTACTATTTTGGCATTGCGGTGGTGGAGGACTTCACGGTGTTGTACCGCCCCTACTCATTCAGGGTGGAGCTTGTAGAGGATTGGTTGTGAGGAGATGATATCATGGAGTTGGTTGTGATGTAGGAGTTGTGCTGGTGATAGGCCAATACCTTGGATTGGGGTGTTTCAGTACTGTAGGATGGCCTGGGCAACATTGTCATTGTCCAAGCAGCCTTAGGGGCCCGTATTTCTGTTCACTATCATCTTTGCGTTTTTTACCACAAGTTCTGCCTGGCTATTGGATTGCGGGTATGTGACTGAGGATAGTCTGTGTTTCACACTACATATGAAGGAATTCATGGAATATACTGGAAGTAAAAGGTGGGCCACCATCTGTGCTGAGTTCATCTGAGGTACCATATGTTTGGAACAGTTGCTGACAGATGGATATCAATTTGGATGTGGTGGTGTAACCTGGTTTTAGGTAGTGCAAGATGATTCAGCCAGTTAGTCTGTCTGCACAAGGTATGCAACGTGACCAACATGGAATATATCCCTCACTATTTGTTGGAATGGCCATGCTGAGACTGGAGTTATAGTAATAGGTTCCCATGGCTGGCTTGGGGTAATAGTTGCACAAGTTGAGAAACTCGCTCTAAAGTTATGGATGGATGTGTTCATGCCAGGTCACTAAACTAAATTGTTAGCATGAGCTGAATACAAAGAGCATAGTACTTTCCCTCTGAGGGATTTAGAACCTACGATTCTTCTATCCATCAATACCAGGTTCCTCTCAGCGCTGAGTTGGTGCCGTACCTTCAAGAAATTGCAGATTTCAGGTTCAGTGAGAGAACGTTTGGTAGGGAATCCCTGGTCGATTGTATTTATCAAGGTCATGTAGCTCTGATCATTTTGGCCTGATGCACAAATGTGGTCAGGTGACATGGCAGTCACATCATTGCTAGAATTGGTTATTGCTTGTATGGTTGCTAATTCTATTGCTGCAATTATATTTTCTGTCAGGTGGAAATCTTTTAAAAGAAGTTTGTGTGGGGCATAGGCTGAGAAGAGCTTCTACTGTGGCCACTGGATTGTGAGATATAGCATCGGCACCTTTATGCCTCATGCCTGGGCAATGTTGAATGGTGAAGAAATATCTCGATTTCTCTTTAAGCTTAAAGAGGCTTGGTTTTGTATTTTGCTAAGGTTTTATCCCCAAATATTCCTCTTAGTTGCTGATAGTCTGTCACTATTATGTTAGTGCAACCCATAATAAATATGCAGCATTTTTCTTATGCCCAAGTGATTGCAGCTGCTGCACCCTCAATAGGTGATTATTAGTGCTCTGCATCAGTACAAAATCTGCTGCCTGCAAATACAATGTACCATCCCTCAGGGCAACACACTGGGGCCTTATCAGTAGGGCATTTGCAGTGATTCTGTGATCACAGGAAGCCCATACCTTCTTTGCTCCTATCTGGGGTCAGACAGGTTACTTTATTGGTGTCAAATGTGGTAACACCCTTTCTTACTAAGCCCACAATTTTTTTGATTCCTGAAATGCTTTTTCCAAGCTTTCATTCCATAAAAAGGGTGTATTTTGTTTGACTACTTGGTTGACTAACCTGAACCAAGACCTTGCATCTATGATATTCTTTGGAGTTGGGAAGTTGGAAATTGCATTGAGTAAATTTTTAGATAGTATCACTCTTGATGATGTTATTTGAAGGCCTCCACATTGAACTACATCCTGAAAAAATTAGAACTTACCTTTGTTGAGGGCAATTCCATTCTTTTCACATAATGACAGTATGGTAGAATGCAGCCTCTATGTTTTGGTCGTAAAGTAGTGTATCATCAACTACTTTTACTTTTCGAGGGACATCCTTAATTATTTCATCATACCTACATGGAAGCTAAGTATCCTTGGGGCATTCTAAGATACATAAAACGATCCAACTCTGTGATGAAGGTTGAAAGTGGGTAGAGATTCCACATCTAGAGGGATTGAATGGTAACCATCCATGGCACCTAGGACCGGTTTTTTTTTTGTTTTTTTTTTGTGTTTAGTGGTACTTGCATTGACAGTTGGAATGGTGAGATGGTGTGGTGTGTTTCCCATTTACACTGGGAATTTAGATGTTGGTAGTCCACTGTTTCCTTTGGTTTCCCATTTTTCTTTGCAGTAATAACCATGGTACTGCACTAATCAGTGGGGTACTAATTGATTTGGGGGTGATGATTCCTCTTTTGACATCGTCTCAGAGGGCTTTTTTTTATTTCTTCCTTGTAATGGTATGGTGCTAAAATAGGGTTATGTTTAGCTTTGGGAGTTGCATCTTCTTTGAGGTGAATGTGGGCTGGAGGGCCGGACATTGCTGGGAATATCCCACTATTATTAGATACTGTCGTGGCAAATTGTTCCAAGAGCCATTCCTTAAGTTTTTGTATGTTCACACTGGTTGTCAAGTACGGAGGGGTCTTTGGATTGTTGAACTTAGTTTTATTTGCTGGAGGGTCAATATTGTGATATATGGCATTGCATGTTACTGACACCGGCAATGTCATGGGCTTGGGAAAGCATGGAGGGAGTATACCAATGTCAATACAGGCTGCCTTACCTGTACCTCACTGCATATGTATAGCGCCCGGTTCGTGGATCTATCCCAAATTTTAAATTTAACAGGCACCCAACCTTGACATACCAATAAAAATCCTCCAACAATGCAAACTTTTTTCCTAGAGGGGACCAATTTTCTTTCTGAGAGTCCCATGTGCTGCAAGTGTTTCAATTCACCAAGACATATGGTCACACCACTATCAGGGTAAATTTTGGGCCTGGTGGAGTGGGCAGTAGGGATGTCTCTGGCCTGTCTTGGATCCAGGTATGGGGAGAATGGGATTAGTGTTGCCTCCATCTCTTCACAGCCATTGTTATTGTCCTACTTGTAGGTGTCCATTACTGGGTCGAATATCACATGTCCAATGAGTGTGTCCATTGCAGCTTCCTCATCCTCAATACAACATATTGCACCTCGTCTCTCCTCACCCTTTGACTGGTAGACACTCTCCGTGGTTTTGCTTGCCACACACTTTATATGTCTAACCTCATGCAGGGCACATCCATGACCTGTCACCTGATCCAGCTTCACCATGCTGGTGGCTGCCACAACCTCTACACGTTGGTTTTTTTCGTCATGGTCCTTTCGTGTTTGTGGGTCGCAGTTGATTGGGCTACATTTTGGGTCCACCTTTGTTGATGATACACTGACATGAAGCCCTGCTATGTCCAAGGTACCGGATATTTTGTCTTGGTCTCGTATGGCTATTTCAAATGCTTCAACATGGCTTATATTCTACTTCAGCGACCCTGCTTTGGCCAGCATGTCTGCTTGCAGATTATCGTTAGCTATGCGCCGAATGAACTGGTCCTTGATATATATGTTGGACAGATCATGATTACAGTTTGGGGATAGAAAGTCGCAATCATGTGCCCCTGACCACAGCCGAACTAAGTAATTTTGAATTGATTCATTATCACTTGAACGATCGATGAAAACAAGATCCGGTGAACCATGGACTTGACTTCAGTGAAACTAGGACCTTGAGCATGTTAAGTAGTTTGTCAGGGCTTGTGTTGAAAAATCAGGATATGTGTTGATGAGGGAATTCTGAACATCTTTGCTAGTGCAATTATATAGCTGGATATTGGTCTGTGCAATGGGGAGATTGGTTAACTTTGTGAACATATCCCAGTCTATCCTGAATTTTCGGAACTGTTGTGAGAGCATTTCCAAGTTGAATTGAGGATGTTTTGCGGTCAGTGGTCTTATGTAACTAGCCGGTGGTACTGAAGGTTCTTTAGTCAACTTGATTATGGTGAACACATTGCCCATAGTCGTGATGCCCAGTTCCTTGAGCATTGTACAATCCAGCATATGAAGACTGTCCCTTGTGATCTCTTTGCTTGAGAATGTTTGTAAATCTTGGTGGCGGTAGCAGATATGCCTGCTTCAATGAACGTGCTCTCCCAGTCAGCCAGGTCATATCCTGTCCGCAGTGCCATGTCGAAATTCTGTCATACCCGGTTTCTCTGAGTGACAGTGAGTCAGCACTCAATTGCATTATGCACTGAAGTGAGCTCTCCAGAACTCTGAGGAAGGAAAAAGTTTTATGGCCACTGGGGCATTCCATTGTACGCACGTGGTTGAGTCCATTCCCTGGGCAGTGATTGGTCCCTTGCCCAGAAGTGGCTATATCGGTTTAAATATATACCGGACCATTTAGTGTGGTTGCGGGGTCTATATTGAGTTACGGCCCATTTTATTTTTCATCTGATAGCTGGACGCTAGAATGGGACTGCCCAGCTGGTAAATGTTATTATTGTTGTTTGTTAAAGCTGTGACTTCTACAATATATATATATATATATATATATATATATATATCTGTGTGAATTATTGACACAGTGGTGTTTAGTGACAGCTAATTTCTCACCGATGCATTTATCAGAACCAAGCTCACAGATGGTGGGTATCCTTTTATACATTGTTGTGCATGACATAATGGGAAGGGTAACCTATTTCTTTGCACATTCTAGGAAGGGTGGTCAGCATATGATTTTTTTACTGTTTTTTTTTATTTTCTAGTATTTTTATTTTTATTCTTTCTTTAGTTTGATTACTCTTTGGAATTGTTATTTTTCGGGTGACTTAGTAGACTTTCATTTTTTTTTTCTGGAAAGGTGATAATAACTATTTTTCTTCTAGTCAAAGATATATAAAATTACTGTTAGAATCATATTCAAATATAGACCAGTTGGCTGGGGCTGCAGAATACACTGGCTGCTTCTCTGCAGAGGGGTAAGACTTCCCTTACAAGTGTTCGAGATATGACACGAAACAATCTGATGGTGAGGCTCCAGTAATGTTGAAGCTTCGGGGAATGCACAGTAACCCTTTATTGACATTATTCTGGCCTGGAGTGGAAGCACCTGATAGGGCCTTATCTATCAGCTAAATAGAACTAAATAGTGTACTTATGCTAAACTGAATTGTTTGAAATAGAACTGTTTATACATATAAAGATGTATTTGGCATTAAATAACCTACAATGGTTGATATGCCATAAAAACAAACTGGTATTAACTTTTACTCTTATATTCAATTTCCATAATTCAATGAAATAAAATTAGCAAAATACCTAATTTGAAATCTTGTAACTCAACTCTCTTATTCTATGGGAAAATTTCCTATTTCTTAAGTTGGAAATTCATCTCAAGGATAAGATTTTTTTGAGGACATTAAAAAGAAATACAATGACACAGTTTCATACCATTTCAAATCGGAATTTTCAGAAGTCTTTCAGCTAATGGTCTAGTTTGTTTGTTTAATGGCATATCAACTTTTGTGGGTTATTTAATGCCAAAAGCATTTCTCTCGAGAAAAAGTAATGGTACTATTTAACCTATGACTGTGGGGATTCATACCCTTTGGAAAGGGTATGAATGGACTCATTGTCACTTTGAACAATCAATATCATCTGAAAGTGAGTGTAATGAGTTTGAACTCATTTATTATGATGTTGCAATCCAGCACATTACTCACTGAACTACTGGGACTACCCCTTCAGGCTATAAAAAACTTACTAAAATATAAGTGAGTTGAATGCTCAGGAGACTATTTTGAAGAAAAAGTTTCATTTCTATTTTGATAAATACAGAGTAACTCTCTATACTGTTTTCACTCTGTCACCAGGGCTTGGAATATGCTGTATCCCCTGCAGAGGAGTATGACTCCCCTCTCTTCAAAAAAACAAAAAACAAAATGATTCCTGGATATAACACTAAACTGCATCTGATGGTAGAGCTCCAGTTTTGGGGCATGAGGAGTATGCTTTCATTGCCATTATTGATCAAGAGTGGTAGTACCTGTGAGTCAAATGGGTTTAAAAATTATTTGTATTGGATAGGGATTCTTGATACCATATAACTGCACAAAAAATCTAAATGCAAACATATAATGAATGCAATTCTCTAACATCTAGGCATAAAATGACCTTAGATGAGTTGATATGCCATTAATCAATAGTTTTTTCAACATACTGCTTATATAACTGGATAGTCAAAATAAAGATAAATGTTGGCTTATTTCTCTATTGAATTTAATCCTCTTTATCACGCATAACTTTCTCATCACCAAAAAAGTCAAGTTTATATTTTTGATTTTCCTTAAAAATTCTAATATGAAATGTTAATTACTGGAATATTTTCTAAAATTTTAAAAGCTTTTTCCCAAAAGTTAATTGATCACCTGTCTGGAAAGTTGTTGCTAAAAGCAATGATTAATAAGACACAATGAAGTATACACCTGCTGATGACCATTTAGAAATAAGACAAAAAAATATATATTTTCTCAAAATTGTTAGCTTTCTGTATGATTGTACATTGCACTTAGTTCTGCATGTGTGTTGTGTTGATAAACATGAGAATTTGATAATATTCTGATTTTGAGGATTTTTGTATTAATGTCTCAGGAGTCTTTTCCTGGTGGCAGAACCAACCCTAATGTCTAAAACAGGTTTATTACTTAGTACCACTTTAGAGTGTTCGCCAATGGCCCGGGAGACTTGGGTTCAATCCCAGGTCGAGTCATACCAAAGACTTTAAAAATGGTACTTGATACCACCTTGCTTAACACTCAGCATTATAAGGTGCGGTTCAAGGGTAAAGTGGAGCAATCCTGGGAATGGAGTAGCGCCCTCCCCTACACCTTGGTGTAGTAGCTATTGAAAAGGGAGCCTTCGGGTCACCCTCGACTATGGTCGCTAACTTTACTTATACTTAAAGGAGTTACCCTGTTGATGGGACTTAGAAACCCCTAGGATAGTGTTTTCTGCAGAGGGTTAAGACCCTCTCAAGAAGAGGTGTCCTGAGTATGATACTAAACTGCATCTAGTGATGGAGTTCCAGTACCTCTTCATTGCCATTACTTCCCAGTCTACTCTGACTTGGAATGTTAGTACCTGTTAGGGTCCTAACTATGGATCAACTAGATGTTTAAAAATAATACATATTCTATAGGATTGTGTGCAAAAAAAAGAAAACTATTAAGTCACAAAGAATTATTAATATAAATGTACAATGAATGCAATTCTCAAGGCATAAAAGAACCTTTGATGGGTTGACATGCCATTAAAATCATTTTTTAAAGGAAATATTTACTACTCCCCTTCCAGAAGAGTTGCTTAAAGAACTCATCACATCCTCCCATTTGGGTTGAGGTGTGTTAATCCAATTAATAAAACTTGATATAAGTTTATATATCATCTGATAGTTAGAACTGTTGCTATAGCCTTAAATGCAAGATCATTTAGATCAGAGGACCTCTAACCTTTTTAGCCCAAGGATCCCCAGCCTTAACTCAGGAGGGTCCAAGGCTATAATTTTAATAGAACAGAAATAAAAAAAATTAAATTCTCAAGGTAACAATCATAATTTATCTATAAGCCATTTGATGTTGGTTGTAATCAGAAAAACATTTACTGTATTTGACGGCATTTAAGACACATGGGTGTATAAGATGCAAACCATTTTCAACAGGACAAATCAAGAAAAAAATTAGTAATTAGTAAAATTATACGTAAATAGTACAGCCTAGGCTATATTCATGAGGTGTAATTTTGGTTAAAGAAACTATGATTATAATTAAACAAAAATAGAGAAAAAACACAAGCCTATACTTTTGTAGAAAACTTTATTATATTCAAAGGTAAGAAAACAAAATAAAAATAAAACAACTATTACAATTTAGCTAAACAGTACAGTTACCATTAAAATTTAATTAATCTTCAAATCCATTAAATTTGTTATCAAAACTCTGATACTAAATTTCAACACTACAATCATTGTCATTAGATAATGTTATCTTCCATTTCATTAAGAGCCTGGATAATGCCACACTTTATAAAAGAGCATGGATAATGCCACACTTTATAAAAGATTTCACAACAATATCTAGTATAATATTTTGGGGTTACTAGGAAGCTAATTTCAGCCAACTATCGCAAATTTTAAACCTACATATGGCATAAGATGCTGGAGAATTCTTTAAGATATTCTTAGTAAAAAAAAAAGAAAAAAGTTAACCTTATATGGCATCAAAGGCGCTAATATCAGAATTAAATGAAAATATTGACAGATGGAGCAGATCATACAAGTGATGATTTGACAGTTCTAAAAGCGGTGCATTCTTGGCTTACTTTGTAGAGAATAAGTATTCACAGCTGTAGTGGGAGGGATAAGGTTGGAAATCATCCAAATAGAAGCCCATGGTTCTTACAGAAATCAAGATGTGGCAAGCAAGAAACTTGGATTTCAAATCTTCTAAACACTAAAGATTAATGAGTTTTATCTGCTGCTGTTAGGGTACTTCTTTATAGTCAACATCAAAATGCGAAGAGAAGATTTTGAATGTTGGGTGAAGGGTTGCATATGATGCTAGTTAAAGTACCTGCCAACACAGAAGGTCAAGATTTGAAGATATTTATAATAGCAGGAAAATGATGCCTTTGTTTTGGTGATTTGATTAGTGTTGTTTCCATCAGTCAAGTCATACAAAACTGCGAGATATATAGTAGAAAAAAGTTTGAAGATTTTTGTTGAAATTCATTGTTTGCAAATTTGGTATGGATTGAAAACTTATCCTATTTACATTAGCATATGAAATGTCTCCCTATATAAGTCTTGAGCAAAATTTTTTTGTTCCTTAAAGAGAATTATTTACTTGAATTTTTCAAAAAAATTTTGAATGTTGTATTGAGCAGAAATCATTTTATGGCTTTGCTCCTAATATTGGTGTATACATATAAAAGTCAACAGAATATTCACACCATCAAATTTTGTTGATGTCACTATTTTTTTTATTGTTAATAACAATGCTTTCTGCTCACAGCTTATTTGGGGGTAGGGGCAGTAAAATGTTTACTGTATTTTTGGTCATGTATTAATGATGTTTACATTTTAAATTATCTAATATGCCAACATGAAAGGAGGAATACCATCTATATGTTGACTTTATTCAATTTATAATATATATAACTTTATCTCATTGCCCAAATGGCTGTGGGGATGGTTGCTGTATAATACACTGACTGCAAATCTGTAGAGGAGTAAGACTCTACTCAATGAGTGTCCTAGATATGACATTAAACAATCTGATGGTGAAGCTCCAGTAATGCTGGAGCTTTGGAAAATGCAGAGTACCCCCTTCATTGCCATTGCTCCTAGGTTCACTCCGACTCAGAGAGGTAGCACCTGAAAGGGTCCTATCTATGGGTCAAATAAAACTGTTTGACATTTAAGCTGGGTGCAAACAAAAGACTTATACTAAATTGAATTGTTTGAAATAGAACTGTTTGACAATTGACTGCTTAAAACAACTACACTAAACTGAATTTTTCTAAATAGAACTATTTTGACATTCAACTGTGTATAAAAAAAAACTTTACTTTTAGTAAACTGGATTGTTTTGATAAGAACCATTTGACTAAACTGAATAGCTTGAAATAGAAATGTTTTTGACAATTGAACTGTTTACTTATGCTTAACTGAATTTGGCATTAGATAACCAACAAAGGTTGATATGCTATAAAACCAACCAACCAAATGACTGATGTTTAATTGAATTGTTAGTGATACATATCAATACTGGCACCATTTAACTTTGACTTATGTTTTCAAATCATGAATATCTAATAAATATAAACCGGATTTGGCATAAAATAACCTACAATGGTTGATATACTATAAAACCAAACCAATCTTGCCCAGTCAGCTGGGGCTGTAGAATACATTGACTGCTTCTTTGCAGAGGAGTAAGACCCCCGCCCAATAAGTGTCCTGGATATGACACTGAACAATCTGATGGTGAGGTCCCAGTACTGCAATGATGTTGCTCCTAGGTCCACTCTGTCCTGGAGTAGCAGCACCTGACATGGTCCTATTTATGGGTCAAATAAAACTAAACTGTACTTATGCTAAATTGAATTGTTTGAAATAGAACTGTTTATATGTATAAAAACTAAACCAAACCAATCTTTATCTCATTTAGATAAAATATAATAAAAATCTACATATATGTAATGCGTCATTGAGGAATTTTTTAATTATTGGAAGTTGGTTACATCTATACTTATATCCAATGGTAAGTTTTGGAAATATTTCCTTTTCTTATTGGGAACAAGAATCATTATGTATTTACCAACCCCACGGCATGAGCTAGATGTGATGCAAGGTCAATTTTCAAGCAGAGTTTAACAGGTTTGAATTTGAAATTTTCCTTCTCCTACACTGGTTGCCATATCAAGGCTAAAGAGCCAAGTCTGCCTTTCTATTTTACATCTAGCTGGAGGGAGAAAAGTTAGATTCATACCTTTCTCAAGGGTATATGAAATCCAAACAACCTTGTCCAGGGTTTGAACTCAGTTTGCCATGTCCATTTCCTACAATAATATTCATTACACCAAGAATCATTATGAATAGTAATAAGAAAGTAGACCTTTTTGTATGAGAAACAGTTAACAAGAATTTTTTTTTTCCCAATATAAAAAATGATTGATTACTATCATTGGATGTTGTATTTGAAATTAAGTTTTGCTGCACAACATAATTAAAGAAAAGTTACAGTTCCCACAAGTTTGGATCAAAATGCTTATATGGTCATATTGTCTTTAGGTGTTCACTGTTGATCATTTTAGGATTAATTTTGCATACAATTTCTGAATCAAATGTCTTATGTTTCCTGAAATTTTCTCCACAGTGAATTTTAAGCAAATGAATTCAGGTGATAAAAATTTTTTGGAAATTATCAATGGCATGAAATTGCACTATTAATTACACTATTAATGCAAGAGTCATAAAAAAAAATCGTAACTAATATAAGTTATTTTGGCCATATTGATCCACATGCAACATTTTTATTTAACTTATCTTTGTATTATTTGCTACTCCTGATTTTCTGCAATTTTACTGGTTGATAAAACACTTGGGTAACTTTTAATGAAATATTTAAAACTGCCAAAAAATTTAGGGAGTTTAATCTTATTTCATTCATTTTTTACCATTTGAATTTTAAATACTCTCCTCTTAAAAATCTATTATTTTCTTCTACATCTTCCTTGATTTTCTCTGTTTCTTTGTAACAAAAATAAGATTTACTGCTAGCTTGCAAAAGTGGCAAAGCAAGCTACAAATGCAGGTCAGTCCATTGTTAAAATTAATGATGCATTCAACTTGTGAATGGCTGAAGACAGAGGCTAAACACCATTCATTGAATAAGTTTCTGGAAAAGAAATGATATCCCTGGAGTGTACCAATGATGTATACACACCCAAGTGGCTAAAAGCTAGATTAAAAGAGAGGTATGAAGACCATGTCTATTTTACATAAGTAAATGTTGTTTTAAGAATATTGCACATTTCCTACCATGGTGTTTGGTACAAGAGTAGAAGATACCATTAGTTGGTTGGTTGTTAGGGCTTTATAGCATATCAACCTTTGTTGGTTATTTAATGCCAAATCTATTTCTATTCAAATAATCAGTTCTATTTCAAACAATTCAGTTAAGCATAAGTTTAATTGTCAAAAACATTTCTATTTCAAGCTATTCAATTTATTCAAACAGTTCTAATTCAGCTAAGTATAAGTGTAGATTTTGTTTACACCCAGGTAAATGTCAAAACAGTCCTATATTAAACAATTCAGTTTAGCATAAGTACAGTTTCAATGTCAAAAACAATTCTATTTCAAACATTTCAGTTTAGCATAAGTATACAGTTTAGTTCTATTTAACCCATAGATAGGGTCCTATCAGGTACTACCATTCCAGGCCAGAGTGGGCCAGGGAGTGATGGCAATGAAGAGGTGCTCTGCATTCCTCAAAGCTCCAGTATCATTGAAATCTCACCATCAGATTGTCTAGTGTCATATATTCAAGATACTCGTTGTGGGGGGGGTCTTACCCCTCTGTGGAGGTGCAGTCAGTGTATTCTACAGCCTCAGCCAACTGGGCAAAGAAGATACATTGGAGACTAGGCAGAACGCATAATCCAAACAGCAGTAAGGATAATCGGAAATGACATACAAACAACAAATTTTCGGTTAGAAAATAATCTGATGAGAAAATTGCGAATATAGAAATAAGATCTGAATGGTTGCTTGAAACCATTTCTGTGCAAACAAATGATTAATGTCACGTGGTCTCCCACTGAGAAGATAGAAATAAGATTTCTACTATCCTCGTGTTTGAATTAACAGTAGCAAGCCATCAGAGAGTGACCGTTAAGAACAGATGTTTGTACTTGGTGACCTCACTCGGGTCGCCTGACATGGGAAGGTAGAAGGTAGAAGCCAAACGATTGGCTGGACCCTAAAACGGAAGTGGGGACTCCTTCCTGTCAGCGGAAATAGAAAAGAAAAAAGTTAGTTGTTGGACAGGGTTCGTGGCAGACGGAACCAAAGCCAGTACTCTGGGTAGAAGAAGACAAAAAAATATCTCAGACATGAAGGAGCCAAGTTCTTCAAGCCAGTATTAAAAATAGCATAAAGTCTATTAGCCCATAAAAGAGGACATATTCTCCACAGGAACCCCATCAAAGAAAAAAGATAAGTAAACTTTGAGACCATTCCTCCTTGTACCCAATTTTATATACCCTCTATCTCTCTCTCAATTTGAAGAAAAACGAAAGAACAGAAAAGAAGAAAGACATTTATGTTCATGGACTGTTCATTTATGATATATTTGACACGTTGAAGGTGTATATCAATGTGTAGTAAAAGATTGATATATTTTAATGTTCCCACGTGGTCGAAGTTGTTATTTGCAGTGTCTTCTATGAGTTTGTTATGTCATATTTCTTTTCCAGCTTCTATTCGCCTTATGATATGCTCGCTTAAAATTGTCCTATTAATTCCTTTAAAATATCACACGGGAAACCGGAATTGCCGACTACTATAATTAATATTATTACGTCTCAACCTAGAGGTCCATATCTTCCATTGTCTAGGGGAGGAAGACTAGTGGCCTTGGTGGGTGTGTGTATAGAGTGAAATTTGGAACCCCTTGCCAGCGGCGGTCAGTCTAGCCCTAAATTAATCCCCCACATAATATGCCAGTTCTTATGTGCCCGAGGAAAAAACTCTGAACGAGGACTTATTCTACAAGGGATCAAGTGCCAACCTGCCCCGTCTTCACATGCGCGAAAATAAAGTCCCGTTTTGGGATTTTAAAGAATTTGCCGTCACATTAATAGTAAATGAACTTAGAGGTTTGGTTTGGTTTCTTTGTTTAGTGGCATATCAACTCTTTTTAGGTTATTTAATGCCAAAGCCATTCTCCTAGAAGAACAATAGTGGTACTATTTAACCCATAGCTGGGAGGATAAGGGGGTTCATACCTTTTCCAAGGGTATTTGCCCGAAAGTGAACATAATAGCACGACTGGAGTACGAACTTGCGTACTATGATTCTGCAGTCCATCGCTTTAGCCATTACACCACGAGGACACCCCCCGCAATTAACTTAGAGATGCTAAAGAAGAGTGAAGTTGGGAAATTTGAAACAAAATCTGTCAGCATTGCTCAAGCTATTGTGCGGATAAAACACTAAAAGCTTTGTATTGCACCAGTGCCTTTTGCTTTAGCAATTCAGATGATTCCTGTCTTGGATTCAAAATGGCTAATTACACAATTAAGTCATCTTGGTTTTTTTTTAATGCAGTTGCTGGATTCAAGCTGTCCGTTTTGGTGAATTAAAAAACAGCTGACATCCTTTAAATGCATCATCTAGGTTTCTTCATGCAGCAGATGGTGGACCGTGTGGATCACAATCCTATAACTCTTGACTGTAAAGGGTCTCTCCACACCATGGGAATCCCTTCCGCAATGACAGCTTCAAGATACAGAAGGAGTGGCAACATCATTTACAATGTCAGCAGTGCTGAGAAAGAAACCCAAACTTGCAGATGTCATAAAAGACAAACGTTGGCCCATCGTGCACGATGTTAACTACAAGGTAACCAGCCTTTCTAAAATGATCTTTAAAGAACTTCCAATGCTTGAATTGTCACATGTCATAGTAACAGACTATTACCATAATGCCCTTTGGCACTCACCATTATTTACAATGCCAGCAGTGCTGAGAAAGAAATGCAGAAAGTTGCAGATGTCACAAAAGGACAAAGGTGGGCCTATCATGCATTCTATAAACTATGAGGTCACTAGCCTTTCTAAAATAATCTTTAAAGTGCTTCCAACTCTTAAACTGTCTCATATCATACCAACAGTCTATTATGTCAATGTCCATTGTCACTCCTATCACTTGGTACTACAAAATATTTGTCTTAACTGGTCTGGTTTTATGTAAAAAAAAATTGTTGAATGAACATCTCTGTAAGGCAACTGTATACTTTCTACCTATATTGGATTTGAATCCAGATGACATAACCTGACCTGTGTTTACTCAATGCTCCTGTTTGTGTGGTATCAGGCAAGACAGCTTGGTAATACAAATTAGGTTAAAACCTTCAATCAACCATTATGGCTGAAAGTGATGAAAATCCTTAATGCTAAGTCTTAGCACTTTGTAACGAGTTACTTAAAAAGTCTTCGCACACTAATGAAAGGTTCAAGTCTTGCACATGTGCAAATGCTGTCAAACATGAGATGTCAAGGAAAGCCATTTCAAGGGGATTAAAAGTACATGATCTTGTTGGCCCTGCTTTAACTGTAAAACAAGTGATTCCTTCAGAAGAACAACACAAACGTGTACAAAGCAAACTCAGTAAATCAGAGAGGAGGAAATTGAAACTTTCCTGTCCACACTTTACATCCGAGACGAGAAGCTCTAAGAAGTTATGAATGATCTATCATCACAATCTTGCACTGCAATGTATTGGTGTCAGTACTTGTGCTACATTGAATTGATGAAAGATTACATCACCACTGAGAAAGCCAGGGACTGTTATCTTCACCTCGCAACTGTGAGAAGAATGACAATGCTTTTTGCTGCAACTGCTCATATAAATTACGCTAAGGGTACGAGATTATATCAGCAAACAATAGTTGCCTGAAAATTATCGGTGGGTCTATGAACAGTTTTCAAGCTTTGAATTTCGCACTGTAAGAAGTAATAAGTTTTTGGTAGGCCTATAGAATGATCAGATTACATAACAGATGCTGATGAGATTGTTAAAGTGTAAAGGTGGCATAATAAAAGGATATGAAGTCATTGAATCAGTCAGGGTTACTTAGATTTACATTATGCATTGGTGTGCCAACATACTCAATGCAGAATGTGATTTAACTAATTTAGTACTGTGAGCAAAGTGAAACTCTCCGGTTTTGAACAAAACAAGCAAGATCTGACAAAGCTCATATCCTATTTTGATGCACACAAACCATTCGACTTTGAAGAGTCACTGCAGAAAAGTATGTCTACTGATGTGGCAGACTCCACTGAAGATGGTATCATCTGCAATGATGTGGAAAATATAGATGAAAAATTCAAGCATCTCTTGATAGAAAATGTATTTGAAAAAGCCTTTAAGAAGAGAAACAGCCTGGTGCGAACATCCCAGAGAACATCCACATTGATCTCACAATCTTATTCACTAAGTTGATAGCATTTGCATAACCAGATGAGAACATTCAGGATCATTTTGCATACCAAGTTATGCATAAACCTATGGTGCTATTTAAATATGGTCTCTTGACAACAGAAGTCTAAACAGAGATACAGTTCATTCTGAATAAATGACCCAACATAATCACCAATGAAATTGAAGTATGTGTTGTAGATAGCAGAGCACTACTTCATATTCATGTTTATAGTATCAAATGCTTCTTCATTTTTTTTTTTTCTGATTATATCAAAATTCTCTCAACTGCAGCTTGAGAACCTTCCACCAAGAGTGTTTTGCAGCATTTTACCATTCCTTACATGTCCATTTACATATACATAATAAACATATAACTAAGACTCGGTGTTAAATAATCGATAAAGGTTGATATGCCATAAAACGCAACCAACCAAATTTTCTCGATAAGAGCCTCTCTCTATTAGAAACTAATTTTTATGTTGAAACTTTTGCTGAGTTGAATAAGTGTGCATAACAAATTTGGTAGTTGTAAATGAAAACATTTGACCATTTTACAGAAAATAGACAATTACTATTTTACTTACCATTATTTTTTTTTTTTTAAATGCAACTTGATAAAACTGGGAAGGAATTTCCTAAAAAGATTAAATTCATATTTTTTGGAATGTGATACTATAAAATACAATGTAAATATTTCAAAACTTTCAAGGTTTCCAGAATTTGTCATTATTTTCAAATCAGGGGAGTCCCTGTGGCATAGTGGCTAATGTGCTGGACTGTGACGACATAGTGAATTCAAACTCCACTTGTTCTATTACATTCACTTTCGGACAAATTCTGTTGGGAAAAGTATGAACCCCTTATCCCTTCTGCTACGGGTTATATACCATCACTGCCATTCTTCAAGGATGGCTTTACTATTAAATAACTCTCAAAGGTTGCTATACTATTAAACAAAGAAACCAAACCATATATTCTCAAAGTTAATCTCTATGATGAAGGCAATTTATTTGCGTGTATATCAAGATTTCACTCAAAATAACAATAATTAGACACTCAAGATTATATATGTTCAGATTCAGCTTCTTATAAAAAGGTTTTGATATTAAAAAAACAAAAACTGTTCATTCTATAGAAAGGTAAATATTTGTGAAAAATGATAGTATAAACAGTTTGTTTATTGCAAATCTCACAATAAAGAAAAGAATAACTTTAAATATGAACTGTTGTTTTTCCAGCTCAGTGTAAGAGATTGTCTATCATCAAGTAAATAATGAAGAATTCAAGAGTGATGTACTTGAAATTTTAAATAGTTCATTGCTTTGTTTAAAGAAAAGGGAATATAGCAAGTATTAATTTTTTTTTTTTCCTCTTAATTTGCACTGGCTGACTCCTGCCTATCATAGGTCTGTGATATAATGCAATATGGACATTTATGACCGTGTATATAAGAGTCATTAAAAATTCTTTAATGACCACAGAAATGATGATCATAATTGTGCTGAATTTTAAGGCAATCCAAATTTTTATAAGAAAATAAGTGTTTGGGATGTGGAAATTTTTCTTTGCCCTTTTGGTCCATGATAGAACATGTTAACATAGCTTCTTTTATAAAGACTGTTGATTTAAATAAAAGGAAGGATTAAACAGTATCAAGACTAAAGCTTTTAATTCTAAAAATTTAAGTGAAGATATATGCACAGCTTAACAAGTTGTATTATAAAAAGATGTCTAGACATCTGACAGTGCCCCTTTTGAAAAAATTATGAAGTCACACTTAATTTTTTAACAATGTTTGTGGTGAAACACAGAATTGTGGAAGTGCAATATTATCCATTGTCGCCAGACTTATCTTTTTGGGACATTTCTAAACTCAGAATTACTCTCCAAGGTGAGATTTTGAGGGTACGAAGGACATTTAAAAAATGACACTGTTTCACACAATTTCAAAAGAGACATTTCAGAAGCTCTTTAACCAATGGAAAATTTGCTGAAATAAGTGTTGCATGTCGAAGGGATTATTTTGAAAAAAAATTTCATTGTTCAGTTCTATCTTTGTAAATATAGCTTCAGTCTTATGGCTTTTTGAAAGCCTTATTTTATCTATTCATTTAATTTTACCCTGGCCGAGATTTTTTTTCGATAGAAAAGTAGAATGTGATTGTTCTGTACAGCATTTGGTTTTATATATAAACCATTCAGGGTTCCATCAGTAGGTCAAATAGATCTGTTCAAAAATTATTCATATTCAATAAGAATTCTTGATACTGTCAAATTCTAAATTATGGGAATTAAGAATAATCACTTCAAGCTAGCACTATTTAAAAAGGATTATTACTTACTTGAAACCATGTAACTGATATGCAAACACAAGACCATCATTAAATGGAAATAATTACTTCAAACCATATAGATATTAGTTAGGAATACTTGAAACCATACAACTATGTGCAAATTTTTTGTATTGAATTGGAATTCATATTCATCATCTTGTCGTGTTGCCAGCACGGATATCCCTGACCCCCTCTCGCCACTCCTCCCTGTTGTTCATCGCTTCTGGCAGGTCCTTAGGGCTACATCCTGTATCCTCACAGAGCTGCTGTATGCAGGTTCGAGCTGGTCACCCTGCTTTTGCTTGGCCATGTGAAGGAGTCCATAGGAGAAAATCACTTATGAGGTCGTCCCTGCTTCTCCAGCAGTATCCTGCATGTCCGGTTCGTCTAACTTTGATAGTTTTCATGATGGGAGGTAACTGGCCGTATAGCTGGTGCTTTGTGGGGTGTTGCCTCCAGGACTTATTCAAAATTGCTCCCAGCATTCTAGTGTAGTTGCCATCAAGCCTTTAGTTAGCATCCATGTAGTGCATCCATATAGCAGTATCAACACGACCGCTGCTTGGAAGAAACTGCGTTTCATTTTATCGGTCAGGTCTTTTTTGGTTGATGAGACGCTGCTTCCTTGGTAGATGAACTTTTTGACTAGTTTCAGAGAGCTACCATCTTGTGTGGAAATGTCACCTGTTTGATTAAAGCACATGTATTCCATTTTGTGTGCATTGACATGGAGGCCAATGCCTGAGGCGGCTCATTCTAAACTATGCAGTAGTGTTTCGGCTTGGGCGGGTGCACTTGCCAGAATTGCTCTGTCATCAGTGTAGTCGGTGTTGGTAATTGTTTTTGCGGTGTATCTTCTACTTCTTTTCTTTGTCAGCTCAAAACCATTTTCTTTGATTTTTATCAATAGATGTTCTAAGCACGTAGCCTATACGGATGATAAAGAGGTATGGGGCTAGCATGTCCCCTTGCAGTATTCCTGCTACAATGTCGAAGTAGTCTCTGTCTCCATCAGGAGAATGTACTTTCAGTTTGGTGTTCCTATAGAGAATCATTATTGTTGTGACGTTCTTTTTTGGTTGACTGTATGCTAGTAGGATTTGTTCCATCTTCCCTCTGTGAATGGAATCGAAGGCCTTGGTAAAGTTGACAAATAGTAATGTCGCCTGTAGGTTTTTTTGCCCGTATGCCTTTAAGGATTCTACGGATAGTCAATATTTGTGAGGTCGTGGATCTATTTCTTTGGAAGCCATTTTGGTTCTTCCTACGAATGTTGTCAATTTTGGGTTCTATGCGGTTTTGTTGTAGGGCATTGTAAATTTTGGCTGCTATGGATGTAAGTGTTATACCTTTTTAGCGATTGGAATGTTTGTTTGCGAAGAAATGTGTTCTTGTGTGGGTGTGTTATTCCCTCGCTAAGTATTGTTGTAAAATAAAGGAGAATGAAGAAAATGATGATGCCATTAGCTTTTATATGAGGGTTTTTTAATGGCAACATGGAATAAAGGGTTTACACTTATGCTACAAGTCTTGTAGTAAGTAAAGAAGTAAGGAAATGAAATGAAATTATAAGAGAGTGGGGAAAACATTTTAGCAGCTAAATGCCTGAGCGAAAAGTGCATTGTTAGGTTAAGGCATTGTTGGATGTGTGAGGGAGATATGTTTGCCATAGTGTAACAAAGGTCGTGTTTGCTGTTTGAGGAGAGAAACATTGAAGTCATCATGAGTTTGTGGTTCTGGTTGTTTTGGGGAGAAGTGTGAATGTCTCCAGAAAATGTTGCCCAGTGAAGAAGTAGCTAGGTGTCGGAGCTGAATTTTGCATCGCAGTCGACATAGCCAATTTTGGGGGTGATGTAAAGTTGTTCCTGTGTGTGGCATATTGAATTCATCTAATTCATATTCAACTGGGAACCCTTGGTCTAAGAGAAATAGACGCAAGGGGTCCATAAATTAGACAGCTTCCCTCATTGTGTCGATGCTGCTATTGAAGAGTAGACAGTAAGACGGCTGCACTGAACAAAGTTGTTCAGCCAAAGGGGGTGTTTTTGGGCTTCCCCAATTTGTGCTGCCCAGAAAGATGGTTTGGGATGAATAGGATAAGTCATCCTGATGGGGTGAAATTATTTATTTAATTCGACCCTAACGGTCAAATTAAATTACGCGCCAAACAAAAATGTGAAATTCTTTCTGCCAGACCTTGGTAGTTCTTGGCTAATCTGAGGTCACCCTTTCAAGAGAAAGGGTGGATGCATCCTTTCATCCATCTGTCTATCGGATTTTGATTACAAACTGCGTTAGTGTCGGAGCAGTATGCCGCTGAATTGTCTGATCTTCCATACTTCTGGGGGAATTTTATCAAGCCCTGCAGCTTTCCTATTTTTAATTTTTCCAAGTACTGAGTTGAGTTCTTCTAGAGTAAACGGTCTTAGTTTAATGTGTAATTGCTTACTCATAATTCTCATGATTGGTTCATGTGTAACTTTTGGTGGGTTTCCTAGTAGATTCTTGAAATGCTGTTTCCACAGTTTTATTCTTTCTTGTTGGTTTGTAGCTTTCAGTTTAGCTTTGACTGTGCCCTTCCTTCTGCTCACTTCATTTATCATTTGCCACACTATCCTAGATTGCCTACCTTCCACTGAGTCTCTAATCTTATCTATCTGATTTTGAATGTATTCTGTATGTTCTTTTAGATATATGCTTGCTAATTGATATTGTGCCTTTTTTAGTTTCTGGGCATTTGTGTTCGTTGGGTACTTTCTATAGCATTTGGGGGCAGTTTTCACGTCTGCACATTTTTCTCTAACCGCTAATGTCTCCCATGGGACTCTAGATTTAGTTCTAAGTTTTGTTTCTATGCATTTTGCTGCTGCCTCTAGGTGCATGTTGACGAAATTCTCATAATTGTCATTCGGGATACGTATTTCTGTCTTTTCCTGTAGTGCATCGAATTTGTTTCTCAATGCTAACATATATTTATCTCTAATATCCCTGTAGTTAAGAAAGGCCCAGTCATCGTGTATGATGGTCGTTGTTCGTTGTTCGTGTGGTGTTTCTTCATTGGCTCTGTCATATTTTTGCTGTGACAATTTGGTGATCGGAGGACACACCCTCGAAAGAGGAGTATGCTTCGCAATTTATTGCGCTATTTTTCCATTTCTTGTTTATAAAAACATAGTCTATCTGTGCTTTAGTGTTGTTTGCGTATGTGTAGGTCCATAATTTTCCCTTCCTTTTTTTGAAAGTTCATATTGAGACATGTTAATCTATTTTCTATCGTGAAATCGGTTAGATGTTGTCCATTCCTGTTTGATGAGTTGTGTAGGCTGTATTTGTGTTTTTCGTTTTTCCCGATTTGGGCATTCATGTCACCACTAATGGCGAGAACGTTGTTTCGGAATGCTATGCACTACAGAGGATAGCTCATCGTAGAAGGCAATGAGTTCAGTTTCTTCACTGATATTGGTAGGGCTGTAGCAGAAGATGATTGTTGCTCTGTGGTTGCCATTAAAAGTAGCTACCATCATCCTAGGTTGTATTCTCTCTATGCTATTAAGTGATTTTAAGGCTCTTGTTCTTATGAGTATTCCTACACCTCCTACCATGGCATTGAAAGAATTTTTCCATGCTGATGCAGTGGCTAGTGTCCATCCATTGCCAGTATCATGATATTTAATATCCTTGCTATCTGTGTATCTGTGTTCTTGGATGCATATTATGTCTGTGATGTTCTATGACCAGTGCAGTCAGCTCCGGTAGTTGTCATATTCTTTTTAAGGTTCTAACGTTGAATGCTGCTATTTGTATTGTTTGTTTACATTTTAGTAATTTTTGTTGTTTGAGCTCTGTAGCTGATTTTTCAAACACTGAGGCCAGGGCTCCAACCTCAGCAGGATGTGCCCCTACCCCCTTTTTAACCCGCGTGAAGAGCAATGCGGTTTATACATGTGGTTTGAGTGTGGTCATGGTTATCTTTCGATGGCTGTTTTTATTCTCATCCATAGAAGCCCACCTTATAGATGAGCAGCAATTAGACTTTCAAAAATTTTATTAACTAGCTAAAGTACTTATTGATGCTCAGTAAAAAGTCAAGACTTGGATTCCATAAACAGCAATACTAAGAAAAATTTGAAAAATCCCTTCATTTATTTCATTGGTCTATTTTATGATCCTTGTTGTCAAATAGAAATTCTCACTCCAAACAGTTAAAACCTAATTGTCATTATAAAAAATAGATGCAGATGATTGAAAGATTTAGAAATTTTTTAAAAATATTATGAAGACGTTGTTTGTGTAAAAAAAAAAAAACTTTGGTGTCATATAGAAATAATCGTGAACTTGTATAATGGTTAGATTTATCAATTTTCATAAAAATCTTTTTTGTTCAGATTGCTAGTCCTGACTTAATGCTTTGTCATTATTTTACATCTCCAATTTTAAAGTGTAACCTATAAACCAAGGTAATGATATTTAATTGAATGCTCATTATTATTTTAATGAGATAAGTTTTACTTTTGAGGTTTAAAAAGTAAATTCTGTACAAGTAAACATGTATTGCAGCAATATGGTTTCCTATAGATCACTGTTTGGTAGACATCTACTTGAGTTTCTCTCTTTCATGAGAAACAAAAAAAAATATACCAAAAGCTTTTGGGTTTGATGAGTATGCATACTAAATTTGATTGTGCAATAAATGTGGAGTATAGCTGGTTTGAATTTAGTTTTTCTTCTAGACAGATAACAATACAAAAACTATAGAATCTTATCTGCCTTCTACTAAGTCATAGCTAGAGGGAGAAAAGATGGATTTGGGCCATTTCCTGCCGTTCTTTGTCATATCACTGACTTCCCTGTTGTGAGTTTTGAAATATAAACATCTTTGTTTATATAGTGTCATCTTTCAGTAGATGACTTAGCAATACCTCCTTAACCATTTCAATAAACTATTTTCAAAAGTCTGGTTGCTTGATACATATGAAAATAATTCTAACTCTTAGTGTTTGACAATATTAATTACTACAGGCTCAGTAGTAGAGGAAAAGGCTCTGTTGAATAGAGTAATTTAAATATAGTTTTCTCTTTACTTAATAAAATTCAAAATACACAGTAAAATAAAAAGAATAGAAACGTGGTAAGGAGGAGATAGTAAATGCATTTATCTTGAATGCAAGGAATTCTAAACAGGCAAGAAATTAATGGTTGCAGTAGAGGAAAAAAAATCTATCAACTCTTGGAAGTGAAACAAAACTTTTTTTTTTTTCTTTTTTCTTCCTAGGGTAGATTTAATCTTGAGTAAAGAAATTGAGTTTGCTGTTTACAAAAGGTACACAAGTCCCATTGAATACAGACCTGGGCTGAAGAGATGCCATATTGCAATGGAAGATTATGAAATCTAGTTAGGCTTATTCTCTGTTAGTAGAAGATCAAATGTACAGATAACCTTTCAGTGTCCTCGGCAGATGTTTCAAAGAAAGGAAAGAAATGAAGAAAATTGTGGAAGCAGTACCTGTTAGATTTGGGAAGATTTATTAAATTCATTTATTGCCGGCTGGAAATGGAAAAAAAACAAAAAATGTCTTTAAATGTAGTTGTCAGATGCTGTTTATTCTTGGCGGGGGTTGAGGATGAGAGAACTGTTTTTCACATTTGATTGAATTGAGTTCCTGGATGTCTTAATAATATATATATTTTTTTTTTTTTTTTGTCACTTATTAATTTCTTAGCTACATTACAAGTTTTTAGACGACCATTAGTAAAAAAACAAAAAAAAAAACAAACATTTTTAAAGATGCATTTATTAAAGATTAGGATAATTTTTTGTATTTAAATAATGTATTATGTTGTTTGGAAACGGGGAGGATATTTAGTCAAGTCCCCACTCATCAAGATCCAATTGGTATATGTTATATACAAGCTCTAAATAAACAGAAGGAAAAACAAGATCAGTTCATTTACACATACAGAAAAGTTTGATATATACATAATATACAAACATGTAGTAAAGAACTGACATGTGTCTCAACATAAGATATGCACATATCGTTATATGAACAAGCTACTTGTGAAAAGGGTACAAAAATGGAAAAATGCTTACTTGGGATTTATAGTAAAATATTCATAGCCATATTGGCTTTACTGTTCAATGATGAAACTAGTAATGACGAATCTACTGTTCAAAGAACTGTCAAAGGAAAATGAAAATGGCTTAGTGATGATTATGTGACAGTCTACAAGCCACCTAATAAGTATGCTCATTCTCCAAGGGAGACATTTGTCTTCCGACATCTGTTTTATTTGTTTATTTACTCTGTTATTTCCGTGTTTACACTATCAGTTTAGAAATACTTGAAACCCTACAGTTTTTGTTAGATGGGAATATTTGCTATCCTATACCTGTGTGCAAAAAAGCTAATATAAATCTACTATGAATGCAATTTTCTAAGTTCTAGATATAAAATAACCCTAGATGGAGTGGTAGTACCTGTAAGGTTCCTATCTATGGATCAAATAAATCTGTTTAAAAATGATTCATATTTGATAGGACTGTGTGCAAAAAAAAAAAAAACACTTTAAGAAAGAACTACTCATTTTTACAATAAATGCTATTCTCTCACAGAGGAATAAAATAACCATAGACAGGTTGACATGTTAAAATCAATCATGTATTTAGCACTGATTATAAAAAAAATATTTAATGAACAATTTGAAATGATGGGGTGGAAGTGTAGGGAATGAATAAATAAATAAATAAATAAAAAAAAAGCAAATTTAAATTTGCAGAAACCCCCAGAGGTCCCTGACAGGAAAAAGAGATGAAGCATATGTAAAGAAAAAAAAGCAACCTCCTGACAAGGGGGAACAGGCTAATTCTCTTTCAGGCAGTGACCGGCGAATTAACCACACCATTTTGCTGTCTGGTGTCTGGGCGTCACGCATACGTCTTTTGGACATGGCGTTGATTAGTCCCTTTCACTCAGTAGCATCCCTCTCTCAGTTAACAGTATGCTGAAATATAAAAGACTACGAAATGGAACTACAAACTAGAACAACCGGACTTTGACAAACTTTCAAAAGAAACTAACCCTTATGGAAGCCCAAAATACCAAATGAGGACAAATGATTAACATATTTTTGACACCTTAACTGAGGGATTCAATCATTTCAATTGTATTCAGGGAAAACTCCCTCACCCATGGAATGGTTGTTAAACCCAGGAAATAAAGGAAAGTATAAAAGAAACGTCTTTGTCTCCTATCTGTTACTGTTTTCTTTTGTATAATTCTTTTTGGGCCTTTCTTGGGCAAGGTGTTACACCAACTAGCCAACGTGGGGGTAAAATAAAATAACCTAATAATGGAGTCGGATATCAAACAGCAACACAGCTTTGCCCATTGCCTTTGACTTTCAGTCGAAACCCCACAGAAGTCAGTCTGGTATGAACCTACTGCTGAGTTCTATCTTTTACCGGTGCAATACATTTTTCTTCTGAAATTTCTTTTTTGCCTTCCCTGTCTATCTATGGATAACTTTGCCAACACAGTGCTCTCTTTGCATATGTCTGTAAGTCTGGTCTGACCGCCTGCTTTAACTCATAGTGTAGTGAAAGCAGACGAAGATCTTCAGATGATCAGACCAGACTTAGAAGACACAGTCTGACAAGATTGACAATGAAGAGGTTGAGACTGACACAAAGACAGTGGTTGAATTGTGAGAATTAAGACAGGCAGACAAGAGAAGAATAAGACAAACACAGATGACAGGAGGCAGCAATAACCACAATAAGATGCAGGCAAAGGTATTCACAGCAAGTTCAGGCAGTTCAACCCAGAGTAAATGACTGTTACTATCATTTATGTCACTCTTGAGACAGTCCCAGATAAAAGCTAAAGATGAGACTATGGTGGAGACTAATGCCCATGTTGGCGTTGATTGAGACAATGGTAGGAGAAGTCTAAGACATGGAACCATATTGTGTGTATTTAGATGTTTGGAGCTGTTACAACCCAGGACAAAATGCCACAGTTACTGCCGTGGAACATGTTGAGACAGAATCGGAAGATAGCTGGATAATGAACATAGACCTTGGTGGATGCAATCTAAGTTGCAAACCACAGCTGACTAACATGTTTGTAAAGGTAGACCAAGTCCTCAAGGGCAAGAATGAGACATTGAGCATAGTTATCAACATTAAAAGATGACTCTGTGAGTGTGACTGGATCTTTTATAAACACTTATGAGTTCAAGGATTTGTTGTAGTTGGGTTACTTTAACTTTATTCAATTTTGGTAGAGTAGGATTGAAGGAAATGAATTTCAGTGTTCACTTTCCCAACTGTCATGACAGGCAACTGCAAAAACCAGGTCTATCCTCTTAACCCATCCCCCCATTAGTTCACTCATCTGCTCAGTCCGACTGTCAAACTCGCAGTCCGCAAAAAACGCAACAACCCTCTGCTAATGACATTCCTCCTTTTATGCCAGTTCTGGCTGGACAAAATTTACATATGTTCCAGATCTTGTCTCGCCAGAGATGAGACAGGTGTCCTTTAAATCACACCTTCAAGAACAGCCATGTTTTTTACTGTCTGCACCCTGCACGTTAGACACGTTTGCACTTGCTTCAAACTCTGAGGTAGGTCATTTCTCTTGCTACACAAGCACATATGTAAACAATTTGCCTTCTCTTGCTTCAGTCAGGTATGTCTCTGCTGCAGTGACATTGGGCAGAATGAAACAATCAATCACCTGAATGTTTCTTTCCATAGCTGAAGAATGAGGGATCGGACTTGTTTCAATAGATTCAGACAGACAAAGACTGGAGAGGACTAAGGTGTTGAATTGAGGCTGTTAAGTGGTTGTCTCAGTGGTGATGGGCTGGAGGAGACATTTACCATACTCTTCTTCTCCAGCCCTTTTGTTAGCGTCCAAGTAGTGCATCTATACAGCAGTATCGATACGACCGCTGCCTGGAAGAAACTGCGTTTCATTTTATCGGTCAGGTCTGATTTCCATATGATCGATAGCCTATCGATAGCTGTCCATACTTTCGTTAGCCGCATGTTGATGTCTTTTTTGGTTGATGAGATATTACTTCCTAGGTAGGTGAATTTGTCTACCAGTTTCAGAGACGTTTCGTCTAGTGTGGAAATGTTGCCTGTTTGATTATAGCACATATATTTAGTTTTGTGTGCATTGACATGGAGGCCAATGCCTGCAGTGGCTTGTTCTAAATTATGCAGTAGTGTTTCGGCTTGGTTGGGTGTAATGCTGTTATGTCAGAGATACATGACATTTGTTTTCATCTTTCAAATGCTTCAGCATGGTTCACCTTCTGTTCAAGGGCTTCAATGACTCTGCTTTAGCCTGCATATCCACTTGTAGTTTTTTGTGGACTATATCCCAAATAAATTTATCTTTGATGCTTATGAAATTACTGTCCCATCCTCAGGATCTTAAACTAAACAAGTATTTTTGAATGGAGTTGTTCTCGCTTTACCAAATGGAGGAAAATAAAATCATGGGATTTGATTTGTATCACCAAGATTTGAAGTAAGTTTACTGGGGCCTTGATGAAAGAAAATCAGAGTAGGTGTTGATAATGGAATTCTGAACACTTTAACCAGTAAAATTTTCTAGTTGAATATTTGTCTATGTTAGCAAGAGGTTAGTAATTAGTGTAAATACATCTCAGTCTATTTTGAACTTTTGGAATTGTGTTGTATTTTTTGCACTCTGTGTTTTACTTTGTTGGCGTGTGATGAGGGTGTGGATTCTTTGACAAGCTTTAGTATAACACGTATTTCACCCAAAGTCTTGATATCCAATTCTTTGAGCATTGAACTGCTCAGCATAAGTAAGCTGCTTTTGTAAGCTTCTTGCTTGCAGATGTCTGTGTGTAAAGCTTAGCAGAGGTGACAGATTTGCCTGCCTCAATAAAAATGCTTTCCCACTCACCTGGGTCTGATCCTGCTTGCACTGCCATGTAGAATATTGGTGGTTGATGTGTATAGGTGAAGTCTGAGTGACATATGTCAGTTCAACAGTCTCATTCACGTTTCTATGAAAATGTAGTTAGCTCTGTATTTATACAACCTGGGACAAAAATTCCCTCTTGTTTTAAAAGACATAAAACTGCATCAGGTAGTGAGGATCCTGTTCTGCATATTTGGGGAGTGTGGAGTACCCCACCTTATTGCCGAATAAATCTTTTCTATTCCTTTTAAACAAAAACTATACAGCAAATGTAAATATAACTGTACAATGAATGTGCTTCCCTAACCACTAGGCATAAAATAACTTTAGATGGATTGACATGCCATTAAAATTGCTCACCTCTCAGTGTAAAGAAGCCTATCCAAAATGACTAATCATAGAAGTATTAGACCAAACAAATGATTGTGTATATACTACTTTTTTCCAGGCAATTTCAGATAACCTTGCTTAATTGTACACACATTGTTAGAAGTGAATGACGAGTAGTACTGATCGCTTAATATATTGTGCTTTAATAATGGGAGCAAGAGAAAGTTACATATGAAAGGTTTCTTGAGAAAAGGAAGAGATAGAGTAATTTTTCTCTTTTAATTCAGTTGGAGATTATTCAAAAGGTCACAAGGGTCAGGATCTCTGTACCATGTCTGGTTTAATCAAGTTTTCTTAAGCTCCAACTCACTTTGAATAATCATTCTGACTGTTGTTACAACTTCTGGCAACAGTTTGTGTAAAGAGATAAGTGGACAAGGTATTATAAATACTTTGTGTGACTCTCTTATCTCTAGACTTTGGATTAAGACACATTTTCCTCCCCTTGGGTTATTTAATATTCATGAAATTATCATATTTTAAGGACCAATATCCTAACCATTTTTCTCTATTTAGGTTTATGTTTGTTGCTTTGTGTTCTTGTCGTCTTTTGTTGTCAGAAGAAAATTGGTGATTCATCAAAATATTAACACTTGTATTTTGTGATGTTTAATGTTGTTCATCAAATGACATATTTGACATAAGTTCCTTGAGGTCCACCAAGTAATTGAGAGTAAATTATGATGGTATATTCAATAGACAAAGGTGATATATTCAATATATAATTGTCAACAGACAAAAATGGTATGTTTTTAAAAATATGTACATAAATTGAGAAAAATAGAATAAGGTTATTCAATAGAAACACTTCAAGAAAGGCTTTTGTTCAGCCTGTTAAGCAGAAATTTCTGTGTCAGGCAGTTCTAATTTATATTTGCTATCATGCCACTGATTTGGGTCTTCAAATAACTCAACACATTGGTGACCTTCAATGAAACCATCCAACACAATAACGGCATTAAAAAACCACCCTTGATACAGACAGTATCTAGGATGATGAAAAGGATTTATTCAGTATATTTGAAGCAGAACTTAGAATATACTGTCCGTATCTTCTTCAGAGGGATAAGACTCCTTCCAAAAGTGGGTATGACACTAAAATGAAGATAAGGCTTAAGATCTGGAGAGCATAGGGTAATCCAGAGAGTTAGTACCAGTTTGTCCTATCTATGGATCAAATAGATGTTTTAAAATTTTGAGTATTAGATAGAAATACTTGACACCATAGAAGAAGCTAGACAGCAATTACACAAGAATGCTGTGAGCAATCTTGAACAAGTCCTGGTGGCAACACCCCACAAGACACCAACTATATGGCCACCTGCCTCCTATCATGAAAACTATTCAAGTTAGACGAACCAGACATGCAGGACACTGCTGGAGAAGCAGGGATGAGCTCATAAGTGATGTACTCCTATGGACCCTTACATATGGTAGGGCAAAAGCAGGATGACCAGCACAAACATACATTCAGCAGCTATGTGAGGATACAGGATGTAGCCCTGAAGACCTGCCAGAGGCGATGAACGATAGGGAAAAGTGGCGAGAGAGGGTCAGGGATATCCGTGCTAGTGGCATGACATGATGATGAAGAATACTCAAAGCTGTAATGGTTTACTAAAAAGGATTATTAATTTGAAACCATACAATTGTGCATGAATTATTTGTATTAAATAGGAATACTAGATATATAACAGTAAAAAAAACTAAGAAACACCAACAAAAAATGTAAATATAAAAGTACAAAGAAGATGATATCCTAACTTCTTGGCATAAAAAACTAAAGGTGAATTGTCGTACCATTAAGATCAATCAATAAGAACCACCTTTATCCTTAAAGATGGTGTTATATTCTGAGTTGTGGGCGAGAAATGCGTATGGTTGCAAAACAAAGAACGTATAGATACTCACAATAACACAGTAATGATGTTATAGAAATTTTTTATAGATAGATTAAGTACAGAGAGTAGAACGGAGAAATACATTCACAGTCAAAGAATGAATTCAGTGGCAGTAGCTACAAAGTTCATGTACTGTACTTGTCTCGTGGTGAAGGGATGGTTTTCTCGGAATTAGGATACGTTGGTAGCTGCGGAGAGCGTTTGATGTATCGGATGACAGGCGCCAGACGGGGTGAAGAATCCTTAACACGGGTCGTGTGAGGGAACAAGTCTGTGGTGTAGGAACGCAACTGCCTGATGATTATTTGGTCCGTCTATTTATACGTTTTCTGTAGGCTCAGAACGGCAATTTTTGTGCCCCGCGGGAAGCGTTCCGATTGGATATTTATTAATGTATTTTTTTTTTTTTTTTGTTAATTTATCGCAAACGGAAGTTCTGCGCGGAGCCCATGCGTGAGCGACTAACTTTTCATTTTGGGTTGGGAACTCGAAGTGTTAACTTCCGTTTTTTTTTCTTTTCTTCTTTTCTTTCTTTTTGTTTTTTCAAATCAAGGCAAGATCTCGTCTTGTAACAGCTCCCCCAGATCTTACCATGATTTGAAGTTGCTATGTTGTTAGTGCTTGCTTGCGTGTTTTTTTTTTGTTTTTTTTTTTGTTTTGTTTTTTTTGAGGTTATGTATTATTTATTTTGTTTTTTGGCACATAACGAAGTCTTTAAAGCGTGCTGGGAGTTGCCCTCGTGTTGTTCGTTTCGTTGGGTTTTGGGTATTGTCTCCGGAACTGCAGTCATTTGCGACAAGATGCTCCCCTGACGAAAGTGTAGGGAGTTGTGACAACGGGTGATGGGTAGGTTGCCGGGGTGGACAAGGAGATAGGAGTGGTCATGTCGACGGGTGATTGGGAATTTGGTGAGGTGGGGATAGAGCTGGAGGTGGGGGTGGTCGATGCATGTGTTGCAGGTCATTTGGTCGTGGTACGAGTCGACGGACGTGTCCACGGTGAACCCAATGCGTTTCACTGTTGTCGTTTTTCACTTGAACTACCAAACCGTTCGTTTTGGTGACCTCAAGGTCACCTATCCAAGGCAGGTGAGAAAAGTGGGCTGTTGCGGATTGCGGTCGGTGGAGTAGCACCTTGTCACCGACTTGTATCGGGTCTTTGAAGATGCTGCGGTTCAGTTTGGCTTCCATTTTGTGGTCAGCCTCGTTGTTCGCCAAGGCGACTCTTTGATGCACCTGTCGGAGCAGAGCGTTTATCTGCATACCGTAAGCACCTGGGTTGTTGTTAACGATGTCTTGGCAGGGGATCTTCGGTAGACCAATGTTTGGTTGGCGGCCGGTGATAATGTAATGCGGGGATGCACCAGTGGCGGTGTTGGCTGTGGCATTCATTGAGGAAACTGCGGATTCGAGAACGTCCGTCCATTCGCAGTTTCTGTCTTCGCAGATCATGTAAAGGGCATTTTTTAAGGTCCGGTGTTGCCTCTCAATGTTCCCCGAGCTTTGTGGTCGCCACGGGCAGTGAAGTTCCCGGGTGATCGAGGTTAGGTCACAGAATTCCTTGTAGGCCTCACCAGTGAAGTGGGTTCCTCGGTCGGAGGAGACAATGCGGGGAATCTCGCGGTGACGAAGAAAGAACTGGTAGAGTCCGCAGGCTGCGTCGATTGCGCGGTCTCTGGCACATGGTATGGCCATGAGGTGGCGGCTGAAGCTGTCTAGAATAGTAAGTATGTACCGCTTGCCCTTTGAGAGGGGCATTGAGACAAAATCTATATAGACAACCTCGAATGGTTTTCCGCCTCTCTTGCAATGGCCCGTGGACCAGTTTCGGCGCATGCCGTAATTTCCCTTGCGTTTAGCGCAGGTTTGGCATGACTGAACATACGCCCTGATATCGCGATTTTTGAACTCCCACCAGTAGCTGGATAGGTGTTCCTGCATGCGGGAGATCCCTGAGTGGTTGACACAGTCATGGGCTTGGTGGAGATATTTTGTCCGGAGCTTGTAGGGTACTACCAGTTTTGGTGTGTTTGTAGTATCCCTGATCATCAATACAGATGTACCAGGTTCCAAGTAGAATTGGTGCATGTGTTTATTATATAGCCCGGTACGATGATCTTTGGGGTCGAGTAGGGTAGCGTCCGGTCTTGGGGTTGCCAACTGAAGAGCTCTGATGATTTTTGAAAGTGTGTCATCAGAGGCTTGTTCCGCTGCAATACCCATGTGGTCAGCTATCTCTTCAACCGGGAGGGTCGATGTGGCATGAAACGCGAGGAATGCGTCGATGGCTGAATGTTCCGTGTTGTGTGAGTCCCAGGGAGCAGCTGGGAGCTCTTGATTTCGTCCATGCACCAGGATGGAACGTAGATGTTTAGACTGGAGCCTTGGAGTTTGAAGCGCTTCCCTGCAGGTGTGGGGTCTGCCGTAAGCTTGTCTTTGCTGTGGCCATATCTCCGACTGAGCATGTCTGCCCAGACATTCGATTCACCTTCTACATATTCCAAGACGAATTTGTAGCACGATATTTCCTCCTGCCATCGTCGTATCTTCGCATTGTTAAATTCACGTTGATCCAAGTATGTGAGAGATCGATGATCTGTGAGGACGACGAAGGGACGACTACGCAAGAAGTAATCGAATTTGGTGATGGCCCATTTTATCGCATATGCCTCGCGTTCAGTTGTTGACCAGTTGCGCTCCGTCGCGTTAAAGGTGTGTGAGGCAACTGCTATTATTTTCTTTTGGCCGTGTTTATTCTCTTGCATGAGAATGGCCCCACATGCGATATCGCTGGTGTCGGTGGTGAGGGTAAAGAGTCCGGTGAAGTCGGGGAATGAAATGATTGGTGGTGAAGCGAGGCGCTTCTTTATTTTTATTGAAAGCCTTGTTGGCCCCTTCGGTCCAGACGAATGTTCGTCCGGGCTTATTTAGTTCGTTTATGGGGGCCATTAGATTGAAGAACATGTCGGTTCTGATGCTCTCGTTAAGGCGTGTCTCGATGAATTGCCGAATCCATACGAGACGTCCGATGAGACTTTGTAGTTCTTTTCTCGTTGTCGGGGGTTTCATGTCGATAATGGCGCGGACATATTCGGGGTCGGCCTTGAACCCGTCGCTATTCACGATGCGACCGAGAAATTTAGCTTCGGACGCAAGAAAAATGCATTTTTCCGGGTTTAGTTTTAATCCGAACTTGCGTAGAGCAATAAATAATTGCTCCAGCGCTGTCACATATTCCTCGAAGGTTTTGGCGTGGACAAGATTATCGTCAATATATGACGATATGTTCGCGCGGGAGGCAACTGTGTCGAGAGCCTCAGCTATGCATCGCGAGAAGATTTGTCCAGCGGATGTTAGACCGAAAGCCAGACGGGTGTATTGGAAACTGCGTCCTTTCCAAGTAAAGGCCGTTTTATGGCGGTCACGTTCGTCAATGACGATTTGCCAATAGCCATTGCGGAGGTCGAGTGTTGAGAAGTACTTGTTACCTTCGCCAATCTTGTTGAATGTCGAGTCAATGGTAGATATTGGGTATGGGTCGAGATCGACTAAAACCTTGTTGAGGGTTCTTTTGAAATTTGCGACCACTCGGATCTTTCCGTTTTTCTTGCGGACGGCAAAAACGGGACTGTTAAATTCTTTAGGGTCGTTGCAAGGTTCGATAACACCCTCACTTGCCATGCGGGCAATTTCCGCGTCAACATCATCCTCCAGTGCTTGGGCTATAGGGTGCTGTTTTTGGCTCCTGGACTGGCCGTTGGTTGGTATGCGTATGGGCTTGATGAAAGTGCCCCTTCTATTGTCGTCGGTGCCGAGAATGTCCGCATAGCTGATGAGTAAATCGGCGGTAGCTTCTAATTCCCTACGGCTATGATGGTCTGGAAGCGATAGGCCTACGGTTTGCTTAAGCCAATGGAGTTTTTGGTTGAGAGTCAACCCGTTAGGCGATGATCTGGCTGTGGCTCGTGGTTCCTCGTTGGAAATGGTTAGGGCGCCGTGTGAAAGGTTGTGGGTCGGTTTTATCCTTGGATGGACGGTTGTAGAGAGCGGGACAGTATGTTTTAGCTTGCCAGATTGGGAGTGTGCGCGCAAGTTCTACAGTCGCCTTCTGGTTATCGATAGTATAGGATAACAGTGTGTGGTGGCCGAGTATGTTCTGACCGATCAAGATGGGAATGTCTGATGTCGTGATCAGTGTGTCGACGTTGCAGAAAGCGGGAGAAGTATCGTCACCCAAGGTAATGTCGCAGGTGAGCTTGCCCAGAATAGAGATGTTCCCTCCGATTCCTTTGACTCGGATGTTGGTTTTGGACATGTGTCTTCTTGCATCTTCAGGTAAGCGAGAAATGGGAATGATGCAAGTCGTGCATCCGGAATCCAGCATGCCTACACCGGAGAATGTGATGCCGTTGTTGCGGAGGTTGACCTGAACAAGGGGCGATCGGAGATCAGGTTGGATTTGAACGTTAAATGTGTGATGATGCTGAGTGGATACATGGACCTGGGAACGATTCATCACATCTCGTTTGGTCCCAACCGAAAATCCAGTTCGTCGAAGCGCGTCGCGTGTTCATGGTTGTGCTGATCGCTATCTATTCCAGGTAAACCGGTGTCAGTGGTCGCTATGTGTGCTTGAGCATGAGGGAGGTGAAAATATGGGCACCTGTTGCCCTTAAAGCATGCGCGGCCTCGTAAAAAATTTTTGCACATTGCTTGTTGGCTGGGTTGGCCAGCGCTTCTTTGTGCCCGGTTGTGCTTCATGTTGTAGGTGGGGGCGGTTCGACTTTTCCAGTCAACGATGGATGGGTTCCGCCTGTGGGTTTGTCGCAGTTGCTTGTTCAGATCCAGCAACTGTAGCTGTACGTCGGCTAGTATCTTGTCACTTTCAAGGCTACGAGGTTTGTCAGAGTGTGTAGGTTGGCTCGCCATCAGCGCAGTGGTTTCAGCGGCGGTGGTGATGTCCGTTTTGATACCACGATCAAGATAGCGTTGCGCATCGCTGGCTATACCACCCGCTGAGTAGTGTCTGTCCATAGTTTTGACGAGGTGTGGATAGATGTTAGGTGTCCATGCCTTGATCTTTTCACTCATGAGCATGGCCCCCATTAGGGAAAATGCAGTTTCGGCCGTCATCTCAGCATTTTGTCTGTCGGACTTGAATTTAGCCGTGATGTGGACTGTGGCCTCTCGGATTGTGTTTTCAAGTCGGCCTGCAAAATCAGTGAGTTTCTCTCCCTCATGTCGCTGAAGGTCCCATGCTCGGCTTAGGTACTGGAAGTTTGTCATTTGGCTCCCGTGGATGGATATAAGGTAAGCCTTTAGTTCCTCGAACGTGGACGTAGGCTGTCTTGAGTCCTCCATCTGCTGGAATATGCCTTCGTTCAGTAGTTGCTTTGCCAGCTTGACAAACTCCTTCTCCATTGCAGGATATTCTCTTAATTCTGGCTTAACGTGTATGGTGTAAGCCTTTTTAAGGTCGGTAATGAAGCGGTTTACATCGCTGCCCGGTTCGAAGGTCCGAATGGATTTTGTGGCGTCCCGAAGTGACTGCTGTCGCAATATAAGCTCATAGTTTGTGGTGTGTTGTTGCAATGTGTGCGATCGATCGTGTGCGGTAGTTTGCAGAGCAGTTAAAAGTTTGTGGAGGTCTGTTTTCAGTTCACTAATGATTAATTGTGCTTGCGGGTTGTCTGCTGGCTCCATGTCAATTTTCGTTTGGAGAATCGCTGCTTTTTGCTGTTTTATAAGTTCCAAGATTTCTGATCGAGAAAGGCCGGAGTATTCCATACTTGTTTTGCTGCACGCTTGACACCAGTGTTATATTCTGAGTTGTGGGCGAGAAATGCGTATGGTTGCAAAACAAAGAACGTATAGATACTCACAATAACACAGTAATGATGTTATAGAAATTTTTTATAGATAGATTAAGTACAGAGAGTAGAACGGAGAAATACATTCACAGTCAAAGAATGAATTCAGTGGCAGTAGCTACAAAGTTCATGTACTGTACTTGTCTCGTGGTGAAGGGATGGTTTTCTCGGAATTAGGATACGTTGGTAGCTGCGGAGAGCGTTTGATGTATCGGATGACAGGCGCCAGACGGGGTGAAGAATCCTTAACACGGGTCGTGTGAGGGAACAAGTCTGTGGTGTAGGAACGCAACTGCCTGATGATTATTTGGTCCGTCTATTTATACGTTTTCTGTAGGCTCAGAACGGCAATTTTTGTGCCCCGCGGGAAGCGTTCCGATTGGATATTTATTAATGTATTTTTTTTTTTTTTTGTTAATTTATCGCAAACGGAAGTTCTGCGCGGAGCCCATGCGTGAGCGACTAACTTTTCATTTTGGGTTGGGAACTCGAAGTGTTAACTTCCGTTTTTTTTTCTTTTCTTCTTTTCTTTCTTTTTGTTTTTTCAAATCAAGGCAAGATCTCGTCTTGTAACAATGGTCATCTTTTAAACCATGTTTATACTTTGATCAGGTGGTACTAATTCATATAACCTATCATCATCACAGTGGGATTCCAGCAAGTGTCCAGTTAGCTGACAAGGGAGCAAGCTGTAAATCAAGGCTGGATGCATAATGACTTAGAGCTTGCTCCCTTGTTGATCAACTGGATGCAAGTTGGAATCCCACGGCAACAGTGAGTATCATATTGTTTCTACTATATCAGGGGGGTGCCCGTGGTGTAATGGTTATCGTCGCAGGAATTGGACACTGCGACACGAGTTCAAATCCTGGACTGATTGCATTTCACATAGCACTAATACCCTTGGGAAAGGTATGAATCCAATTATTCTCCCTCCAGCTATGGGTAAATACTAGGACAGACTGGGTTCTTCAGCCTTGGTGAGGCAACTAGTCTCGGAGAAGGAAAACTCTGAATTCAAACCTGTTAAACTCCGCTTAAAAAAACTGACCTTATGTCATATCCTGCCCGAGCGGAGGGGTTGGGTAAATATGATCAGGGGGATGACTTCTGCATGCATGATGGTGGCCTTTAATGAGTCCTTGGTAATATAGAGCATGTTTGGTTTTCTTCTTGATGATATCTTAGTGGTAGCAGTCAAAGGGATTTAAATCAGATCTAGGAAGCTACAAGCATGTACTTTGATTAGCTCAAATATTTCACATGGATTTTGTCAGGTATGAACTGTTTTCTTCTCATCATGTCAGACATATCAGGTTTCCTTGAGCACAACATGTCTAATAATTATTGACAGTTCTTATCGATTTGATAATGCCTTGGATCTGCAGGATGAACTCTCAAATCTTCCTGTCGGTTGACCACTCAGAATATTTCCTTCTTTTGGTCATTGATAATATCTCTGTCAGAAACCTCCAGCCTGTTGCTGAACTTGAATGAGAATGTTAAAATTTGGCATGGTCAAGTAACAATATGATAGGTAATTTTCAACTTATAATGTGATAGTTTGATATGTGACACACCCCATAAAAAGTAGGGCATCACTAATGATGCTTTTTTATTTTTATTATTGTTTTAATTGCTATACTCAATCAGTAAAACTTTCCAGATAAAAAATTTCATAAAACTAAAACTCCTTTGCAAGGTATTCAAAGTATGTTCAAAAAGTAATTTTTAATTAATTTTTTTTTTTTTTTTTTTTTACAAAGACAAATAAAAAAGAAATGCGACCTTAGCATAGCCAGAATACTTTCAGAAAATCCTAGTCACATCTTGAATACCGCAAGTAATGAATTGTATTGGGCACATCTTATTACTGATTATTTTAGACATTTATAATGATAGTGAAAACTTAAATGTCAGCATTTATGTATTTACCTATCTACTCTGCCAAAAGCAGGATGAGGCACAAGATCAATAGTTTTAAGCAAAGTACAACTGGTTTGAATTCCGTTTTCCTTCTCTGAGACCATTTGCCATACCTAGACCCAATCTGCTTTATTTTTTTACCTATATCTGAAGGAGGAATTGTTGGAATTCTGCCTTTACCAAGAATATTAGTGCAGTGTGAATTGCAAACAGCCAAATCCAAGATTTGAACTCAGGTCATTAAGTTCATTTCCTTAGACAATAACGATAATGCCACAAGCACTGATAATACAAGAATGAGAAAAATTAGGAATTCAACAAATGTAGAAATATTTTTAAAAACTTTGGAAAAATACGATTTATATAAAGAAAATAACATGAAGTTCAATGGGGACAATTTTGAATTGATAACTTTCTCAACAAAGGTCAACAAGGACAAAAACAAGACATATTTCACCAGATAAAAACAGTATTAAAGATAGACAATAAGATCTTGGCATTTAATTCCCTAGAAATCTGAAACTTGGGAAACAATGAGATAAAACACAAAAATGATATTTTGGATGTTAAGACCAGGGATAAGTTTCCTTTAATGAAATTCGATTGATAATCGTGATAAGTATACAAGAATATTGTTGTCCTCTCTAGTTATCAAGTGTTAAAAGCTCAATAATGAAAACTAAAAAAAAACCCAACAAAAACCACTTAAAATATGAGTGGAAATGGCCAGGAATACAAGCAGCAGAGATGTGGGAGTATTGCTTTCCAAAAGATGTCAGGAAGAGCCATGAAACCGAACTTCAAAGTTGAATACACAATGAATGACAGCTGCCCTACTCGGGGGTGGGGGAATTTGGTCCCTCTAATGGCTATGATCCAACAAATAAATATGTCCAGTTATGGATGACAGAGTTCAATGCTGATGTCTGTGTGTGCGCAAGTTAAAGAAATAGTGCAAAGAAGACACGAATATATAGCTACTGGATCTGAGGAAAGCATATCTTCAGGTTCTCATGGACCAATCATTGCGGTCATATCAAACATTATTGGACCAGGGTAAAAGATATTGTCTAACACACTTGGGATTTAGTCTCAATATGGCCTCAACGATGAAAGCTGTTGTTGAGGCCGTACTATCTTAAGGATAAGGTAAAGGAAGCAACCTACATCGCTGTGTGTGCATTCGGTATCACTGATAGAGTATATTGAGATCTAAGTTGTGACTCTTTATCTTTGCTTGGTAAGATATATATATATATATATATATAATAGGAAGAAAGTAAACTAGAAAAAATTGCTCTTCTAGGAAATCTTTGATTAACCAAAGAAAATGTTGTCAAATCTTAAAAGTATTTTAAAAAAGTTTATCCACAAATGCTTGAAAACATTTAACTGTTTGCAGATGAATGAATAATGTTGGATAAAATTGTCCGTGTTAAATACCAATACTTGAACCCATTTAACTGTGTGCAAATGAAACTATTAGTGTTAGCTAGGAATACTTGAACCCATTTAACTGTGTGCAAATGAAACTATGAGTGTTAGCTAGGAATACTTGAAACCATTTAACTGCGTGCTAATGAAAATATTAGTGTTAGCTAGGTATACTTGAACCCATTTAACTGTGTGCAAATGAAACTATTAGTGTTAGCAAGGGATATTTGAACCCATTTAACTGTGTTCAAACTAACTAGTTTTGGCTTGTTTAAAATGTTACCAGCAAATTATTTATTATACAATTCTTATGATCACACATGCAAATTAGTGATTGTCTTAAGAATTAGAATCACACATTTGTATTGACAATGTTAATAGAAATAAGTAAAACCCAGTCAGGATATAATGTACATGTGATGTTTATTTTACACTGATGACACATAAGACTCATCTCTGAGAGTCACTTGTCTCAAGTGGCACTCCTACTGCATGTTTGCTGCCTCCCCAGGTCAAAGGGAGATCACCAGTCTTTTAGTCATCAATTTGAAATGGTTTGGGATGTTAACACATCCCCTCTTTTCTTTCTTGCACTAAGGACTGTTTACAGGAAGCAGCTTCTAAAAACTAACTGTATGAGAAGAAAAGAAAAACATTACAAGACTGTACATTTAGAAGTTAAGTAGAGGATCCTCTTAGCTCAGATGTAAATTCAAGAATTTTAAATGAAGGAACCCTCTTTTTTGTTAAGGCATCAGCAATTTGTCTATCAGTGGGTATCCATGTGATCTCTGCTATTTCTCCTCTGTCAATCATTTCTCTGAGGATTGTCATCTCAATTTGAAGTCTTTTATCAAGAATTTGTGACATGGAATGCATGGCATCATACAAACAGGAATTGTCTGTTTTGCATGTTATTTTTGTATTAGTAGGATGGTCTTCCAGCTGCAACAGATCCAGTATCAACCATGGCCAGAGTCTCTGCACTGAGGGCACTCTTAACAATTCTTTGGATCCATTTAGATTACCAGGCTATGGGCATGTATCAGCTATTACTGCCTACCAAAAAAAATTATCCAGCCATCATCAGTCAGGTTTGCAAAGGATGCATCACTGTATGCTATGATTTGCAAAAGATCAGGATTGCCTAAGTTTGGAATGTGAAATTGAGATTTTTTTTTGTCACCTTTTTTAGAGTCTGGCTGATTTGTTTTATGCATTCTATATTTTCTTGTTTTAGTATGGAACTTAATGTACTCATGTCGAAACTGAGGTCAGGTCTTGTTTGGGTGGCTGGCCAATTTAGCTGACCTAACCTCAGTGATCTCAGTTGAAGATATATTGTCTTCCAGGCTTTTTATTCTGTAGAGGAACGTGTCCAAGTTTCTTTACATATTCATCCTGCCTGATTCTGATGTTTTCATTTGATTTTTTAATTTCTCGCTCAATGTATTGAAACTTAGCAACTTCAGATTTTACTCTGAAAAAGGTACAGATACTATTGATGACTTTGTTCTCGAAAGTTTCTGATCCTGCTAAGCAGAAGTTATCAACATGAGTGGCAATTATTCCTTGAAGCTTGTTTTCAAAGTACCATGTGAAGATTGCCTGGTCATACTTTGAAGGTGAGGCCCCTTGCTTTATCAGTTCCTCTCTAAGTGTTAGGTACCAGGATCGAGAGGCATCAATTAGACTATACACACATTTAGATAATTTCCAAATGTAACCAGAAGGCACATTTGCTTCTTTGGAAGGAAGAAGATAAATTGGTAAATCTAATTGCTTGTTCTGTAAAAATGCAGTTTTAATGTCCATGAATTTGCATATCGAGCCATGTGATGTCCTGATTCCTAAGATAACTTGCAGACTTTCTTTGGAGCATGTTGGTGGATCGTTTCTGATATTGTCAGCATCCTTATCCTGGAAGCCTTTTGTGACAAGTCTAGCCTTAATAGTTTGTTTGCCATTAGATTCTTTGTTGGTGTAGACTGACCTCATACATATTTTGGTTGGCCCTGATCTAGTACTTGTGTGTTCAATCCAATTTTTCCTGGCTTGATCAAGATTTTCATTAGAAGAGGTAGACACCAATATACTTGCTTCATTGGTTGGGTTTTGGGCTTCGTCAGTTGAGGTTTGGTCAGCTTCTATACTTGTTTCCCATTCCAAGACACTATGATGTCACGTCTCAATTTTTCGGATGCTTCACACTCAATGAAAGCTTTTCTTGCAACAAGCATGGCATTGAGGTTATCTGTGACAATTTCATTAGTATTGATGCCTTCCAGTGCAGGAAGTTGATCATTCAAAAGGGAAGGCAGGTTAGGATTTCTTCCGAAAACTAGTTGGTTAGGGCTGTAGCCATGCGAATTGTGAAGTGTATTCTTAGCATTGACAGCCCATGATAGTGCAACTTCAAATTTACACCTAGCATTTTCCAATGTGTTCTTGACCATTTCTCCCTGAACACCATTATGTCTTTCATTTAACTCAATACTCCAAGGAGATTGAGCAGTGGTGGTACACTCTATATTTAGAATCTGAGCTATGTCTCGAAAGAATTGATTATCAAATTCTCTGCCATTGTTGGTTAAAAAGGCTCTGAAGATGGCTGTGAGGATATCAGAGCTTTCCTTACTTGGAAGTCTGATGCCAACGCTATATTTTGTCGCATGATCAACCAAATGAAGCCTTTTGTGTCCTTTAATCTCTTTTATGTCCATAGCTTACATCTGGTTGAAGTGAGTTTCTAAGGAAAATCCAACAATAGGTCCAGGTGTGGGTTTTTTTTTAAATGTCAAACACAGATCAGACACATAAGAGGAAGTTCCCTTAAATTGTCCATGAACTCAGCATCCTTTAAACCAACATGTTTAATTAGGTCACATAATTTTTTTTGCACTGGGATAGCTAAATTGTTTATTCAGTTTAGTGGCAATTTTAATTTCTCTGCCTTGCTCTTTTTATTAATCTGGTGTAAATATAGAATGTATTGGAACTTACCCTGGTCTGGTGGAGATCTCTCTATATGGGAATGTGGTAATGACCAGACGTGATACACAGCATTTTAATTTTTTTCCAAACATTTATGCTGTGTCATTGTTAAAGTTGAGGGATGTTCATGCTCTTTTCATTGCCTTCTTGCTCAATAATTGTGGGATATCAGTGTCCACAACATCACTTATTAGTTATACATCCATTTTAGTGACGACATGAGGTAAAATTATCATTTTTAAGGATTTTAATTTTACTCCATCTCCGAATTTAAGTTTTTAGTGCCAACTCAGTGGGAATTTTCTTTTCTTTTTTGGATAAAGTCTCAAGAAAGCAATCAAGCCATTTCTTTCCACATACCATTGTAGTTGCTCCAGAATCCAAAATAGCAGAGTTGATGGTCTGTTTTAAAAAGGTGGTATTATCCAACTTCTCTTGGTCGAGCAAAACTACATTCACAATTTCTTCACAGGTTTCAGCGGCATTATCTGTATGGTAATCATTCTCATATTCATCTAACAATACCATATTTTCTGTTGTTTGCTTTTCATTGTTGTTTGTTTTGGAGTAGGGGCATTCGTTTGCATGGTGGAATTTGATGGAACAAATGTAGCAAGCAGTCTGACCGGTTCTTCTTGGATATCAGCCATTATAACGAGTGAAGTTATGCATACCTTCCTTCTTGTTGTTGGTGCCTTTGGCTTGGTTACTAATGAAAGTAATTTGTTTGTTGACAAAGTGCTGACCATATAGTATTTCATCTTTGGTCTGGCTGTAGGCTACTTCTCTCTTCTTTTTTACAGAAATGGGTCACTGTGAAATGTTGACCGAGGTTGAATTTCCATTGATTTTTTTTTTTTGTCATGCTATGTCCAAGACAGTAAGGTTAGCAATTGTTGCTCTGATTAACCTCTCACTCTCAGGACTTAAGTTAACGAACTTGAGAGCATGGTAGGCCAGGACAGGTTCAGGTAATATTATTTGAAATTCTCTGAGTTTCAATATATGTTGTTTAAACTCTATTAGATAGTCATTAATGGAAATGTGTGGTTCATGGTACTATTTACCAACCCCTCCGCTCGGGCGGGATATGACACAAGGTCAATTTTTAAGTGGAGTTTAACAGGTTTTGAATTCAGAGTTTTCCTTCTCCTAGGCTAGTTGCCTCACCAAGGCTGAAGAACCTAGTCCGTCCTACTATTTACCCATAGCTGGAGGGAGAATAAGGGGGTTCATACCTTTCCCAAGGGTATTTGCCGGAAAGTGAACGTAATAGCGCGACTGGAGTACGAACTCGCGTACTACGATTCCGCAGTTCATCGCTTTAACCATTACACCACGAGGTGTGGTTCATGGTGGTAACTCTCAAAATTTTCATAGCAAATGAACGCGGACTGATCTTTTTATCTTTCAGGAAGAGAGTATCTAGTTTTTCAATTAGTTTGTCAATGCCGTCATCAGAATGAAGTAGAGCCATGTTCATTTCTAATATGGCTGCATGAGCTTGACTTTTAAGTGACAAAAATACTGCTGGTGCTCTTTGGGCAGGGGGAATGTTCATTGCTAGCTGCCATAAACACATTTCTTTTTTCCATGAAGCATAAAATTTTGTGTTTAGAGGTGGTAGTTCTAACAGACTAGAACTCATTTTGTTGCCGTAGGTCTTAATCTCTGCTACCAAATGTTAATAGAAATAAGTAATAAGTCAGGATATAATATATATGGGATGTTTATTTTACACTGATGACACATACGACTTGTCTTCAAGAGTACCCAGTCTCTATTGGCACTCCTCTTACCTGTCTGCTGCCCCCCTAGGTTAAAGGGAGATCATCGGTCTTCTAGTCATCCAATATGAAATGTTTTGGGAAATTAACAAACAGAATTGCAAACGGTGGCTCCAACCAAGCAGGGAAGACATTGTAGTCTGTTTGGTAAGTTTGAGCCACCAAGTCCCATTTTACCACACTTTACAACAGAAAATGCCCCCCCCACCCAATAAAAAAATTAAGTCTTGAAAGAACCTAATATGCAAGTACATTATAAAAAAAAAAGATAAGGACAGTGATATGCCTTGCCAGTTTGCTTGATAGATATCTACTATCCCCAGAAAGCAAAAATTTTAATATCTTACCATAAGATAGATTAGAAATGATAAAATAGCAATAAAACTGAATTAGACAATTTCTTAAAAACCTTACTAGACCAACCATATTGTGCATATCTGTTTATTTGTCGCTGCCTCCCACCAGACACAACTTGACACATGGTCCAAAGCCCAAAGGCCGATTAAAGTGGTGATAAAGGGGAGGGGAAGGTCGGGAACGAGCCGAGACTCGAACCCTGCTGGTCAATGCTGCTCATCGGCTCACTTGGTGCAATGTGAGCCAGATGAGGCAAGCAGTTTCATGAACCCAAATGTGGGTCCGGGCACGTATACCGGGTTATGGCTTGAACTAGACACCAAGGTCTAGTGCCATACATAGGTTTTGAGAAAGTCCGCTGGGACCTCTCAGGTTGGGCATATCTGCATAAAGAAGCTGAAACAAACTCAGTTTTTGATTGAATTAAGTTGAGAATAATCAGTTAATTTCAAAAGTATTAAAGGTAGGAACTTCACTTCTTCCTTGTTGATGGACTGAAAGGCCATTTCTTGAGTGAAAGAATTACTAAATAATTGATTTTTATACAATACAATTAATTTTCTTTAAAATAAATTTCTCTTGACATGAAATACACTTACTCCAACAAGTTTTTTCTCACTGAAATTTTTGTATATATCTACTATATAAGGCTGAATATAATCGTTTATTATCCACCAGATAGATTCCAAAACTTTTCTTCAGTAGATAATGAGGTACTATTGTATGTGTTATACACACACACACAGCCAATCTCTGCAGAGGAGTAAGACCCCAACCAACTAGTGTCCTAAATATGACACTAAACAATCTGATAGTGAGGTTCCAGTGATGCTGGAGCTTTGGGGAAAGTGGAGTACCCCTTCATTACCATCGCTCCCAGGTCCACTCTGGCCCGGAGTGGTAGTACCTACAAAGGGTCCTATCTATGGGTGGAATAGAACTAAACCGTGGTTTCTTGACTTTACTGTTTTTTGCATTTAAACTGTGTATTTATGCTTAACTGAATTGTTTAAAATAGATCTGTTTTGACACTTAAACTGCGTACTTATGCTAAACTGAATTGCTCGAAATGAAACTATTTTGACATCTGAACTGTGTACTTACGTTAAACTGAATTATCTGAAATAAAACTGTTTTGACATTTAACTCAGTCGGCTGGGGCTGTAGAATATACCAACTGCTTCTCTGCAGAGGGGTAAGACCTCCCCACCATGAGTGTCCTGGATATGACACTAAACAATCTGATGGTGAGGCTCCAGTGATGCTGGGGCTTTGGGGAATACAAAGCAACCCTTCATTGCCATTGCTCCCAGGTCCACACTGGCTCAGAATAATAACACCTGATAGGGCCCTATCTATAGGTTAAATAGAACTAATGGCATACTTATACTAAACTGAATCATTTGAAATAGAAATGTTTTTGACAATAAAACTGTGTACTTACATTTAAACTGCGTACATACACTAAACTGAATTGTTTGAAATGGAACTGTTTTTGACACTGAAAAGGTACTTACACAAAACTGATTTGTTTGATATAGAACTGTTCTGACATTTAACTGAGTGCAAACAAAACATGTACTTATACTAAAATGAATCATCTGAATTAGAACTGTTTGACCAAAAATAAACTGTGTACTTAAATTTAAACTGTGTGTTTATGCTAAACTGAATTATTTGAAATGGAACTATTTTTTTGACATTGAAACTATACTTACACTAAACTGAATTGTTTAATATAGAACTGTTTTGACATATAACTGTGTGTAAACAAAAACTGGTACATAAACTAAAGTGAATTAGCTGAATTAGAACTGCTTGACTAAATTGAATAGCTTGAAATAGAAATGTTTTTCACAATTAAACTGTACTTAGATTTAAACTGGGTACTTATGCTAAACTGAATTGTTTGACATAGAACTATTTTCATAAATATGGATTTGGTGTTAAATAATCTACAAAGGTTGATATGCCAAAAAACCCAAACAACCAACAAATCACAACCAATCTTCCTTTTATTCAGTTCATGACAGGACTTGGGCTTTACATAATAGCAAGATTTTTATTAGAGCAATACATTAAAAATGCTCCAAGAGAATATAGCTAATTTGCTATTGAAATTTATTGGGTCTACATTCACACTGTCATTTTTTAATCATCCAAATTCTTGATAAAACTTGTAAGAATGAAATGGTAACCAGAATCCTTCACTTATTCATAAATAGAAACATCAATATCATTATGGGTTCATAAGGTATCTAATATATATATATATATATAGACAGATCTGTTTCGTTCTATAAGAACTCATCAGTGTGGCTAGACAGGCTAGATTCCCGAAGCTGGGATCAAAACCCGGTTGACTCAAATGCCAATCCAAGATTCTACCACTCAGTCACGAGGAAACCAGTACAAGCAAAGGAAATTTAAACGATTATAAATCAACAATTGTTATTGTTTACATATATCTGCTTAACGGCTACTGAGAGCTCGATTCATATGAAGAGCCTTGCATATATGTTAATGGCAACACAATTACTTCATTCGCTTGAGAGTTCAACCCTACAGGGGTAGGGGAGCATATATATATTGTCATCCACACACACACACACACACACACATATATATATATATATATATAAGAAAGTAAACTAGAAAATTATACTTGAAGTTATTCTATTATTTTTTGCATTTTTATCATTGTCTTATGATTACTATGACACTCTTAGTAATATAGTTCATTTTAAAAAATTACTAATTTTTACTTATATTGTAACTCTTGTTTTATAGTGAGCACTTTTGCTTTGTTCTGCAAGTCAATACTATTTTTCTCACATTGACAACATGAATAACTTATGTGTATGTGTGGCATCAGTGCTAGAGCATATATAGATCTAAGTTGTGCTTGGATATATATATATATAAGGAAGAAAGTAAACTAAAGAAAATTGCACTTGTAGGTAATCTTTTGATTAACTAAAGAAAGTGTAGTCAAATAATCCTGAAAGTTATTTTAAAAAGTTAATCCAGAAATGGAGACAAAATTAAAAACATTTGTACTGTTCATGAGATTACAAATGGTGATTTTTAGATTGATAAAGTAAACAAATCTTTCAGACAAAATGAGTCCTAATTCTTTCTTAATCAGATAATTAATAACAAACATGAATCTCAATTTGTCTGCTGTAAGTGAGTAAAGAGGGTAAGCCAAAGGCTCCCTTTTCAATAGCTACTACACTGAGATGTAAGGGAGGGCCCTATTCCATTCTCTAGATTGCTCCACTTTACTCTTGATCCTTACCTTATAATGCTGAGTGTTAAGCAAGGCAGAATCAAGTACCATTTTTTTAAGTCTTTGGTATGATTCGACCTAGGATCGAACTCCGGTCTCTCTGACCATTGGCGAACACTCTACTCATTAGCCAATGGCCCACTTTTGACTGACTTAATTTTTTTTCTGTTGATTTTTATAACCCATTGTAGAGAGAGAACTGTCTCATTTGTATAAGAGGTGTATCCATTGATACTTGTGTGTCAATACAATAATCCATATCAACCTCTTTTCATCTCCATTCTTTGACTAATAGACATAGTCTTCTCGGGTTTGTTTTTTGAAATGTCTGTATCAAATGTTTTTATGTGTAATTCAGCTTATTTTGTCTTTCCTTCTGTTTATTCAGTGTTAGTGTATCAATGTATATTCTGCTGCTAAATTAACCTATACTATAATTCCAACCAGCATTGAAATAAAAAAACCAGAAGTGGGCTAAATGAGGAGAAAACTCTTCACCCCTCTTCTATCCCCTCCTACCCTTCTTTCCTGTGTCTATTCTGAATTATTTTATCCATAAGATCTGAAGAAGTCCTGTTAATTTTTTTTTGGGGGGGGGTTGATTTATATCAAAAACCCATAACAGGATGGAAATAAATTTATAATCCTAATGTGACCGGTTTTGTTTTTTCTTAAAGACATTATTGCTTTGTAATGTCAGTTACATTGAGCTCTTTACAAGGAAAATTTAAATATTCACTGTTGAATGTTTTTTTTTGTCCAGATGGAATTACTCCCAACTCCGGTTTAACTGGACCGAATAATACTCACACACACACACACATACATATATATATATATATATATATATATATATATATATATGCTTAGATGATCTTAAGATGTGTATGTGAACCTTGAAATCTGTAAAAACTGAAATCTTTTTTATATGCACTAATATAATTAATAACATAGAGTTATAGATTAAAAGCTCATATAAATTAAGATTGGGAGTAAATTTCTAGTAAATGAAAAAGATTTTGATATATCATAATATCTTAGCAGAAAAAAAACCCAAACAAACATGAGGGTAATGGTGATACCTGTGGTAGTTGGTGCACTTGGAAGGTCCCTAAGGGCTTGAAAAAAAGACTAAAAAAAAAAACTAGGAATCAGAATTAAGACCAGCTTTGAATACTCAAAGTTCTGGAGACCTGATGATGCTTGCTGTCACTCAGACTCCACTGGGAGACAACCACTAGAAACTGTTGAAACTCGCAAGGAGTAAACGAATAATGATGATAATTAGTTTGATTAAATTTTCAGTGTAAAACTACTATAATTTGTGGCATACAAGTCGACTTTTTGAAGCTTGAAAAACATCTCTACAAAACTAAGGGTCAACTGATATGGCAGGACTAAAATCCAAACTTTTAGTACAAAGTAGTTAGCCAGGGGAAAAGGTTTGGATTTTAACTCTGGCATATAAATCATCCCTTAGTCAAACAGAATTATTAGCATTAGATAAGAATACTTGATATAACCATATAAACTAATAATTATCATTAAATAGAAAGTTACTTTAAACCATGTAATTGTGTATAGATTATTAGTAATAGACGGGAATAATTGAAACTATGCGAATGTGTGCAAATTGTTTGGATTAAGAATAGTTACTTAATATTATGATTGTTGATAAATCATTATCATTAGTTACTTGAAATGATGTAACTGCTCACAAAAATGACTTCAAATCATGCTTTCAGTATATATTTCTTTGTCTCTCTCTCTCTCTCTCTCAATACAAAACAGTTTTGAAATTGTTACTTTTCAACAGTTTTTTTTCTCCACATCACAAGATTCACAGCTTCTGTCATTTTGATTGAATTGGCTATGTGGGGACATTTTCTCCACCAATGATGTACCCTTTGATATAGCCTACAATTTGTGAAAAACTCACATATGATAAATAGAAATCAAATATTTGTCTCGTTTCCAGCATTTCAAAACCTTTCTAGTTGTGTATGAAAATAGTCATAAGGAAGAGCTAAATATTACACAGGAAATAAAAAAATTTTAACACCAACTTCAGATTTTCAAGTCCTATTTCTTGCCGTGAACAAGTCAACCTTTTAAGCCAGAGTGGCGGTAACCCTCTACAAAACTAAGGGTTGAATTATATGCCCTAGTTAAAATCCAAACCTTTCCTACTTTATTTAAAGGATTGTTTTTCATTCACTGTAGTAACAAATTTAGGAAATTTTCATTATTTTTGTTCAGTAATTAGTTAGTGCATCTAACAAGACTTCTGGAGTTGTTGGTTCCATTCCAAATGAAAGAAAATTGCTAATAACTCTTTGTACACTATGCTTTAATATATGCAATAAAAATGCATTAAAAACATACTTGAGTATTCTTAAAAAATGATTCTAGCATCAACTATGGAATAAATAGAAAGTAGACTGGAATTTATACAAAGGTCATTCAATAATTAAGGTGAATCGTTTTTGAAAAAAGTAAAATAATTTTTTTTTTGATAAATGTAAACTGTCCATTGTTTTGAGTTGGTTTATAGCATAAATACTTGTTGAGGCTATTCAAAATGACTGCAAATAAAATGAAGTGTTCCAGGCTTGTAATTTTTTGGTGGCCGAGAAGTGTAAACCATGTGAAACTAACAGAATATGTGATGTGTATGGAGAAGTCTGTTTTAGTAAAAAAAAAAAAATGTTTACAAATGGGACAAACATGGGTTTTTCACAACAAGCCTGAATTGAAAATGCAGTCCATGGAGTAGAAATACACATTTTCCACTAAAGGAAAAGTTCCATGTGCAGTAGTCGGTAAAGAAGGTCATGAAAAGACCCATCATTATTGATTTCCTTGAAAAATGGGACAAATGTAAACAGTGCTTCTAATAACCAACTCTTTAGGCAAAATTTCCCTTATTCTTGAAAATCCTATATATGGCTCAACCAAAGATTATACATTGATTTATGTGAACTGTTGTCCTTATCTGGATTGTTTTAGTTCAAGTGTTTTTGCTGATATATTCTCAAATCTTCTACAGGCACCTGTCATTGACTGTTCTCATTCTTCTCTTTGCTAGAGGATGTATCTCACACATTGAGTAAAGGACTGCTTACCCATAAAGTTGCCAAGTCAGCTGGGGTTGTAGAATATACCGACTGCTTCTCTGCAGAGGAGTAAGACACCCCCAAAGAGTGTCCTGGATATGACACAAAACAATCTGATGGTGAGGTTCCAGTAATGCTGGAGCTTTGGGGAATGCAGAGTACTCCTTCATTGCCATTGCTCCCAGGTCCGCTCTGGCTCAGAGTGGTAGCACCTGTTAAGGGTCCTATCTATAGGTTAAATAGAACTAAACCAAGGTTTCTTGACTTTACTGTTTTTTGCATTTGAACTATGCACTTATGTTAAACTGAATTGTTTAAAATAGATCTATTTTGACACTTGAACTGCGTATTCATGCAAAACTGAATTCCTCGAAATAGAACTGTTTTGACATCTGAACTGTGTACTTATGCTAAATTGAATTATCTGAAATAAAACTGTTTTGACATTAACTCTGTGTATTGCCCAATCGGCTGGGACTGTAGAATACACTGACTGCATCTCTGCAGAAGGGTAAGAGCCCTCCCCCAATGAGTGTCCTGGATATGACATTAAACAATCTGATGGTGAGGCTCCAGTGATAATGGAGCTTTGGGGAATGCATAGCATCCCTTTATTGCCATTGCTCCCTGGTCCACTCTGGCCCAGAATGGTAGCACCTGATAGGGCCCTATTTATGAGTTAAAAAGAACTGCATATTTATACTAAACAAAATTGTTTGAATTAGAACTGTTTGGCTAAACTGAGTAGCTTGAAATAGAAATGGTTTTGACAATTAAACTGTACTTACATTTAAACTGCGTGCTTATGCTAAATTGAATTGTTTAATATAGAACTGATTTTGACATTTAACTATGGTGTTAACAAAATCTGTACTTATACTAAACTGAATTAGCTCTGTTTGAATAAATTGAAATAGAAATGTTTTTGACATATAAACTGTGTACTCATACTAATCTGAAATCTTTTTAAATAGAACTAGCTATATCCATAAAAATGGATTTGGCATTAAATAATCTACAAAGGTTAATATTCCATAAAGCCCAACCAACCATCACCCATACAGCTATATGGTAATTATTTACAGTAAACTGTTTATTGTAATTGATGTTTAGTTGTATTTATTCATTATTCAAAAATGATTTTATTTTTGCAAAAAGTCAAATTTACTTTTTTTATCCCAAAGAATCTTAATGATTAGTGCTTTTAAGTTAATATCTAATCTATATCCAGGTAAGAAATTACTATTTTGAAACAACACAAATATCTCTTCAATGAACAAAAACTTTTATTATAAAAGAAATATCAATTTTTCAGTTTGTATATATACAGATATTGTGGCATGTTTTTATTTATATTTTGATTGGAGTTTTGTTTTATTAAATTTTATTTTTAGAAGGAGCGTTGTTCATAATTATCAATTTTGATTAGAATTTTCTTTCATCTTTAAAACATATTAGATTCTTTAAAAACTTACTGTTGGAGAAACAACAGTGAAAAACAGCTTGAATCATCATTGTTCTTTGCTGTCATAGAAATGAGAACTAAATGTGTTGATACTTAATTAAAAAGAAAACAGAATGAAAGAAAATTATAGTTGGTGCATTTAGAATGGTCTCCAAAGGCCTGAAAAAGTGTCTGGGGGAAGTGGAGATGAGAGGTTGGGAATTATCATCATCCACACTATAGCATTCTTAAGATCAGCTCGAATACAGAGAAGAATCTTGGAGATCTGAGAAAACTTACGACCATCAGTTAAAACTGGTATAAAAAAACTTGCAAAGAGTAAAGTAGTTAATAAACAAGAAAAAAAAGAACTTGCCATTCTAGTGGACTATAAAGTGAAAATAAAAGAAAAGATAGAGAAATACTTGGACATTGCCAAAATGAATAATGATTTTTTTTTTTTTTTTTTTCATTTTAATTTCTTTTGGTTTTTAGTCAACTGCTCAGGCCATCATTTTATGTCCATTAAGGAATATTGTGGATTGGAAATTGAAAAAAAAAAAATCCTTATAGCAGGAAATTTGACCTCATAAAGCCTTTGCACTACAGAGTCTCTACAATTGGATCTATAAAAGGCAATTAAAAACAACCAAAATTAAGATAAAAGAAAGGTTCTTCAAAAGATTATTAATAATTCAAAATGTTTCATTTAGTAGTTCTAGATTGAGTCAAGTTTGGCAATATATTGTTATGTGAGACACTTTTCAGCAGCTCTGAATGTTTTTGCCAAAAGGTGACAAACCACACTGGACAATGAGATAACCCAGCTTGCCTGATATTGGCTTAGAACATAACCATGGAGTGTGTATTTACCAACTCCTCCATATGGACAGGATGTGACACAAGGCCAATTTATGTGGAGTTGAACAGGTTTAAATTCAGTTTTCCTTCTCCTAAACTGGTTGTCTAACCAAGGCTAAAGAACTCGGTCTACTTTACTATTTACCTATAGCTGGAAGGAAAATAATCGGATTCATATCTTTCCTAAGGGTATTAGTAAGATGTGAAATGCAATCAGCCCCATCCAGTGTTTGAACTCATGTCGCTGTGTTCATTCCCTACGATAATAATGATTACACCACAGGCACCTCCTAATAATAACAACCCTCGAGTACACGGTTTTAGGTCTATCTAACCTTGCTATATCATTGAGTTTCTTAAAATTCAAGGGAAATTTCATGAACCATCTAGTTACCAGCCCAGTTGGCTGGAGCTGTAGAATACTGACTGCATCTCTGCAGATGAGTAAGATCCCTCCCCCAACAAGTGTCCAGGGTATGAGACAAAACAATCAGATGGTGAGGCTCCGCTATTGAAGCATTGGGGAATTTAGAGTACCTCTTCATTGCCATTGCTCACAGTTCCATTCTGACCTGGAGTGGTAGCACCTGATAGGATCCTGTCTATGGGTCAAATAGTATTGTTAGACTTTTAGACTCTGCAAACAAATGACTTAAGCTAAATTGAATTGTTCGAAATAGAATAGTTGATATGCCATAAAACTCACCGAGAATCATTTGGTTACTATACTGTAATCAATTGCATCTTCACCTTTTGCACAACAAATGTTTTCAGTTGCTTCCAAGGCTTGTGGTTCAGTTTGAACTCATAAAACATTAAGTTCCCAAATTAAATGGCATTGCTTTTTCATCTGTCTGATTTTTAAATTACACAAGGAGTTAAGCAATGCACAACATTTAGTGTATGCATTTTGGGGGATTTGGGTAGAAGATTGTTAAGTAAGATCATGCTTTTCTCAAAATGGTTACATTTTGTAAGGTGATATTTTAAATAAAGCTGTTTGTAGCACCCATCCTCTTCATATGGACAAGCAAAGGTTGGACGACCAGCTAGAACCTATCTACAACAGCTCTGTACCGATACAGGATGTTGCCTGGAGGACCTGCTGGGAGCGATAGACGGGTGGTGAGAGAAGGTCAGGAAAATCTGTGCTAGCAGTGCATCATGATGATGACAATATTGTTATTGCTATAACTCTGACAGCATTTTGGACAGTTTGAATATTTACTTTTATAAACAAGTAATAATTCTTGCATAATTATCAAAAGTTATAATGTGTATGTGTGAATGAATAATATATGACCGGGCCACTGGCCTAATGACAAGAGTTTGCCAATGGTCAGGGAAACTGGGGTTCAATCCCAGGTTGAGTCATACCAAAGACTCAAAAAAAAAAGGTACTTGATGCTTCCTTGCTTAACACTCAGCATTATAAGGTAAAGATCAAGGGTAAAGTGGAGCAATCTAGGAATGGAGTAGTGCCCTCTCTTACATCTAGGTGTAATAGCTATTGAAAAAGGAGCCTTTGGGTGACCCTCGACTAAGTTCACTGGCTTTACTTATATATACTCTCACTTTAGAAATAACTTAATTTTTAAAAGGATTTTGATTTCCGCTTACAATTAAACAACACTTGATGCTACACAATTTGCCTATTCATCTCCCAAATGAAATGTTATTAAAAATGAATATCAGCAAGTTTGATTTCTTTGTCTTTTGAAAATTCTAAATAGAAATTCCACACTTCTTTTTTTGTTTCGCCAGTAGCACATAGATATGCAATACCAGTCAAAATGAGATAACGCTTTATTCAAATATAATTCTTATAAACTGTAATTGCTACAGGCTCATGACTGAAATTTTAGCTCTTGTTATTAATTGACTTATATAAAAGTTATTTCAGAAAAATTAATATTTTGTCATCTAATAATTTGACCAATTCTCATTCAAGTGTTCTCAACTTTTAACGGCATGTGAAGAAACAAATCAAAATTTTGTGTTTAATGTTTTGTTTTCAGGTATAAGAATGCCATTCACTGGAGAAAAGTGTTTACTCATTAATCATAGAATTTTGAATTATTTCTAATGATACTGTTATAATTTGGGATTATTTAAAGGAAAATGTTATTAGATAATAAAATTTCAATTTTTCTGAAATGCCCTATTAAAGAAAAGGCTATATTGAAAGTGGTTAGGGAAAGAGTTATTCCAAAGACAAATATTTTATTTGAAAAAATGACAATGGACAAAACGATAAAACTTAATCAATTTTTTGTCACATTTTATAAATTTTCAGAGGGATATGGCAGTACTGACCCACCTAAATAAGTAGCAATCAGCTGCCATATCTTTCAGAAGGTGTCAAAATGACTTCATTCCTCTGAAAACAAATTGTCAAGATGAAAACTGATAACATCTCCTCTCTTTTTGTAGATATATGCCTCGGTAGTGGGGTTTAGAAGACACTTTATCTGCTTAGAGAGGGGTAAGGCACCACCAAAAAAAAATGGTGGGGATGTTCTGAGACTAAATTGTATCTAATGGTGAGGCTACAGTTCTGGAGCTCTAGGGAATGTGGAGTACTCCTTCATTGCCATTGCTCCAAGGTCCACTTTGACTCAAGTTACCATATAGATTTGTTAGAAAATTATTGGAAAGGAATACTTGACATGTATGCAAAAAAGAATACTTAAACTACACAAAAATGTACAATGTACTCAATTCCCTAACCTATCATCATAAATAACTCCAAACAGGTTGACATTATATCAAAATCAATTAATCTCTTTAGATATGAGAAAACTAGGCTAGTCCAAGAACATAACTTTGAGTTTTGAAATTGTATAAGGAAACAATCTTTTGAATTATTTCTTCAACATTACAGTAGGAATTTCGAGGCATGTTAAAGCTGATCTCAATAAGAACATAAGATATATGTATAAACTCTGAATGATTCTATGAATTTAAATTGAAATCTTATCCTTCAAGATCGAAACCTATCATGAATTTAAGAATAAAAAAAAGCAATTATGCAGAAGAAAACATGTTTTACTAAAATTAAAATTGGTCTAAAGTTGATTTCAGTGATTAAAGTAAATTCAGTTTATTTGGATCTGATAACAGATATTTTGTTTATTGTAGAGGTGACAGGCTTAAACCAATGTGGTAATTTACTAAGCTTTTTTTTTGCTTAGATGTGGCACAAGGCCATATGAATAGGGCACCCAATGAGACTCGAACTCACTCGTGTAGGTTTGCTAGTCTAGCTACCTGAGGCTTAAACCAATGTGTGTCATAAAGTTTAGTTTGAGAAAGAGAGAGAGAAGTGTCATGATATAGGAGATATTATCCTTTTGAAGTTATTAGACTTAGAAAAATTGATGGGTTGGTAAATGCTAATATATATGTATTTACTCATCACCTCCATAATAAAGTGTCGACTTCTTAATGAAAAAAGTTGCAATGAAAAATATGTTCATGCATTTTTGAAAAAAAAGTTTTACTCAGTAATTTAAAAACAAAAAAATTATCTTTTTCTTTTTTTTTTTTTCTTTTTTTTTAACCATAATTTACAAATCTTCAAGGAATCATTAGATGTATAAGCGGAAATTTATATCTGTTTTAGTTTAGTCATCTATATGATAAGCAGAGTGACTTTCTGTTTGGTTTCTTTGTCATTTGCCAACTTCCAGGATGAATACATTTATTCAACTGCTCCACAATTGGCTGGATATGATACAAGGTCAATTTTTAAGAGAAGTAAAGCTGGTTTGAATTCAGTTTTCCTGGTTGCCCAACAAAGACAAGAATCTAGTCTCCTGCCCCACCCCACTATTTACTCATAGCTGGAGGGAGAAAATATAGATTCAAACCTTTCCCGAGGGCATTAGTATAAAGTAAAACACCAACAACCCTGTCGATGATTTGAGCCTGGTTCAATAACTTCATTCTTTATGACAATTAAATGTATTGAACATGATTTTACTTTGTCCAGTCAATAAAGTTTAGAATATGCTAACTGTATCCCCCTGCATACCATATTTACCAACCCCTCCGCTCGGGCAGTTTTTAAGCGGAGTTTAACAGGTTTGAATTCAGAGTTTTCCTTCTCCTAGACTAGTTGCCTCACCAAGGCTGAAGAACCCAGTCTGCCCTACTATTTACCCATAGCTGGAGGGAGAATAATTGATTCATACCTTTCCCAAGGGTATTAGTGCTATGTGAAATGCAATTAGCCTCGTCCAGGATTTGAACTTGTATTGTCATGTCCATTTCCTACGACAATAACCATTACACCACGGGCACCTCTCATATGCCCCTGCATACCCTGGGGTAAGATTTGTCTGAAAAGGGGTGTCTTGAGTATGACACTGAAATGCCTCTGATGGTGAGATTACAATTATTGCTCTGGGGGATTGTTGATTACTCCTTCTTTGCCATAATCCCCTAGTCCACTCTGATATAGAGTGGTAGTACTCATTAGGGTCCCATCACATTAGAAACACCTACACAAAAATGTACTTACAAACATACAATGTTTTAGTATAAAATTCATTGAAAATCTGAAAGAAAAAGATATTGTTAGTGATCAGGAATTAATGCAAACATTGTTGACATGATAATGCTAATTCCATTTCCTACAATAATAAATATTATTCACTTAGTGGACCTAATTCCTTCTCTACAAGCATCTCTCAACTATTTTTATATGGAGCAATGCCTTCTGTCACATGACTAAATAAGTGAAAGATTTAAGATAATAATGTTGAACACACAATGATCTGTGCAAATTCCATCAACAAGAGGAAATAATAGAAGACAAAGGTTATGGAATGCAATTTTAAAACTAATTCAATGGAAAAATTAGAAGATAAATAGAAAATATAATAATAGGTTCATTTAAGAGATTTTTCATATTTTATGGGTATTGAAGTTATAGCTAATAAAACATTTTGATATTTTATAATATCTTTAAGTTTAAAGTATAAAAAAAATGTTAAATCTTTATTTGGTAAATTTTATCATGAAGATATATTGATATTTTTTTTTGCTTTGTGAACTTTGTATTTTTTCAAATAAAGGCTTTTTTTAAGACCTTTTATTTTTTCCTAACTTTTTTTGCATATGGAATATATAACAAACCTAAGATTTCTATAAATTTTAACATTCTGTGGCACTCACTATTTATAACTATATTTGAACAAATTCTCTCTTTTTGACTGGTAGTGTGTGTGTGTGTGTGTGTGTGTGTGTGTGTATATATATATATATATATATATATATGTATATATATATATATATATATGTATATATATATATATATGTATGTATATATATATATATATATATATATATATATATATATATATAAGCAAAGTTTGCTACCATAGTCAAGGATGGCCTGAAGGCTCCCTTTTCAATAGCTACTTCACCGAGGTGTAGGGGAGGGTGTTGCTGCTCCATTTCCTGGATTGCTCCACTTTACCCTTGATCTGTACCTTATAGTGTTGAGCAAGGTGGCATCAAGTACCATTTTTTTTAGTTTTTGGTGTGACGACCTGGGATTGAACTCCACTCTCCCAGACCATTGAGGAACACGCTACCTAATAGGCCAATGGCCCAGTGTGTGTGTGTACATATATATATATATATATATATATATATATCATCCAACAAAGAAGCAAAGACTCACTTAAAGTTAACAGGTATACTTTAAAAGAAATTAATGAGATAAGGTGGTTCTATTATCCCTATATAGTTGGAAAAATGTAATATGAAAAAAAAATGGTGGGCAGCTGGTCAGAATGGATTTTATAGATTCCAATCTGATAAAGGAAGCCACTCTAAGTTTCATGCCAAGATAATCCATGTTCCTTTGCAGAGATAATTTTCCTGCAAAAATTGTCACAACTTTGTTTCCTTTTGCAGTAATATTTTTTGTTTGTTTCTTTAGAGTGATTTGATCTTCATGTTTTCTCTCTAAATAAAAATGTCCACACTTTTTGCTTCCTTTCTGTTTGCAGAAAGGAATCCATGATTAGCAATAATAGTATTTTTTGCCAAGGGAAAAACACATTTTTCTTTTAAAAACAACATAAACCTGACATTTTCATTACATAACCAACATTATCATAACTTTGCTTCTTTCTTCACTAGCACAATAAAAGGTGCTCAAAAGATGTCATTACTTGGCTATTTCTCAAGAACAAATAAAATTTCCTGGATGTTAAGTCCACAATGAAAGCTGACAATAATCATCATGGCTTCGTTTGCCTATGCATCTAAAAATCTCCTTCATGGTTTTCTGCTGTTGCATTTGGGGTCACAGATTCAATTTCAGCTATAGGCAACTTACAAATGACTACAGTTATTTACTTAGCTTAATTAATACACAAGGTCAAAAGTATTGAAGTACTAAGTGAAATTGAACTTTTAAATCTAAAAGTAGATGAAAATATGTGGCACTTAGTAATAACTACACTAGTATTTGGTCAGCAAGTTTAGCTTGTTAACCATTACATACTGATGAGGTGCCATGTATAAATATATTTATTGTTTATTATATAAAAAAATAAAATTCAGTATTCATGAAAAATGAGGCAAGAGAAAATAAACTTCAATTCATATGATTTGAAGTGTTGTCAAGATTATATATTGATTTATTTGAACCATTTCCTTTATCTTGTTTGTTATGGTGATGTTTTGGTTATTGAACATTCCAACCTTCTACAGAAACCTGTCATATTCGGTATGCATTCACTGAAATCCTCCTCCTCCACAAACAGGATAGTATCTTGGGTCAGATACTAAACTGCATCTGAATTAGTGCTATTATATAAGGAACCATTTGACTGAAATGAATGAATCATCAATAGAATTCTTAGTGTTGATAGCAATACTTATAACTACACTGTGTGCAAACAAATTACACCCCTTGGACAAAAATATAAGACCAACCTCAAAAATGAAGAGAAAGATATTGTTTACAATTTTTAAATTATAAAAATCAGATATATGAAAGATAAGGCAAAAAGTCAATTAAATTTAAGATATGAAGAAATTTCAGTTCATTTTTTATGTGTATATGAGCATTTATGCTTAGTTTTAAAATTTTGTTTTGACATAAATATAAGACCAATGAGCAGAACTATGGAATATAAAGGCACACTTTTTATTCAATATTTTGTTGATCCGCCATTAGCTTTGATAACCTAAAAAATTCAGCTAGGCCTACAATCAACTAGTTTCTGAAGTTAAACTGAAGGTATTTTTCCTATGCATCTGAGATTGTGTTTTTGAGTTCAGAAATTGCTGAGTACTGTCGACCCTCTTCATAAACTTTTGCAACAATCAATCCCCACAAATTTTCTATAGGATTGAGGTCTGAAGAGCATGCTGGGTGGTCAAGAAGTCTTATTTTTTGTTCAAGCAAGTACTTTTTTGTTACTGATGAATTATGAATAGCAGCATTATCTTCCACATAGATGACGCTCTTCTTGTGTGAGATAGATCATTTAGCATCTTCAAATAATCTGCTTTTTATCGACCACTGACAAATTGTCGTTTAAGTTTTCCTGAAGATGAGAAGGCCCCTGTCCCCAGATCATAAGAGATCCTCCTCCACTTGGCCTTGTTGAGTAATTCTCTTCTGGAAAATATTTTGCATGCCAGTACTTCTGAAAGCCATCTGGACCATCTAAATTGAATTTCTTTACATCTGAGAAAACAACTTTTCCCCATTCTTTAGTACTCATGTTTTGATATTGATGAGCATATTCCAGTCATTTCTCTTTGAGCTTCATAGTTAACCTTGGACAATGAATTCTTTCCTTGTGCTTAATTTTTTTGTTGTTTAAATGCGTTCAAATTGTTTTAGTACTGCAAGGAGCATCCACAAGAGATTTCAATATTTTTGATGTTCACAAAGTTTTCTTTTTCACTTCAAACAATTCTTCTCTTGAATTGTGGATAATAATTTTTCTGGTCTGCCAGTCGGTTTTCTTCTTCCATATTTATTTGGACTTTTCAGGTAATTACAGATAACGGTTTTACTTCATCCTAAGGCCTTTGAAATTTCTCTCTGAGACTTTCTGACTCTTTTCAGATCTGTTATCTTGCCTTTCTCAAATTCAGAAAATTTAGTTTCTTTAGCCATTTATATTTTTAGTATTTTGAGTATTACAGTTTTAACAGCTTTGATATTACGTAGACTATATATAATAAGTTTTTCAGTTAAATCCTTTTTTCTTTAGTTTTTATTGGTCTCATATTTATGTCAAAAACAAATTTAAAAATTTAGCATAAATGCTAATATACATATAAAAAATGAATTGAAATTTCTTTAAATTTAAATGTCTCTTAACCTTATCTTTTATATACCTGATTTTCATAATTCAAAAATTTTAATCATTCTTCATTTTTGAGGGTGGTCTTATATTTTCGCCCGGTGGTGTATAAGTGTTAGATAGCAATACTTGAAACCGTTTAACTTTGTGCAAATAATAGCAATTATTAATTGTTTACAAACAAATGAGCTCTAACTTTTAAAAATAAAATTCCCAACAAACTATTCATTACAAATCTTATATGTATATCCATTTAACTGTATGCTAACAAATGACTGATGTTGAATTGTTAGTGTTACATAGCAATACTTTAAACCATTTAACTGGATGCAAGCAAGTGGTTAATGATAGATAGAATTATTAGTATTTGATCGATATTCATAAAACCATTTAATTGTGTGCAAACAAATTAGCTCTGACTCATTTAAAAATGTTATCTACAAACTGTGTTTATAAATTATATATTCAATATATAAATAACATGATTTGGCATTAGATAACCCTACAGGATGTGACACAAGATCAATTTTTTCACTGGAGTACTGCTTGTTTGAATTCAGCTTTGCCTAACCAAGACTAAAGAACCTAGTCTACCTTGCTATTTATCCATAGCTGATGTGTGTGTGTGGGGGGATAGAACAAATGGATTCTGACTTTTCCTAAGGGCATTAGTGTGAAGTAGAATGCAAACAGCTTTGTCCAGGATTTGAACCTGGATTGCCAATTCCATTTCCTAAGAGGATAACCATTATGCTATCTGCACCTACACCACCATATTCAGTAACATATTTGAAATTTCAAACTAAACCCTTTATTTGATTGCGCTATGGGTTGACTGTTCTCTTTTTGTTGTCCTTGGTGATATATCATTAATCCTTCTGTTATTTCATCCTTGTTTTGTGGTGGTTAATTTGTTTTCTGTTTGCAAAATTCATTGAATTTGAAGTATTCTCAACCATGTGGGAACTAAAATAGCTTAAATTATATTATATATATATATATATATATACACACACACACACACAAAAAAAAAGAAAAATGGTGGGCACCCAAGGCAACTGGCAATATAAAAAAGTGTTCAAGAGAAAAAATCACTCAAGAAACTGGCCATATGAAAGTACTTTTGGTAACCCATGTGTACTATTACATAGCTTATTGTCTTCTATAGGAAATGGAATCATCCTCTTGATTTCAAATCCTGGACAAGCTTTTTTACATTTCACTTCATGCTAATGCCTTAGGGAAAAGGATGAATGCATTTGTTCTTCCCCTAGCTATGGGAAATAGGACAGACTGGGTTCTTTAAGCTTGGTTACCCAACCAATCTTGGACAAAGAAAACTCAAAATTTAAACCAACTTTACTCCATTTAAAAATTGACTTTGTGTTACAACCTGTCCATGGCAGAGAGGTTGGGTAAATGCATACTTCGACAGTGGAGGGGGGCTCAAATATAATTTCAGAATGAGCTCAACTAAAATTATCTGAACCACATTAATAATTTCAAAAATTACTAAAAAAACAATTAAAAATGTATTCTGAAAAGATTGCAAAATTACTCAATGCAATTACAATATACATACATATATGACTTTTTCTGTTTGATTCTATGTTTCTCCGTAAAATATGCTAAGATATGCTTTAAAGCATTTCTACTTTGCAATCCTATAAAATCTAAAATGATAAAAAAGAAAATTAAAATCTTTTTATATATTTATGTCTGGTTATCTTGTTTTATATTTATTTTTGCAGAAATATTCAATTTTATATGCTTCACAATAACTACTCTTATGTATAATTTAATGGATTTCACTTGGAATAAATACTGTATTTTGAATCTATGTTCCATACACAGGTACTCCTCTTTGATCTTAGTCTGAAGTGTCAATTCATACATAAATAATACCATTATTGATGATTATTTATTTTTAATGAGAATTAGTTTGGGAGTTAGAATGTGAAATAACTGAAAATTAACTTACCTCTGTTTTGCCAAATTAAAAAAATAATTACTTGAATTGGAACTATGTAGAATGTCATCTGAACTTTCCCATGAATCTGATATCATGATCTTGTATAATTATATTAGAAAATTAATATTGGGATCTTGTATACTGATTTTGCATGTAAATTTTGTCGAAATTCTATTTTATTGTCCAGTGTACTGATGTATCATTTTGACAGTTGATTCAAATCTTACATCATTGAATTTACATTTTGTGGCTGAAATTCAACAAAAGATGATATGAAGAATGGATCTTGATCTGGCACTCCCACAATGAGACAGACAACAATCAAAGTTTGGTGATGTTTTTGTAATATACTCTGGCAAACTCTGTGGTGTTTTTTGCTGTGGTGTGTGTGTGTGTATATATATATATATATATATATATATATATATATATGATTCTGTCTTGTGGTTGAGGTTTATATGTAATATAAAAATTTAATTACAACACGCTTACTATTCGTCTAAGAAAATTTGATCAATTTACTAAATGTATTCTGCATTATTAAATACATAAACTCACTCACTCACTGGTCGTCTTTTCAGCTAAATTATTTTATTTGAAAATGTCTCCATCAGTCTAGGTTTTTCAAAGGACTTTCCAAATAGGTGTTACTTCTATCTCTTATTACAGGTAATCTTGTTCAATCTGCTTGCTTCAAGCTTATGTCCACTTTGTAAATGAAGAAAAAAATGAAAGACTTGTTATTATTCATTCACGTTATCTGAACTCAATCTTGTTTAGTTGCTTTTTTAGAATATTCCAAGTCTGTTGCTGATTTTACACAATTGAAACAGCCTCAAGAATTGATGAAACTACATCCATTTTTTTTCCTACCAATCTTTTTTTTTTTCTTTGATTTCAATTTTCTCTTTTTTCCAGCAAAACTTTGGGAATATTTGGCTTTTATTTATTTATTCTTTGAAATTTTAGCTTAAAAATGAAGGTCTACATTATGCAAAGAAGAGCTAAAAAGTTCTTAGTGCAACAAAGAAGATATACCAAAACAGAATGTTTTATGGCTCTTGGCCATACACTTCTTGTTCTGACCAAGAACTTTTTAGCAACTTCTTGTACATGAAATATTTTATATGCCGTGAAATGGGCAAAGGTTTTTTTTCTGTAATATATAGTCTGGATATATATTTCAATCTGTTTTTTTTTTTAAATCCTTAAAAATATTTTAAAAATGAGAGCACACATATTTCATAATATCTACTGAATGTTCACTTCTATGAATGTAGGGAATATATATGTGTCTGTACGCACTGAAAAGCGGACATGATTTTGTAAAACCTTCTAAAAACCTCAAAATAAAGATAATTTACTCAATTGAGAAAAAAATCATTGAAATTATTCAAGCAGAGAAGTGAATGGGCCAGTAATAAAGTTAAAGTAAAAAAACAATGAAGACAATTTGCCTTGAAAGAAAGGAATAATGGAGTTAAAAAAAAAAGAGGTAAATGAAAGAAAGAAGTAATGAAGGAAGAGGAAGCTTAAAAAAGGAATGAAGGGATTAAAGGATTGGGTGGAAGGAAGATAAGAACAAAGAAGGAATGATTGAGAAAAAAAAATTCAGGAAAGAAGTAATATAGGAAGAAGGAAACTCAAAAAGGATATAATTGATTACACATAAGATATTGCTAAAAAAATAACTGAAGTAAATTTCTTGGATCTTAAATGCAAAGCTGAATTATCAAGTTGGCTATTATTTATCAAGGCACTGTAAACTGCCAGTAGCCAGGGCTATGAAAAAGGAGTTTATCCAATTCACTGATCCAAGGCCCACATAGCTTAGTTGAGGCATATGAATTTCTGAGAGCCTAAAACAATTTTTTTTTCATTAGCTGGTTGTGATTTGTAAAAAGTATGTGGTTAGCTGGTTTTTCTTGTACAGAAGGAATAGAATATGAAAGTTTATCAGAATTCATATTCAGATTAGCCATTATGTTCAAAAGCTGTCAAATTTGTTCATATTTTATCAAACATTTTTCTAGAAAGAAGGAAAAACAGTTTTAAAATTTAATCTCATAGAATTATCTGTATTTAAGAAATATTTAAGTGAATATTAAACATCCATTTGAACCATAAATCCTTAATTTTTAGTGGCACCTTCTGCAAAGGCCTGAAAATAGTCTTGTATCAGGCAAAATTTCTCTTTGAGGCCTTTCATTTGGCTTTTTATCAGATTGAATTAAATTTAATGAGTTAATATATGTTAGGTTAGGTTAGGTTTGGTTTGGTTTGTGTAATAGCATATCAACTCCTTATGGATGATTTTATGCCAAAATTCAATTCTATTTTTTAAGTTTACTGAATTTTTATTTTTATAGCACTTTTTAAAAAAGTTCTAAAATCATTAGTTTGCACAGTTAGGATATCAAGTATTCTTATCAAATGGAAATAATTTGTACACAGTGTTTGATAGGAATCATTGAAACCATACAATAATTTCTATACAATTATATGGTTTCAAGAAACTATTTGATTTAATAATTTGTTTGCAAACAGTTATGTTGTTTCAAGTAACCACCATATATGATGGCATATAAGGAGCACTTTCTTTTACTTAAAATCTTTTAAAATTCCCCTACATCTTATATGTAATATGTACGTTTAAAATTTGTGATAGACAAAATTAGCTACCTGGCAGCTCCTATTAGCTTACTTTAAAGCAGCTTTCTTATATCTACTGTTACCATTTAAAAAGCTATTATGCAGATCAAAAGTGTTATCATTGATAATATTCATTATATTAATTTCATTACAGTTAATATTAGTACTTTGTTTGTTTGTTTTTTTTTATTTGCCCTGCTGAAATTGGGGTACATCTTATACACCCATGTGTCTTATATGCTGTCAAACACAGTAATAATAATTTTAATCCTTAGTAAAAAAAAAAAATTACAGCTTCAAGTAACTATTTTTACATCAAATACTTTGCACGCAGTAATATGGTAGTAATTATTACTACATAGTTTTCAAACATCTATTTGACTAAGAGTGAACCGGTAATAGCAATGCAATTTAGTGTCATATTCAGGATACATGTTTTTGTAAGGGGGGGGGTCTTATCCAAACCCCACTTGCAGGAGACAGTATATTCTATGGCCAGCTGACATGGTTTAATGTTAGGGTTGAATAATGAACTTCATTTTCTTTCTATGTCAGTGGTTTTTTTTACAGTACTGGTTGCTCAGTCAGCTGGGGCTGTAGAATATACGGACTGCTTCTCTGCAGCAAGTGTCCTGTATATGACACTAAACAATATGATGGTGAGGCTCCAGTAATGTTGGGGCTTTGGGGAAATGCAGAATCCCCCTTTATTCCCATCGCTCCCAGATCAGCTCTAGCCCAGAGTGGTAGCACCTGATAGGGTCCTATCTGTGTGCTTATGCTAAACTGAATTGTTTGAGATGGGACTGTTTTGTCATTTAAACTGCATACTCATGCTAAACTGAATTGTTTGAAATAGAACTGTATTTTGACATTGAAACTGTATTTACATTAAGCTAAATAGTTTGAAATAAAACTGTTTTCAACATTTAACTATGTGAAAACAAAAAAACTATACTTATACTAAACTGGATTGTCTGAAATAGAACTGTTTATACGTATAAAAATGGATCTGATATTAAATAACCTACAATGGTTGTTGTGCCATAAAACCAAGCCAAAATTTCAGTACAGGTTGTTAATCAAGACAAGACACCTCAGTCTACTTATCCATATTCAAGGCGGTGGAATATGGATACATAGTCTTTACTAAGAGAACAAACTGTTTTGGCCTGAAACTGAACCCTACGTGCCAGCACCATTTTTCATGCTTTTCATCATTCATCTACCTCCCCCCCCACACACTCTCTCTCTCTCTTCAAAGTTTATATTAGGCTTTTCACTATCAGTCTTTTCCTGTGGATACTCCTATGCATATATCAACTATTAAGATTCTAAAGATTTAATTGATTTTTTATTTTTTTTAATGGTGTAGAAAATTCCTTTTTCTTGAAAGTTATTTAAATGAAATTGTCCAACTTTAAAACTAAATAATTTTTTTCCAGGATTGTCTCCTGTCTGCAAATAACATATGTTTGTTAGAAAAAAATCTTCATCTTTGTTTTATGTCTGAAATCTTCTTTGTAGCTTTGTATTGATAGGGTTCATAATATATATCACCTCTACTTAGTATTAAAAAGAAAAATTCCATTTTGACAAACTACCTACTGATCCAGTAATGATTCTAATAAAAGCATAAATTCTATATCTGTCTATATTTCTGTGATGAGGTATCATGTACATTATTTACATTTTTCGGACTATTGTTCTCATCTTAACTGCCATGTTTAACACAACATTTCAGCTGTTGTATGCTCTGGCCTTCTTCAGGTAGTTAGAGCCAGTGACATACCTGAAGTGTGAGTTCAATACCCGGTGAAGGCAGTGAAGAACTTTTAGAGGGGAAATTAACAGGAGATAACTGATAACTGACATCCATTAAACATGGCTCGTGGAACTAAAAAAGTCTACCCTGGTAAGTGAAATAAAGGATTAAGTTGAACATTCCAACCACCTGAAGAAGGCTGGACTGCACAATGGCCAAAACGTTGTGATAAACATGGCGACAAAGATGAGGACAATAGTCTGAAAAATGTAAATAAGGATAAATACTATATATCCCAATCGAAAGCCAAAATTAAATGATATTTTCATAATCACTATTTAATTGATTCTTTGCAAAGACAAATATTGAGAGTTCAAATAATAATTGTTAGGGAAGAAATATTTTCACAAAATACAATCTTTCAAAAAATCTTGTGATGTGATACATCATCAGTCTGAGAAATACTTTTGTAAATTTTGTTTATCTGCAAAGAAAAAAGTCAATATAATTTAGTGATAGTTTTCTATGAATTTGATAAGTGTGTTAATATACATATATATAATGCATGCAGACGAACATGTGTAAATGAAAAATCATCTTTATGTAAGTGTTGGTAAATTTAATCCAGTTTTGGCTTTAGACCATCATTAAGTGTGTTTATTTGAAAACTGATTCATCTATTGGGCTTAGAAATATATAGTGAATGTTTGTTTATGAAAATTGAACATTTTTTGAAAATTTCATTCTATGAGAAAATCTATTAAAAATATTTTCAACTTTTTCTTTTGTTGAAAATATGAAAGAAAACTCATTGTATAAAAGTTAATGAAAAGATTTTATATTGTTTACAATTGATATTGGAGTTTATTGAGGATTAAAATGTATTTTTTATGGGTTGATTTAAATTTTTTTGAACTAGATATATCTTTTGGTTTTCATGAGATTTTTTTTGTTCTAATGTGGAGTTTTGGGATTGTTTCTGGGTTAAGTCCTTTTAGCAGTTGCTTAAATGCATAACATACTTGAGTTATAAGTACTGAAGAAAAAAGTTTTGTTTAATGTTTATTTAGAACTTCTGGAAGAATTTTGAATGCTTCTGGCATTCTCATCTCTTGTTGTGATTTGAGGGAACAAAAAGAGTTCTGTAGTTGTAATGATAGGACAATTGTAATTATGAAAATAGGGAGAACAGTTTTAATGAATATTATCACAACAAAACATAGTGAAAGTAGCATAATACTGTAGGTTTATTTTTCTGTTAAAGGCACTGAAAAAAGTATTTTTGATTAAAGAAAGATGACAAAATAGAATATCTTGATATTCTGAATGGAACCCTGACTGTGTCACTAAACAATATGCTGGTGAGGCTCCAGTAATGCTGGAGCTTTGGGGAATGTGGAGTACTCCTTCATAACCATCTGACCCAGATGTATGACATTCAAACTGAAAGAAAACAAATGACTTAGGCTAAATTAGCTCTAACTCATTTAAAAATGAAATTACTGACAAAGTAATCTCTTACATATAATGTACATCCATTTAACTGTGACCAAATAAATGATTAATAGTAAATAGAATTATTCATACTGGATAGCAATACATGAAACCATTTAACTGTGTGCAAAAAAATATAGCTTATGCTCATTTAAAAATGTTGTTGACAAAATGTGTTTAAAACTCATATTTGATATTTGTATAAAGAGGATTTGGCATTAAATAACCTTCAGTGGTTGATATGCCATAAAATAAAACAAAACCTGAGTGTATCAGGTGATTGAATCCCACTAGACCTTCATTCAAAAATGAGATCCCAAATATGGTTGAATGCTTTAGTCTTAGCAGACAATGGTATGGCACCAAAATCTAAATGCAGGTCAGGGCAAGGTTGCATAGAAGAACAGTAGATCTTAATTCAGCTCTGTCTTTAGGATATAGAACCCCTTTTTTTTCTTTTTCTTAAGTCCTGTTAATTAAATGTGTGTGTAAGGTTTAAAATAAAATCCAATAATATAAGAAAAAGAAGACTATGGAAAAATAAATTGATATGTTTTGCTGTAAGGATAGCTTCATCAGAAAATTTTTCTGAAGGAAAAAACCTTACAGCGAAAATATAATTTGATTTTTCATAGTCATTACCTGCTCTCTCTCTCACATGTATATAATATGACATCATAAATACACACACACATATATATATACATATATATATATATATATATATATATATATGTGTCTTAGATTTGATAGTAGTGGGAATAATGGAACTTATATGCAAGAGAGGTATTTTGAAGGAAGCAGTAATTGAGTGTAAGTTATTTCTTCTGATGAAATTTTCTGGATTTTTGGGCTGTGTGCATTCATATCTATCTGATATACATATAACGCAGCCCAGTTGGTTGGGGCTTTAGAATGCACCGACTGCATCTCTGCAGAGGAGTAAGACTACCCCCAACAAGTGTCCTAGGTATGATGCTAAACCATCTGACACTGAGACTCCAGTCATGGAGCTTTGAAGAATGAGATGTATCCCTTCATTGCCATTACTTCCAAGTCTACTCTGATCTCGAGTGGGGATACTTGTTAGGGTCATATTTACGGGTCAAATAGAAGTTTAATCCTTTTCTCTACTTGGAAACATTTAACTATATGCAAACAAATGAGTTCTGGCTCATTTAAAAAATGTAACCAAACTATTAAGAATCATATATAATATACATCTATGCATAAACGGGATTTGGCATTAAATAACCATCGAGGATTGATATGCCATTAAACCAAATAGTGACATAGTGAATTTCTGAGAGTGACAGGAAATTTAATACTCAGAAAAGGGACGAAAGTTAATACAGATTTTATGAGACTATGGAAAATACACTATGAGTGTATAAAAACTTTTGATGTAGAAAGAAACAGTTTATTTTATCATTAATATTTCTGCTATGGAATCAGTGTTGATGTACCTTGATCCAAAAGAGCTTGTCAAATGTCTGTATTATTCAGTGACAGATGGAAAATGTTATTGTTGTTAGGACATTTTAAAATTCAGTTGATGGGATAAAAATGATGTCACATTGAAGGTCATTGCAATGAAAAAGGAAATTTTTTTATTTCATTTGAACAGGAAAACAAAATGTTTTCAGTACAAAGCTAATTAACTTATCAAATGATTTCTGAAGCTAAATTTAGTTCAGGAATTTGTTGTATAAAAATATACGATGAGTGACAACTTTTGAAATCCTCCCCTAAACACCCCTGACCTAGCTGTGAACAAATTAAACTAAAAGTGAACTGAATCAGATTGTTTCGGAGACGGATTGAGGTCTGACTTCATGAAATGTAGTCAAAGTTAGTAAGAGACCTGGGAGATAAAATGAGAAAAAAGAAACAGAAGATAGATGGATTGAGAAAGCAAGAGACTGAATTAAATGAGACATAAGGTGGCTTTCTCCAATTCTGGGCTACTGGCCTTGTATCTTACTGCTGAGAGGGAGATAGAAATAAACTATATCTGTTGGTCTCTGAGAGAATTGTACGATGTAAAAAGTTGATGAATGACAATTTCTGTAATATGCACTAAACACTATTATTGCAAAGTTGTATTGGTTTATTCATGTTGCAGATTTTCTTGGCTTTTTTTTTCTCTTAACTGGGCAGAGGCATCTGTCTAATTGCTAAAATGGCTAATTCATTGTCTGGATCTTAAATCCCAATGTAAGTGGATAATGGATTGATCATGATTGTTCAAGGAATTTCCTGTTACAGCCATATAAGGATATGACCCCAAGAATAAACCATGTTTGGTAAGGTGACCCTCCTCTTGTATTATATTTGGTGCCAGTTAGACCAGGATATAACCCAACTGGTCATATTTGGTTTGGACGAGCCCCAGCCAGGTTATTTTTGGGCCCCATACCCAGGAAAAACCCCAGTGTTTTACACATGCCAACTTATCCGGTTATAAAGTAACCTAAACTGATATATGATGGGATGCTTTGAAAGTAAAGGTTCTGGGCAAGATTTGTATGAAAGACCCTGTTGGAATTCTATCGTAAGTCTCAGTAGCAATGAGTCAGTGCTCACATGCATAATCCTGAATTACGAGCTGAAGTGAGATTATATGGACATTGGGACATTCCACTATTTGAAGGTAGCCAAGTTCATTCTCTGAACAGTGATTAGTTGCTGGCCTAGTGAGTGGGCATATTAGTGTATATATACACCGGCTTGCTTCAGTCATGTTTCAGGTGTTACGGGTTCGGTATTGAATTATCGCCCATTCTACTTTTTGTCTGCCAGCCGGATGCTAGCTGGGGCCTCTGAGCCAGTAAGTGTTGTTATTCTTGTTTTTTCTACCCGTTAAAGCAGTGACTTCTACAGACCAGAATTTATCAAGGCAGTTTTTCACTCTTAATGTTGTTTGAGGGAGAGGCAAGAGCTGATATAACTTGGCATGACTGTCATCACAAGAGTTACTCAAAGACAATGTTATAGTAAACTTCCTGTTTGAATTAAGAACTCTAGCTCCTGATTTTGAATTTAGTTATTCTTCTCCTAGACTGGCCCTATTAACAGGGCTTAGAATATGCTGACTATATCCTCTGAAGTGGGGTAAGATTTCTAGAAAGGGATGTCATAGGTATGACATTAAACTGCAACTGATGAGGAGTGTGGAGTATCTATTCTTTGCCATTATTTTAGTTCATTCTGAATCAGAATTCATTTCACGGGGTGTTGTAAAATACATTGACTGCATCTCTACAGAGGATTAAAACCTCCCCAAATGAGTTGAGGCTACTGTCCTGGAGCTTTGGGAAATGTGAAGTACCCCTTCATTGCCATTGCTCCTAAGTTCACTCTGACAGGGTCCTATCTATGAGAGAAATAGAACTGTTTGAATATTTAACTTTGTGTAAAAACAATTTAACTGTATGCAAAAACTGAATTGTTGTTATTATATAGCAATTTTTATTACATTTAACTGTATGCAAACAATAGCAATACTTAATTGTATACAAACAAATTACTCTAACCATTTTAAAAACAAAATTGCTTCTAGGCATAAAATAACCCGAGATGGGCTGGCATGTCATTGGTATCAATCAATCATTCTCCCAGATTGGTTGCTCAACAAGGCTAAAGACCCCAATATGCTTAATGATTCAATTCCTCGTTGGATATCTCCAAACTAGAATAATTATTTTTTTAAGAATTTAAAAAAAAATGTGCTTTTTTTATAAATTCCAATTTTCCACATTAATTCCAAATGTACTGCACTTTTAATCTGGAATTGGTTTGGATTGATGTTTTCTCATGACCAGCCAAAATCTAATGGAAAATTAATAGCAGGAGCTAAAGGAAAGAATAAATTTAAGAAGAGCATCTAATTTGAAGCATTTAGAAAATGCAAAAATGGGCTTTTGGAGGGACTTCTGATTTATGTCAAACTGTTGCTGAAAAATAGGATTTCAGATAGAAGTTATTAGGCAAAAGAGGAGGGACTATTGATTATTAATTATTGAATATTTTAAAAGTAGCAATAATTTTGAATCATCTAATAATTGTTTTTCTATTTTGTTTGTTCTGAATAAATTGTTTTGTGATTGTTATTTCGTGTTTCTTAAACACGTGAATTATTCATGAAGACATTTAAGTTTGCAAGAAATTTGGAAAAATAATTGAACCTGTGACTATACCTGCCAAAAGGGACAGTTTTGAAGGAAGCAGAAATTGATTGTAAGTTTTTTTGTTTTTTTTTTATGATCAAATTTTCTAAATATTTGGGTTGCATATTTTTCTTTGCATACATATCATTTAGGATAATGTAGAAACACTGTCACTGGCATTTGGTGACTGTCAGTTTCTTGCTTATGTAATCATCAGATGAAGTGATTTCCACATGATGCAGCTCCTTTTTGTATGCTCTTGTGTGGCTCCTTTTGAGAGAAGGCCAATTTAGTTTATACCATGTGGTTATTTAATGGGTTATATCATGTTAATTTTGTAATCTATTCACTGTATTATATTTAATTATTTCTTTTTATTTTGTTTATTGTTATTAATATATACGAGATAAAAATGTGTATACATTTTTAAACTATTCACCATTAAAGTTTCAATGAAACTTTAAATATAAACAATTTGAATTAGGCTTAGATCAACTATGTTTTTAGGACATAGAGCATTTCTTAGTGCTGTTAATTACTAATATATGTATATGACAAAATTTTATGTATATATATATATATATATATATATAGTGAATGTGCATGGAGGGGTTAATGTTTGGAATAAAATCCAATGGTACATGAAAAATACCATTATGGAAAATTAAACTGATATGTTTTGGTGTAAAAATAGCTTCATGAGAAAATTTTTTTTGAAGATATCCTTATAGCAAAGTTGTTGTTGGCAACCGCAGTCAAGGGTGACCTGAAGGCTCCCTTTTCGATAGCTAGTACTCCTAAGTGTAAGCGCTACTCCTTTCCCTGGATTGTTCCACTTTACCCTTGATCCATACCTTATAATGCTGAGTGTTAAGCAAGGAGGCATCAAGTACCCTTTTTTGAGTCTTTGGTATGACTCGACCTGGGATTGAATGCAGGTCTCCCCGGCCATTGGCGAACACTCTATTTTAATTTTGCATATTATCTTGTGTGCGTGTATATATATAAATATATATATATGTGTGAGTGTGTGTATTTAAAAAAAGTGTCAATAACTGTAGTCATGCCCAAATAGAGTATTTAGGAGATAGAAATTGTTATTTATTTATTTTATTTATTTTTTTTATAAAATTTTCTGAATTTTGGGAAAGTATATTTTCTCGTTGGCCTTGTGGGTAGAGTGTTAGCCAATGGTCTGGAAGACCTGGGTTCAATCCCAGGTCGAGTCATACCAAAGACTTTTAAAATGGTACTTGATACCTCCTGGCTTAACACTCAGCAATATAAGGTATATATCAAGAGTAAAGTGGAGCAATCCAGGGAAAGGAGTAGCGCCCTCCCCTACACCTCAGTGTAGTAGCTATTGAAAAGGGAGCCTTCTGGTTGCCCTCGACTATGGTCACCTACTTTACTTATTTATGTTTTCATGTGTGCACACAATATATATTATAGGATGCCTTGAAAGTAAAACTTGCTCTTCACAGGAAGCTTAACCAGAAAACAACAAATACTAGAAGTACAAGAGCAATGTCAAATAGAGCAAGATTTTAGATAGAAAACTATTTTTCCATGTAATCACCACCATTAGATTTTTGACATGGATGAACAAGAGTTTGCATGCCACAGGGCACTAATGAGTTAGATGGTAAAAACAAGATTTTTCTGCGATGAAAAAGTAGGTCACGTTCACTGGTGCATGGCTTGCAGGATTTACGTTCATTGATGGTGAAAATGGTAACTGTGAAAAAAATAAATAAATTAGTTGAAAACTTATCTGATTGTATTATTGAGTTTCCATGGAAATAAATCTGAGGAATTAATTTCAGCGTATTCTTTGCATGTGCTTTGGGTTGATTGGTTGTTTTTTTGTTTTATGCTATGTTAAGGCTTGTGGGTTTACTTTATGGTGAAGTCAGTTTAATGATTATGGCCTCCAATTATATACAGTATCTTCACAATCATTTTACCCAAGTAAACACTTCATAGTTGAAATATCAAAGTTTGAATTGCCAATGAATTGATTGAGTTCAAAACCATCTCAAATTGATCTGTTTGACCAAAAGATAGGACATTTACAAGTATAAACATTCTGGTTAAGAGTGGACCTAGGCGTAATAACAATAAAGGGGTGACTGTAATATAATGGCTGAGGGATTTTATTTCGTATATCTTGCCTTTGGGTTTAGTTAGGCTGAGAACCTTTTGGCTCAGCACATGGGTTAGTTAGGTGCAAACTTGAGTGCAGGTGTTAACGTGTCATTCACAGATGTGAAAATAAAAATCCCAGGACCAGGGGATGTGAATGACGTCATGCACCAGAAACGTGTGCGGAGGATTTTGGGGGATTTGAAAAAAGTCAGTTGAGTTGAGATTTTGCCTTGGAAGAAGTCAGTTGACTTTCGGGGCTCGCTGAGGCCAGACGAATTTGTGCGCTACGGGTGTCGCATGTGTTTTGGGGGCAGATGGAAAAGTCATCATAGAAAGATTGTGCATCTCTCTTCCTTATGTTGAAACCTTTAACTCAAAGGTAATAAAAGGTTTCGTACCTGAACTAAGAAGTCATTACGTGTTTTTCGTGTTTCAGGATTCCTATGTTCTATGTATATATGTTATGAACATTCTATGTACGTTTTGCATATCCGTATCATGGGTATGGTACATAACTCCACACTCCCCAGAGCTGGAGTCTCACCATGAGATGTAGTTTAATGTTATATACAGAACATGTTTGTATACATGATGACTGTCGCTTAGACTTTTACCATCATAGGATAGCTACAAGTCATCATAGGTTTGATGCTGGTACTTCCTTCACTTGTTTACTTTCACCACAACTTTGTCATTAGAACTGAGTCCCTTCTACTCTGTGTACACACACCACAAAAAAAAAAAAATACTGGAAAAAATCCCAAAGGATGCTATCATATTAAAACAGCAAAATATAAAAAATCACAGTGGAAACTCAGTCCAAAACAAAACACTTGGAAAGGGGAAACAAGAACCCTTTGAAAGAATCCTAAACAGTCATACCTAAAGAGAATTCAACAAAATCTGATAAATGAAGTAAGGTCCCCAAGGGAAAAACCAGCTCACCTAAATTGCACACACACATGCACACGTAATATATATATATATATATGAGAGAGTACGTTTCTTTCTGGCTTTTTGGAAAGTAAAAAATTATATAAAATGGCATATAGTAAAAAAAATGCCAGAATATAATGATAGTAAAGCTGACTGCATATTATGTTTAGAAGAGAAATTGTCAATATGGAAGTTTAAAATCGTGAGGAAGTTACAGAATCAAAGATGAAGGTTGATATTAAAATGTCACTGTTAAAGGAAGGTTGCCATGTCATTTGCTCCCAGATTGAGTTATGATTTGGTGGTATGTAACAAGCTAGTTGGTAATTTTTTTTTTTTTTTTTTTTTTTTTACTCAGGTACATTTTAATTGGTATTTTTTTTGTGGTGGGGGTAGGTGTGATTTTCATATTTTTCAAGTTTTTCTTAAATATAAAAGTGAAAAAAAAACAACCCTCTCCTTCTTCATTTGTCATGTTATAACTAAGTGCAACCTTAAGTAACAACATTTGATTGTATTTACAAACTTTTTAACTTGAGTTTTTAGGTTTTGTTTTGGCTTTGTTCCAATCTTGGAGCATTGAACACTTTAATAGATTGTCTTGTTGAACAAATTCTTGTGTATGTACTTACTTAAACAACCACTCACTATGGGCAAGATGTAACCCAAGTCAATTTTTAAGTTGAGTGAAGCTGGTTTGAATTCAGATTTCTTTCTCTTAGACTGGTTGCCTAACCAAGGCTAAAGAAACCAGTCAACCCAACTATTTACCAATAACTGGGGTGAAGAGAAGATTCATGCCTTTCCCAAAGGCATTAGTGCAAAGCAAAACAAAGACAACTTTGTCCAAGAATTGAACTCTGGTCACTAATTCCATTTCCTGCAATAATAACCAATAATTTGTGCAGGTGTGTGTATAATACACTTACAAACTTTTTAAAAATAATGTATGTATGTATGTATGTATGTATGTACTTTTTTCTTTTTTTATTTATTTATAAAAGCAACAAAAAGAATGACATAAGAAAAGACGACTGTTTTGTTAAATAATGATTCTTTGGCACATTTTTATTTTAACTTTATAATTAGTGGAATAATAGCAGACAGCACCAGCTTTACACAGGAGAAAATATTTCATTTTGCATTAAAAAAATAAAAATATTGTTTTTAATGATTATCTAAGATGAAATACTGATTATCCACTCAAGGGGAGCTCAAGTGCATATCATAAAACAATTTATGTATGCTAATAGGAAAATATTTTTATTACAGTTTTTCTGTATCAAAAAAAATCAACTCTGAAACATTGGAATATTTCCTGTAGAATTGAATTATATTCAGTGATTTTTTTTTTTTTTCAGTTTTATTTAAAAGAAAATTTCATTTTTATTTTATTTATTTATTTTTAGAATTTCTCTAATAAAAAAAACTCCCCAAAAAACAAACTTGATGAGGTATTTTGAATTCAAAACACATTGCAACTGATGCCGACCAAAACAATTTAAATCAACTCAAAACCTTGTTACAAACAGAAAAAAAAATTAATAAATGTCTAGTAATTTTAAAGAGAAAAAAAGACACAGGAAAAAAATCTCTTTAGTTGTGTGGGTAGTGGTTTTTATGCCTAAGAGATTTAAGTTTTTTCAATCAGGGTAGTACTGGGATTTGGAGGTCAAAATTGTGTCTCTTTATAGGGTTGATATTTAAGTAAGCTTTATTTTTATTCATATTGTGGGATGTATGTTTGTGAATATTGGACTTTTGATTTGGTATGGTGAATGTAAGATTTGGGATATTGTAGTTTGGAAAAAGAGTTATGGATGTGTTCAAATTCTTTGTTTAGATATTTGGGGAGCAGATTCTAAGGGCTCTCAGGAAAAAAAAACCCTATGAGAATGCCACTTTTTGTTTTATTGTTATGGTTTGAATAAAAATGGATAAAGTCATTTTTGTTGTTTATCTTGTGGTAGACTCTGAATTCTGATATTTTTTTGTTGTTTATTAGTAAGAGCTCCAGGAAAGGTAAGGAATTAGTTTTCTCAAGTTCATATGTGAAATTACTGCTTGGTTCAACTTGGTTGAGTTTTTGTACGATTTGAGGAATATTATCGTACAAAAACTCAACCAAGTTGAACCAAGCATAAAACCAATACTAAAGAACAATTCCAATAAACACAGATTCCCTATCCAATGCAGGTGTTTACAAAATCTGCTGCCAAAATTGCAATCAATTTTACATAGCAGAAATAAGCAAAAAACATAAAGACTTTAAAACTGGTAACTCAACAAACTCTTTAGTTTCTCATACATTTTGACTTTCAAAATTCTGCCATATTTACCTTTATTCATGACAAAAATAAAAGAATAATTGAAACCTGTTTCATAGCACACCACAACACAATACCACAACAAGGTGTTTTCAAAATTTCCCCATCTATAGGAAAAATAATATTAAAAGAATTCAAAATTCCCACAATAGATTAGCTCCCCTTTCTCTAAACATTCAAAGCAACAAAACATCACAAATGCGTTTCTCAAACCACAAAATGCCATTTACTTTTCAAAAGATTCCATCGCATGACACTACGCAATTTGAACATATCAACCAGTGTTAATCTGTTTTTCCACATAGCAAGATCTACAAGCCCTGAAGACTTCTGATTGAATCAAAATTTATCTATCATAATTATTTCTCATACTAAAATAGTTTCGATAAAACAGTTGCATTCAAAAAAAGATTGAAGACAAAATGCGTTGACAAATAAACAAACCATCAAACATATTTTCTTCCGTTTTACCTTTTCTATCTACATTCTATCAGATTTAACACATTTCTTCCAACATATATATATATACACACACACACACACACACACAATGCAGTAAAAGAAATAAATAGATGGATATCTTTCTTTCTTTGATCACATTTTTATTATTTGGCTTAGATCTATATGCATAAGGATTTTCTAAATTTGCAAAGAAAGCTTGCTGTTGTCTCAACTTAGTGAAAATTCAATGTATTTCAGACATTTAATAAAAGCTTTAGCTAGAATTTACTTGGTCCAGATATGGTTTCAAGTTTACACTTATCCATACAGAAGCTTTTAAATACAGCTATAGAAACATATAGAGATTTATCATCATCATCATATCGTGCTGGCAGCACGGATATCCCTGACCCTCTTTCGCCACTCCTCCCTATCGTTCATCGCCCTAGGCAGGTCTTCAGGACAACAACTTGTATCCTCACATAGCTGCTGAATGTACGTTCGTGCTGGTCGTCCTACTTTTGCGCGGCCGTGTGTGGGGATCCATAAGAGTACATCTCTTATGAGTTCATCTCTGCTTCTCCAGCAATGTCCTGCATGTCTGGTTCGCCTAACTTGAATAGTTTTCGTGATAGGGGGCAGGTGGCCGTACAGTTGGTGTCTTGTTGGGTGTTGCCGCCAGGACTTGTTGAGGATTGCACGCAGCATTCTTGTGTAATTGCCATCTAGTTTCTTCTCCAGCCGTTTTGTTAGCGTCCATGTAGTGCATCCATATAGCAGTATCGATGTGACCGCTGCCTGGAAGAAACTGCGTTTCATTTTATCGGTTAGGTCTGATTTCCATATAGTCGATAGCCTATTGATAGCTGTCCATGCTTTCGTTAACCTCGTTTCGATGTCCTTTTCGGTTGATTCGGCGCTGCTTCCTAGGTACGTGAATTTGTCTACTAGTTTAAGAGGGGTTCCTTCTAGAGTGGAGATGTCCCCCGTTTGGTTATAGCACATATATTCCGTTTTGTGTGCATTAACATGGAGGCCTATGCTTGCTGCTGCTCGTTCCAAACTATGCAGAAGTGTTTCGGCTTGGTCAGGTGTATTTGCCAGTATCGCTATGTCATCGGCGTAGTCGGCGTCGGTAATTGTTGTTGCGGGGTATCTTCTGCTTCTTTTCTTCGTCAGTTCGAAGCCATTCTCTTTGATTTTGTCAATCGATGTTCTAAGTACGTAGTCTAGACAAATGATAAAGAGATACGGAGCCAGCGTGTCTCCTTGTAGTACTCCTGCTACTATGTCGAAGTATTCTGTGTCTCCATCTGGTGATCGTACTTTTGCTTTAGTGTTTCTATAGAGAATCGTTATTGCCGCTACGGTTTCTTTAGGTATGCCGTACGCTAGTAGGATTTGTTCCATCTTTCCTCTGTGAATAGAGTCGAAAGCCTTGGTAAAGTCGACAAATATTAATGTCGCTTGTAGGTTCTTTGCCCGTACACCTTCAAGGATTCTGCGGATGGTTAATATTTGTGAGGTCATAGATCTGTTTCTTCGGAAGCCATTTTGGTTTTTTCTAAGTATGTTGTCGATTTTGGGTTCTATTCTGTTTCGTAGTAGGGCATTGTAGATTTTGGCAGCTATGGATGTAAGTGTTATGCCTCGGTAGTTTTTGGCTAATCTGAGGTCCCCCTTTTTAGGGAAGGGGAGTATGCATCCCTTAGCTTTATTTATCAAGACAAAACTGAACAATAAATTGAATTGTAAATTTCTAAGCAAGGCTGCACATTCACTTGTAATAGATATATATATATATAAGGCACTGTGTAATGCAAACTGCCAAATCCAGAACTTGAACTCAGATAGCTAAGTTAATTCCTCCCCCTCCTCTCTCTCTCTCTTCACACACACACAAACAAACATACACAGTTTGTAGCATATATTTTTATATATGGCATTTTAGCAAACTTGGTGGAAGATTACCTTGTAAGATAAGCCTTCTTAAAATAACTGCATTCTGTTGTGTGATCTTTTAAAGATGTTCTCAATTATTATTATTGTTTGTGAGCATCCTTTTTTATGTGACTTATGTTACCTACTTGGGTAATCTCTCCTTCAAAAATGCTCTTTATTGTATCTTATCTTGCACGTAAATTGATTCTTTTTAACCCAATCTCCTGTTATTAAATTTACTTATGTCATGGCTGAATTTCTTGCCTCGTTTTTTTTTCCTTTTGAAGAAGAAAAGACTTTTAAAAAGAAAAAGATTCCTCTGCCTCTCTACACTTAGAAAAAGTCTTTGTGGCTCCTGGCCACAATCATAATAGAAAAAATACAGAGGGGAGCAGATGTAATAGAAAAATATCTTCCGATTAAGTTGTTGTTAACTATTCTGTTGGATATAGTTCATCCAAAATTGGAAAGGAACATGAAAGGAATACATATATGATGGTGGTGGTGGTGATGTTGATAGAACCAAAATTGTTTTTTGGGGTTTTTTTTTTTCTGAAGAGCTGTAAATAAACATGAGCATTCCCAACACAATGTGCATCATGTTGATGAACTGTCGTGTGATCATAAATTTAAAATTGGCAAAAATAAACATTAATGAAGAAAAAAAATTGCTTAATGTATTCATTTAGGACTTAAAGTTTAAGGTAATAGAATTTTTAAAAAAATGCCTTTCAACATCCAATGTTAAAAGGGAAATATGGAAATTATTTTTTCATATGAAACTTTGTCTTACAGTCATTTTAATTATGGTACTCTGAAAAGTGGGAAATTCAAAATTGGAAAAAATATTTGCTAGGTTGTTGGTTTGTCTGTCCTTGACTGTGAGATGAATTTTCCTAATCAATGCTTGGAGGTCACATAAATAATTGCCATAGCAATAAAGAAAAAGGTTCAAAACAACAAATAGGCACTGAAAATTAAAAGATATTTCTAATAAATGTTTAATTCTATTATTTTCCAGACTTAAAGAGGTAGAATTAACCAAATTAAGAAAAAAAGGAGGTCACCTGAAATAGATGAAATGATAGATTTTTGCTTCACCATATTTCCTTCATACATCAACAAATAACTAAACTTATTGCATTAATCATTAAAAAACCTGAAAAGAATCTCTGATTGCCTCACAGAAGGAGTAAAATACCTTCTACCAAAAACAACAAACACAAAAGACTACCGACCCATAACATGCCTTACTATAGCATATAAAATGATAACATTGATTCTAATGAAAAGAATAGTCAAATTTATAGATAGTAAAAATATCTTCCCTTTTGAATAAAAGGGATGTAAAAAAAAAAGAAAAAAATCATGGCTACAAAGATTTGTTTCTCATAAACAAGATGATCATGGTGGATTGTTGATCTGAATGAGAAGATTTAAGTATAGTTTGGATTGACTACAAAAAAGTTTTTGATAGCATACCCTACAAATGGATTCTAAATGTTTTGAACATTTTAAAGATGTCCCCAGTTTTAATAACATTCCTAAAACAAAATATGGAAAGGTGGCATGCTAACCTCAGATTTATACACAAAAGAGGTATGCTTAAACCTAATAATCTAAACATCAACAAGGGAATCTTGTATAGAGACTCACTTTCACATCTTCTTTTTTGCATATCACTAATACTTTTCTCTATAGAACTTAAAAGCACAAACTATAGAGATAAAACTACTATTAAAAATAAACCCTTTGAAAGTCTACAAAATCCAGTAAAAAGATTTAGAGATGACATAGGCAATTTGTTCTGTGCAAATGTCACATTTAGGAAAGGCTTGCAAGTAAAAAAAAATAACATCCCTTGAGGTATAAACACAGAAATATAAAACACCCAAAACTCCTCCACCATGACCAGGACATGACACAAGGTCAATTTTTAAGTGGAGTACAGCTGGTTGGAATTCAGTTTTCCTTCTCCTTGACTAGCTGCTTTATCAAGGCAAAAAGGACCCAATCTGCTCAACTATTTACCCATAACTTGAGTGAGTTGGGAGAAATAGATTCATGCCTTTTCCACGAGCAAACATCCCTTTCCAGTAATTGAATGCTAATTATCAATTCCATTTCCTTTGACTAGGCCCATTATGTCAAGCATGCTTAATAATTTACACTTTATTAGATGTCATTAAAGTTCTGACAATGTATAAACTGTATGTTTTGTTTTACAAAACATGAAATAACTTGATTCCGTCATTCCTTGATAATCTGCTTAAGAATGTAATATCAACTGAGGATTAACTAGTTGTATTAGATAATACTGCACATCAAGACAAAAAAAAAGGTAATCAGATCTAAATGTCTTGAATGTAAAATTTATACATTAATAACATTGTAACTATGTACCTAACTTCTCCCTCAACACTTGGAATGTGTCGTACTAAAGAGGGAAGAAGCAGATAAACTAAGTTGAATTGAATCTAGCTCTCTATAGCTATTGACATGTCCTTTTACTCTGTATTGGCAAGCAAATCGGGTTTCAAGATTCTTAACACACCAGCTCTCCCAGGGATGACTTTACCCTAAAACCTGTCTGAGCCAGCCACTTTCCACCACACTTTCATTTTCACTAAAATCCTATGGCAGTACAAGAATTTAATATAACTAATTGCATTATTTTGTAGTTCCATAAAATACAGCTTTACATAAAAAGCAAATATTTCCATGACCAAATTTAATATTGATGCAGTTAAAGATGGTGAAATGTTGTGGCAGTCGATAAACATCAACACTTATTTACAAGTTCTTGTTTACATCGTGAAAGTTTTTGTGTATTTCTAATTTTAAAGGGAAAGTTGTGTAATCTGACAGTTCAAAGTATTAAAGGAATTATTTTCATTTTTTTTTAATGTGTAAAATGTTTTTTCAGTAGTTCACAATATCTGTTAAATTTATTCTACTGTGTGTATGTATGTACACACACATATATATATATATATATATATATATAATTGATTTACAATCATTTCATTAGTTTTGCTATGAAATTTGTAAATTCTTAATAGGTGAATTTTTGTGAATTTTAACATTAATTATATATAACTCTACTAATCAGGAATTGAGTGCTTTCTGTATAAGTGTGTATATGTGTGCTAATTATTGTATATTATTATCTATTGTCTATACTCATTCATCAGTGGAATTTTCAAGGGTACAACTTAAATAATTACTGTTAAATAACTAAATTGTCTATAAAACTCGATGGAATTATTTTTTTAGTTAAAGTATATTTGAAGCCAGAATCTTTTGCTGATCTTATTTCTGAAAACAAGATTATCCTGGATGTATTTGAATGCTTTTTCTATTTGAATGATATTCTTTGACTGGAAAGATTAGAAACCTTAGGATTATGTCTTGTATCTTATCATCTTTTGATAATTGCATCATTTGTATGTTAATACAAATTAATTCAATATTTATGATTCTATTTCAACACAGTATACACCTGTTTAAAATTGCCCAGTTGGCTGGGGCTGTAGAATACACCGACTGCTTCTCTGCAGAGGGGTAAGACACCCCCCCCCTAACGAGTGTCCTGGATATGACACTAAACAATCTGATGATGAGGTTCCAGCAATGCTGGAGCTTTGGGGAATACGGAGTACCCCTTTATTGCAATCGCTCCCAGGTCCACTCTGGCCAGGAGTGGTAGCACCTTATAGGGCCCTATCTATGGGTTAAATAGAACTAACAGCATTCTTATACTAAACTGAATTGTTTGAAATAGAAATGTTTTTGACAATTAAACTGTACTTACATTTAAACTGCGTGCTTATGCTTAACTGAATTATTTGAAATAGAACTGTTTTTCGACATTAAAATTGTATTTACACTTAACTGAATTGTTACATATAACTGCTTGAATAGTTTGAAATAGAAATGTTTTTGACAATTAAACTGTGTACTTATGCTAGACTGAATCGTTTGAAATAGAACAGATTATTTACATAAAAATGGATTTGGCGTTAAATAACCTACAAAGGTTGATATGCCATAAAACCCACCAAACCAAACCTGCTTAAAAGTGAATTCTTATTTGCCTTTATTCAATGGTTTACCAAGTCATTTTTACATTTATAACTTTAAAAAAAAAAAAAAAAAAAAAGATAATATTTATGTTTGGGGAATTATATATTTTATAAAATTTCTACATGTACTTAATTTTGACTCAATAGAGAACACACAATTATCTCTTTAATGTGGAACTTAGGAACCAAGAAATAAAAAAAAAGTCGCTCCATTTTTATAAAGATTTATCATTACTATATTTAAAGGTTGCAGTACCTTTTAATCACACCTTGAATCATGAGTAGAATTTAGTAAGCACACATACACACATTTGTTTGCTGATTAATATTGAATTATTTGTGTTAAATAACAATACTTGAAACCATAAAACTATGTGCAAACAAATGAACTCTAATTCATTTAAAAATGAAGTTACCTACAAACTATTCACTTACAAATCATATATATAAACAGGGTTTGGCATTTAATAAACCACAAGGGTTGATATGCCATTAAACCAAATAACCTATTTGCTTTATTTATAAAGTGCTCAGTATCAGTGATAGAGCATGTGCTGATCTAAGCTTGAATAGTCAACCATACTTGTTGACTGTTAGTTTCTCACCAATCTGACCATTAAGTAATCAGACTCCTTTATAGTCATGGAGTCTGATTACTTAATGGTCAGATTGGTGAGAAATTGTCACCAAGTACAGTTTGACTCTATTCAAACTTGCATTAATCTAGGTTAGTTGAATTCTATATATTGATGTAGAATTTCAATGTTTTAGAACAATTTTATTTCTTAAAAAAAGAATTGGATAAAAAATTTCCTATGTTATTAATGTGATGATAGCTTTATCTTTTTTTTTTCTAGTGTAATAACAAAGATTCCTTTTTAAATTATGAATTGGAATCTACTTTGTTAGCATTTTCAGATTATCAAATCACATTTTTTTGAAAAATCCCTCATCACTAATTTACAGCAGGTTCATTCTACAGCCTCCTTTAAGTGTACTATCCAAAAAGAAAGAAGGGTTAATAGTTTTTTTATCTTCATATTTATAAAATTCATGTCAGTATTCTCAATTTATTCTAAATTTTAGGAAAAACTCTCAAATGTTTGTGATGAGAGTGTATTAAAATGTTGAATTTCTGTGATAACTATTATAATTCACTGATCTATTGAAAATAGTGTCTGACAAACACAAAAATGAACACAATACTGGAACCATTTTTTTTATTTTTAATTTATTTTATTTTATTTTTTTATTAGAAATAGAAATTTAAGGTTAAAAAATTCTACCACTTGATTGGACAATAGTTTAGTAGATCTTAACTGTTCAAACCAAGCAATGAAAGATATGAATTTCAATTCAAGAGGAAAGGTGAAAAACGACATCATGAGAACAGATTAAGTGTGAGGAATTAACTGATACAAGAGATTCTTTTACATGGAGAGCAAAATAAAATTCCCTGTGGGTTTGAATAAAGGGTTCGGTTTGATATTCCCAGAAGATTATGGAATATAACGCACACTTAAAGAAAGCTGAAACATGTTAAAGCAAACAAGAAATCTCAGTAGATCTGTATAATTCAGTATTATCTTTGTTAGCTTGAAAGGAGACTGGCGCCACTAAATAACCCCCTTTACCCTAGAGATGCCATGAAGAATCCTGAACATATCTTAATAGATTAACAGATTTTGCTGCAACTCCATTTCTAATCCTAAATTTCTTTCATTCCAAAAATCTGCAACCTATTATTGCCAGAACGCAGAATCTTTTATTCAGAATTTTAGGCTTTTTGTTTTGCCCCAAAATTCTTTTAATGATTATTTATCTTTGCAAATGGCAGGTTGATTATTGTAAGAAATGACATAGGATCAAAATTCAAGTTTGGAAAAAAAAAATGACTAAACTTGCAAGTTTTGTAACTGACTCAATTGTTTTCTCAGTGAATTATTTATTTTCCAACATAGAAAGTGATTTATTAACACCCACCACCCACCAAAAATGTTTTGGTTGGTTAGGTTTTTTATAGGATCACAAACCTTCCCTCCTCACACCTTTTTTTTTTTTTTTTTTTTTTTTTTTAACATGGTTTCAAGTAAGAAGTTTAATAACATGTTTGCACACACATGGTTTCAAGTATTCTTATAAATTACTAATAATTTGCATACTAATCAATTATATGGTCAGCACTATCAGCAAGGCTAAAATTATCTGACTGTATCCTCTGCTGAGAGGTAAGACCTCAATCCAAAAATACATATTTCTTAGGCATGAGACAAAACTTCATCTGATAGTGAGGCTCCAGTTCTGAATGGCCCAGTCAAGTGGGGTTGTAGAATATACTGACTGCACCTCTGCAGAGAGGTAAGACCCTCCCCAATGAGTGTCCTGATAATGACACTAATCAATCTGATGGCGAGGTTCCAGTAATGCTTTGGGGAATGCAGAGCACCTCTTCATTGCCATCACTCCCAGGTGCACTATCTATGGGTTAAATAGAACTAAACTGTGGTTTCTTGAGTTTACTGCTTTTGGCATTTAAACTGTGTACTTATGCTAAACTGAATTATCTGAAATAAAACTGTTTTGTCATTAGCTCAGTGTATTGTCCTGTCGTCTGGTGCTGTAGAATACACTGACTACACGTCTGCAGCCGGGTAAGACATCCCTCCATAAATGTCCTGGATATGACACTAAACAATTTGATGGTGAGGCTCCAGATCACTGGAGCCTCACTATCATTGCCGTTGCTCCCAGGTTCACTTTGGCCAGGAGTGGTAGCACTATGGGTTAAATAGAATTAAACGCTGGTTGGCGTTTACTGTTTTTATGCATTTAAACTGCATATTTATGCTGAACTGAATTGTTTAAAATAGAACTGTTTTGACATTAAAATTGCGTACTAATGCTACACTGAATTGCTTGAAATAGAACTGTTTTGACATGTAAACAGTGTACTTATGCTGAACTAAATTATCTGAAATAAAACTGTTTGACATTTAACTCTGTGTATTGCCCAGTCAGCTGTGGCTGTAGAATATACTGACTGCACCTCTGCAGAGGGCTAAGACCCCCCCAGTGAGTGTCCTGGATATGACACTAAACTGTCTGATGGTGAGGTCCCAGTAATGCAGGGGCTTTGGGGAATACGGAGCACCCCTTCATTGCCATTGCTCCCAGATCTAATCTGGCCCGTCATGGTAGCACCTGATAGGGCCCTATCTATGGGTTAAATAGAACTCTGAATTGTTTGATTAAACTGAATAGCTTGAAATGGAAATGTTTTGACAATTAAACCTTACTTACATTTAAACTGCATGCTTATGCTAAACTGAATTGTTTGAAATAGAACTGTTTTTTATATTGAAACTGTATTTACACTAAACTGAATTGTTTAACATAGAACTGTTTTGACATGTAACTATGTGTAGACAAAATCTATACTTATACTAAGCTGAATTAGCTGAATTAGAACTGCTTGACTAAACTGAATAGCTAAAAATAGAAATATTTTTCACAATTTAACTGTACTTACATTTAAACTGCGTACTTATGCTAAACTGAATTGTTTGAAATGGAACTGTTTTTGACATTGAAACTGTACTTACACTAAACTGAATTGTTATATATAACTGCTTGAATAGTTTGAAATAGAAATGTTTTTGACAAACTGTACTCATGCTAAACTGAATTGTTTACATAAAAATGGATTTGGCATTAATTAACCTACAAAGATTGATATGCCATAAAACCCAATAAACCAAACCAAACCACTTTGGCCTGAAATGGTAGAACCTGATAGGAGCCTATCTATGGGTTAAATTGAACTAAACTACATACTTATGCTAAACTGAATTGTTTGAATTAGAACTGTTTGACTAAACTAAATAGCTTGAAATAGAAATGTTTTTGACAATTAAACTGTGTACTTATGCTAAACTGAATTGTCTGAAATGGAACTATTTTTGACATTGAAACTGTACTTAGGCTGAACTGAATTGTTTAATACAGAACTGTTTTGATATTTAACTGTGTGTAAAGAAAATATATACTTATACTAAACTGAATTGGCTGAATTAAGACTGTTTCAATAAACTGAATAGCTTGAAATAGAAATGTTTATGACAATTAAACTGTGTACTCATGCTAAACTGAATTGTTTGAAATAGAACTAATTGTTTGTATAAAAATTGACTTGGCATCAAATAACCTACAAAGGTTGATATGCCATAAAATCCAATCAACCAATCCAATTCTGAAGACCTGAGAAGTGTGGTGTACCCCTGCATTGACATTACCCCCAGGTCTACAATGACCAAGTTTGGTAGTACCTGTTAGGGTTCTATCCATTGGTTAAATAGATCTTTTTAAAAATTATTCATATTCAGTCAAGCCAAGAGCAAAAAAAAAAAAAAAATATTCAGAAACAACTATGTAAAAAAGGGTAGATATGAATGTACAATAAGATTCTTTAACCACTAGGCATAAAATAACCAAGATGGGTTAGCATGCCATTAAAACTACTCTTTTTTTTTTGTTTAATGGCATATCAACCATCTTGGGTTATTTAATGCCAAGTCCATCCTTCTAGAAGAACAGTAGTTGTACTATTTAACCCATAGCTGGGAAGATAAGGGGGGGGTCATACCTTTCCCGAGGGTATTTGTCCAAAAGTGAAAGTAATAGCATGTCTGGAGTTTGAACTCACTTACTACGATTTTAACCACTGGACCATGAGGACATCCCCATTTTGTTTCAAGTGACTAATAATAATAATCCTTTATAAACAATTAGAGCTTCAAGTAACAATCCTTAATAGAAATAATTTGTGCACAGGAATACTTGAAACTTATACAAATTTATACACAATTTTATATCATGTCAATCAACCCTTTTATTTTATGGCAAGGTCTTTTTCTATTTTTTTAATGTTTTTTTTCTTTTTTCTTTTTTTTTGCAAGCAGATATATAGTTTCAAGTATCAGTAATAATAATCCTTAATAAACAATTGTAACTTGAAATAACCATTAATACAAATAGTTTGCACACAATTATATGGTTTTAATCGGGCCATTGGCCTAATGAGTAGAGGGTTCAATTCCAGGTCAAGTCATACCAGAGACTCAAAAAATAGTACTTGATGCCTCCTTGCTTAACGTTCAGCATTATAAGATGGGGATGAAGGGTAAAGTGGAGCAATCCAGGGAATGGAGTAGCATGCTCCCCTACACCTCGGTGTCGTAGCTATTGAAAAGGGAGCCTTTGGGTCATCCTCAACTCAGGTTGCCAACTTTACTTACTCACTATATGGTTTTAAGCATTCCAATCTAATACTAATTTTTAATCTATTTAATCTTATATGGAACTCTTATTCTGGGTTGACCTGGGAGGAGTGGCTGATTCTACACTGCTCTGAGTTTCATGAGTATAGCCTTGTCACTGAATGTAATTTAGTGTGATACCTAGAACGCCTTTTTTTATAGTGTGGATCTTAAAGTTGGAAGGGATACAGTTGGCATATACTAAACCCGTTCGACAAAAGTGAAAATGATTTGGAAAATCATCCATTGTCTTATGGGTAAAGAGGGTAGATTTTGGGCTAGCAAAGTGGCTGTTTCAATTCAGCAGTACCCTCAAATGGAACTATAAACATTTGCCTTAGTTCCAAGATTACTTTTAGAGTTATTTGTGTACTAACTCAACTGACTTTATTAAAATGGTAACAGAACTTATACTATTATTAGCAAAAATATATGGACCCCCTGATCACAACTATTTAAGTTTTAATGCAATAGGATATTAGATTAAATTAGGAAGATTAACAAAACCAAATAAGATAGCAAATAAAAAGATTACACTTTATTTTAATTGATTTCAGTATACATAGGATTGCTTTTAATACATTTAAGAATAAAACGATGATATTAGAAATTGATAACACTAAGCAATTATTTAAAATCAGTATGCAATATATCCACAAGATGTAAAGTAACTTATAGATTTACATTAACAAGGAATTAAAGAAATATGGTGGGGAGAATGTTTGCTATTATCCTGGCAGACTGGGGTTCAATCCCAGGTTGAATCTTTCCAAAGACTCAAAAAATGATACTTGATACCTCCTTGCTTAACACTCATCATTATAAGGTACAAATCAAGGGTAAAGTGGAGCAATACAGGGAAAGGAGTAGCACCTTCTCCTACTCCTTGGTGTAGTAGTTATTGAAAAAGGAGCCTTTGGGTTATCTTCAACTATGGTTGCCAACTTTACTTATATATATATGAGTCATTTTTGTTTTGGTAGATACATGTTGTAACTTAGAAGAGATTTGTCATTGAGCATTAAAATCTTGTATGTACTTTAAAATGTTTATAATAAGAAAAAGTAAAAAAAAATATTTTTTAATTTTTTTTTTCACTGTGTAAAAGATATAATTCAGTGATTAAAAATAAGTGGATTTGTAGAACTTTTCACAGTTCCATGAATACAAAAAAAGCACATAACTCTTCAGTTCTTCTTAAGCACCACCATTTTTAAATATTACATATTCCATTGGCAAAATTTGAATTCCATGCTTTCAAAAATAGTTGTGAAATTTAGTATAAATTGTAAAAAGGAAAAAAAGCTTTATTTTTGGGAGAGTTAAAAAAAATCATGAAAATGTTTTAAACCATAGGGTACCTTTTTATCAAAAAAAAAACAACAAACTATTCTATATGTAAACCAAAATAAACTTAATGTGAAAAATCTAACATCTTAAATTTCTGCCTTCAATTATTGTACCAACCTCTGTTACATTTTTATGAGAGTAATGGATTTTGAAAAAAAATTTTAAATGAATATTTTCATTTATTGTAAAACAAAATATATTAATTTTTAAAATGTGTAGCTCAAAAATTTAGATATCATTTATTGAATAAACTAGTAAATTTCATTTGAATTAATATGCAAAATTTTCCACCTAAAATGACTCATTTTGAATTTTTACCTTTTTTATTGTTACTTTTTTTTTTTTTTTTTTTTTTTTTTAGGGTAAAAAATAATAATTTCATAATTCTACTCTAATTGCATGAGAACTGTCTAGACTATGTTGACATCACTGCTGTCAGTGAAGGTCACTTTCCAGAGGAAGGCAGTCTATAAGTGGACAGTGCTGAGTATATCCTCTACAGGTCAAGCAAAAAAATAAAATGTCTTCAAAAAGATAAGATTATAATAATGTTTCAAACCACTCATGAGTGTAGGGTTATATTTTTTTTTTAATTCTGAAATAAAAGAATATTGTATTATGTGAATTTTTACATTTTTTTTATCATTAAATTTTTGAGGGTAAATAAAAAATTTGAATTAAAACTACACTGCATATTTGAAAATCATTAACTAAAAAAAACTTTTGAAAAAAGTTGTAAACCTTTATTATATTTTAAATGTAAACTAAAGAATAAAAAAAAGAATTCATAAAGAAAAGAATATTTTTCATCGGAATTGATAGGTTTTCAATAACAAATAAGGAGACATTTTTAATACTTAGTTTACTTCTCTCTTTCCATCTTATTCACTAGTTTTCCTAAAATCTTTCTAGTCCTGTTGTGGACCAGGTACTTCCATTAGTACATAAAGTCAACATAGGAATGGTGTCTCAAATTCTAACATATATTTCTATTGTTTATTTCTACTGTTTATTCAGTGTTGTTGATTATTTTATCATTTAAATAGTTTTAAAATAATTTAGCATGACTAATAATTTCTTATACATTTGAATGCAATCCATTTGCTTCAGCAGCAAATATATATATATATATATAGACATACACCATATAAAAGAAAAACCTTTAAAAATCACCCAGCTTTTGTGAAATATGAGTGATTTTTAAAGGTTTTTCTTTTATAAGGAATTATTTGCTCTGTATTTTAATTTATTATTTTACATTGAGCTCTTTGTTGGATTTTAAATTAAAAAGAAAGAAAATCCTAAAATAGAATTGTACCCACCATTGGCTGACTTGGCCTTTGGATACTAATATATATATATATATATATATATATATATATATACACTTGCACACTTTTACACTGGGACTAGTTAACCCATAGTTAACTGATATGTTGTGTTGTTCCAGTGCAGAACAGACCTGTAAGTAATAATGACTAAGAGGTCACTCCTTACTCCCCAAAGACTCATTACCAGATATATTTTTGTGTCTCATCCTGTCAAGACCCTGGATCCATAGACACATCTTGTAGCATCCAATAACCACACCCCAGTCAGGGTAACTAACCCTGTGACTCCGAGGAACATTTTTTACCAAAGGCCAGGAGAAAGGCACTCTGATGTAAAACCTATGATCCATGCTGTCACTGTCTCAACTTTCAATGTCAAGTCTGATTGAATCTTCAGTGTAAAGGGTGGGGCCAGTATAGTACATACTGCACTTCACCTAAAAACTCCACTGAGCTGGTTGCCCAGTCGGCTGGGGCTGTAGAATACACCAACTGCTTCTCTGCAGAGGGGTAAGACCCCCCCCTACGAGTATCCTGGATATGACACTAAACAATCTGATGGTGAGGTTCCAGCAGTGCTGGAGCTTTGGGGAATGTGGAGTACCCCTTTATTGCCATCGCTCCCAGGTCCACTCTGGCCCGGAGTAGTAGCACCTGATAGAGCTCTATCTATGGGTTAAATAGAACTAACAGCATACTTAAAAACTGAATTGTTTGAGCAAACTGAATAGCTTGACATAGAAATTTTTTTGACAATTAAACTGTACTTACATATAAACTGTGTGCTTATGCTTAACTGAATTATTTGAAATGGAACTGCTTTTGACATTAAAACTGTATTTACACTTAACTGAATTGTTACATATAACTGCTTGAATAGTTTGAAATAGAAATGTTTTCGACAATTAAACTGTGTACTTATGCTAAACTGAACTGTTTTAAATAGAACAGATTATTTACATAAAAATGGATTTGGCATTAAATAACCTACAATGGTTGATATGCCATAAAACCCAACCCAACCCAACCCATCCACTGAGCTGGCTTGGAGGACACATTCACTAACCATTTTCAAGCTCTGTAGCAATAGGGAAGGCATGAAAATGGCAGGTGAAAGATAAGACTGGAAGTCCCAGTCCCAGTTGTATTCAGTTGGTTCAAGATATTAGTCATCTAATATTGACCCAGCGATATCATTCAGCAGTACCCTGAATGACCAAGCAGCCTTCTCTTGGGAGAGAGGCCTTGAAAAGGTCACCTAAAAAAAGCTTATATTTCATACTGCCAATTAGCTAACTGTGGTCAACAGATTCCTTATGTGGTTGAAGACAAAGGAAGTAAAGGAACACACCCACCGACAAAGGTGTGAAATATTGCATGCTGGAACATCAGAAGTATGCAAGACACACCTGACTGCAGTCATCTAGAATGTCATTCTGCTCTAAATTGCACAAGAACTGTCAAGAAAATGTTGACATTGCTGCTCTCGGTGAAGTCCACTTTCCAGAAGAAGGCTGCCTACAATTATTAGATATATCCTCTACTGATCATGCAAATCAGTAGCAGAAAGACACCTATCAAGCATAGGCTTCAAAGTCTGACAATGGGTGTTTGTTGTTACTTCTGTGTGGAGTAACAACTTATCACAAACACCACCTTCTAACAGAAAAAAAAAACAGTTTGGAAATAACTTGGATGTATCTTTGGTTCAATCATTGGCACCTCATTGACTATGTTCTAAAGTGCCAGTATAATCTACAAGACATCTTACATACCAGGCAATTGCCCTGCTCACTGCAAACTCCACTTGAAACCCAAACCAAGGAAATGAGGGGCCCTCTGAATAAAATTCAAGGTTGGCAGTTTCCAATCAGATAAAGTGAAAGCTAGCTTCCAAGCAGCACTTCCATCAAGACTTGAGGATGTAAACATCCTAACAATTCCTTCTGCTGAAACACTTCTGAAAAACTCAAGACTGGCATTCTACAAACATCTGTTGAAGTCCTTGAATTCTCCCCAAAGAAGAACAAAGACTGGTTTGAAGAAAACAAGATGGAAATTTAAGAACTTCAGGTGAAGAAGGGATATCATGCCTACTTTGCTGAGCCAACTTGTCATGAAAAAAAAAAGCTGCTTTATTTAATATGCCAAGTGCTAGCTTCAAGAGATTAAGAATGAGTGGTGAACCAACCTCAGTAGAACTCAGCTGTACACAGACACCAGAGACATCAGGGTCTTTTATGAAGTCTTAAAGGCAGTGTATAGCCCTACATATCAGGTCCAGAGTCCTATATACAGTGCAGACGGTCAGATACTCCTCACAGTGTCCATTCTTAGCCATTGGTCAGAACATTTCTAGGCCCTCTTTAGCACTGACTGCACTATTCAGGAATCAGCAATTCTCTGTATCCCCCAAAAAACCAATGTAAATAGAACTTGATGAGTTGACTAATTGGAGAGACAACCCAAGCTATAGATGAGTTGAAGAGTGGCAAAGCAGCAAGAGAATAGAATCCTACAAAAATTTGGTCATATGAGGGACTCACTATTGCATATTATATTCCACATGCTCTACATCTGTGCATACTGCCACAAGATCTCCACAATGCAGTTATCATTACACTGTACAAGAACAAAGGAGACACATCTGACTGATCCAATTACAGTGGAATCACTCTGCAAGGATTTTACCAGCAATGGAGAGCAAAAATTCTGCTGAATAGACTGGTATGCACCATTGCTGAAGAACACTCTTCAGAGAGCCAGTGCAGAACAAAACAGAAGACTGTATGTAATGTTCATTGATCTGTTGAAAATTCAACATCTCAGAGGAGGAATGTGGCATATCATGGAATGACTTTGCTGTCTCTTAAGTTTCTGAACGTTATCATCCAACTGCACAAAGACCAGCATGGGCAATTCAGTTGCAACAGTGACCTTTCCCAATTACCAATGATGTGAAGCAGAACTACATTCAGGCACCAAATCTCTTCACCAATTTTTTTCAGCAAGATGCTTAAATAGCTCATGACAGATCTTGAGCACAGAGTTTACATCAAATGCAGTCTTGATAGCTACCTGTTAAATCTCTGATGATTACAAGTCCACATTTGATGATAACTAATTCCTAATATGTTTTGATTGTATAATGTGACATTAGAAATAACAGATTCATGTGATCTTAAGTTTAAAAAATAAGCATTTTTATAAAACTTTTTAGAGGTGTACTTCTATTTACATATACGATGTGTGGTCATCAAATACTGAGACTGAAATTTTGAGTTTTTAAATTTTAAAACTTAAAATTGAAATAAAGATGCATGCACAGCTGAGCAACTTAAATAATAAGGTTACAATGTCAAGAGATTTAGAAGAATTGGTGCCAGTTTCAAAACATTATGAAACTAGTCTCTTGAATTGCAGTTTTTGGTGAAATACAGGGTTGTGCTTGTGCATTACCATTCTTATCTACTGTACTTAACTTTGTGAAACTTTTTGTTTCCAAACCTGAAGATTTATTTCAAGTGTGAGATTTAGGGATTTGGATGACATAAAAAAATATATGACAGCATATATCAAGAGAAATTTCAGGGGGTACTTTGATCAATGAAAAAGTCAGTGAAATACCAAGTGGACTAATCTGAAGAAACTTAAATTTTATATTTATTCTAATAACTATTTTCATCTCTATTTCAGTAGTAGACATAAGTCTACAAGTTTTCTGAATGTTTGAGTTGAAATATTTTAGTCATTCTGATTATTCATTGGATTTTATTTAGCAGTCATGATCATCAACAATAAAGATAAGATAAAAGAAAAAATGTTAACACTACTACTACAAGATGATGGGTCCTGTTTCTCACTTCTATTGTAACATAATGGCCAAGGGATTTCTGTTCATGCCTTTAAATTTTATTAGGCTGAGAAACTTTCAGCTCAGCACATGGGTTAGGTAGGTGCAAACCTTGATGTAGATGGTAACGCACGCGCGGGGCGGATGTGCCACTCAGATGTCACAATGGCGCGAGATGACAGAATGTGGTGACAGGGTACGGGTGTCGTCACGCACCGGAAGCGCGCAGAGGTTTATGAAAAATTTGAAGAAAGTTAGAGAGTTGAGTACTTGATGCCAAACGAGGAGGATCGACTTTTGGAGCTCGCAGATGCGCGGTGAACTTGCGCCCTATGGGGGCCACTCGAGATGGGGGCCAAATGAATAAGACAGCATAGAAGATTGTGTCTCTCCTCCTTATGTCGAAACCTTTAACTCAAAGTTAATAAAAAGGTTTCGTACCTGAACAAGAAGTCGTTAAGTGTTTTCGAATTTCGAGATTCCTATGTTCTTTATATGTTCTATCTATATATGTAATGAACGTCCCATCTACATTTCGCACATGGCCATATTTGTGTATCTACCTATGGTACACTATGAACATTGAACCAATACATCTCAATAAGTAGATGAAAAACAAACATTGATAATAGTCTATTTGTATTTCATTTGAATTGAGTTAGTATAAAAGTTGAAAATAACAATCTTTTTGGATTCTATGAAAAAACATAAAAAATGAAAGCTACCAAAATAAATACTTAATAAAAAAACAGGACGAATAAATAATAAAAATTCTTTTGATAAAGTTGACCTTTTTATTTTGAATGACATTTTAAAAATAAAATAAAAATTCAAATATAATCTCACCAATATTCATTCTTGTAGTTAATCCTTTGGAATTCAGCAAGTTGAACAATTACTCTGAATTCACTTAGAATACATTGATACTCTGCTTTACATTCAACTTGTCTTCATGCCACTTTTCTCGACAAAATTTCAATTCAATGAGTATCATAATAAAATAAAGATTTCATTACCTTTGACTATGTGAGGTGCATTTAACATAAGTAATTGTAGGAAATGAAATCAGCAACCCAAGTTCAAATACTCAACAAGGCTGTTTGGCTCTCTCTATGAGATAATGCCCTTGAGAAAGGTATGAATCCATCTGTTCTCTCTTGAGCTAAGGATAAATAGTCAGACAAACTGGGTTCTTAAGGTTTGGTTAAACAATCAGTCTTGGAGAAGAAAAACACTGAATTCAAACCAGCTTAAAAACTTAAAAAAACTGACCTTGTGTCACATTCTGCTGATGATGGCTGGGTTGGGTAAATACATACAACCTTTTTCTATGCCAATGTAGAATCTCAGTGACAAGATAGGATAGATGGAGAAGAGCAACTAAAGGTGGAGGAAAAAGGAATTTAGACTGTCAAACAAAACTGAAATTTAGTTTCACCCAGAATTTGGTCTTGGAGAAATATATTCAACAAAATTTAGTCTCACCACAGAAGATAAGACGATCATGATTTTTTTTTGTGGTGAGACAAAAGAATGTGAAAATTTTCATTAGATCAAACAAATCAAAAATTGTGGGGCTTTTTTTTTTTTTTATTACTGACGTGTGTCTCTGTGTGACTTTAACACTAGAAATGTTTGTGATGGACTAAGAAGTAAGTCTCATTTGATCACCTATGTCATTTCAAATTAAAGGAAAACTATCAATTGAAAAAGTCCATGTATTTTCTAATCACTTAACTTTGCTGGCAGAGCTTAAACTATGCCAACTAGATCCTCAATAAAAGGATCCCCCCCCGGAGTATGACATTAAATTGCATCCAATGTTGAGGCTCCAGTTCTAGATTTACCCCTTCATTGCCATTATTTCCAGGTCTACTTTCTGCCCTGTTGGCTTGGGCTATAGAATACGCCGACTGCATCCCTGCAAAGGGCCCCCCCCCAAAAAAAAAAATGAGGCTACCTGTTGGCTGTGGGTGGCGACCCATAATGCTTGAGTACAGGATCCTGGTGGCTGAGCAGTCCTTGACCTGGCAACTAAAGAGGTCACTTGACTTGCAACACTCCACTTTGGCCCTTACTGAGCTAGATAGGTGGTCAGAGAGGCCTGATCCAATCAATCGGCTGGTCATGTCAGCCCTCTTTTAGATTTTTGCAAAATCCGAATTAAAGGGCAATGGCTGTAGGGCCAGTGATGCTGAGGAAAGACCTATACTCCCTACTGTCCTTGGGTGAGTAATTATTTTGGGATGAAAACCCCAGGATAAAACTTATCTGTCTACCATCAACATGACTATACTGAGTATGTAGCCTTGATGTTACTAGGCAAATGGGTCTACCCCAAGGCACATCCCCATTTGGATCTCCGTGGTGGGTGGGGAGCATATTCAATGAAACATATATCAAACCCCCTTAGATATTTCAATTGTCAGATGTTCAGACATCATCAGGACAGATGCACTAGACCCTCAGTATGTAGAAGTTGTGAAAACCCATGGACTGTCAAAAAGAGGCATTCTACACTAACGGTAAAAAATTAATCACCCTGCAAATTCCAAAGATTGTGAAGTCTGGAAAAGAGAAAAAGATATATTCAAAATGAAATACACCAAAACATTACTTTCTAAGCAGCAAGGAAAATAATAGAAGCAGTAAAATATTCTGTCAAAAAGATACACACCAAATACAAATCAACAAGAACAACAAACATATGAAAACAACCAAACCGGAATAAAACCAGGATTAATTACCCAACTTACAAATGAGATGAGAATACTAATCTAAGAAATGAAAACTATAAGAACAGTTACTGAAAACAAACAACTCTCCAAAGAAAACTCAAACACCAAAGATTCACTAAACCAAATGCCCTCTCTTTTGAAGTGGCCTCTATTGCTAGGCCACCACAGACCACCCCCCATGGGGAAGCTATAAAGAAACCACCTTCAAATGAACAGAGGCATAGGGCAAAACCAGAAAAAATAGATCAAGATCAACCTCAAGAACAACCCTAACAAAAAACAGATCTGAGGCCCTAGAAACAATGGAAACAGAGGATGGAACCCCATATCTAAGCAAAACCCGATCAAAATAAAAATCTACTCTCAAAACACCCCCCCCCCCCAATTAAAACATGACTCCCCAAGAGAAAATCAATGAAACAAAACATAATACAATGGAACTGCAGAGACATAAAACCAAATGATGAGGGAATAAAATGCATAATGACAAACAACAATCCCAACATAATTCGTTTATAAGAAACTCTCCTTAATGAAACTGACAACATCACCTTCAAAGGATTCAACACCTATAACCATACAAACAGATCAGCAAGAGACAACCCACCTACTGGTGGCACCTCAATAATAATCAAAAACCAAATACCCCATGGAGTACCACCACGACAAACAAACCTCCATTAAAAGCTTCACTTCATCGAACAACAACCATTTGCTCAATTTACATCCCACCAAAACACAAACTAAATAAAACTGAAATTGTAAACTTGATCATACTAATGGGGGACTTTAATGCCCACAGTAAATTGTGGGGATGCAATGACACCAATCTAAATGGAAAAATCCTCAAATCCATACTGGAATCACCTGAACTATGTATCCTGAATGATAAAACCTGTACCTACCTTCATCCAGGCACCAGAACAATATCAGCTATTGGCCCAACTTTATGCTCACTCTTGATCTTCATGGATTTTCACTGGAGAGTCCACGATGATCAATGTGGCAGTGACCACTCTCCAATATTCTTCAAATCAAAGAATTCAGCACCAGAAGAAACAAACCCAAAATGGCAAATCCACAAAGCTGATTGGATCAAATTTGATAAACTCTGCTCAACACTAATTGATAAAGGAATATTCAATAAACCAGACCCAATGTCAGCCTTCATTAATACCCTAATCAAAATAGCAAACAAACAATCCCTAAGTCCTCCACCTAACCACACCCAAAAACAAAACCTTGATTAACAGTAGAAGCAGTAAAAACCAGGAAAAAATGCTTAAGCTTTTTAAACACAACCCTACCAGAATCAATCTTCAAAAATACCAACAAAACTGAGCAAAAGCATAGTATACTATCAAAAAAGAAATCTGGAGAAATTACATCTCCAAACTAAATAACAAAACATGAGAAATCATAGGGAAAATAAGTGTGAGAAAACTCCAAACAACTATAACCTATCTAATCACACCAAATGGAGGAAAAACCACCGATAAAAAAGAAATAGCCAAACAAATAGCAGTAGAATTCAGCCAAAACTCATCATCCAATCATTACTCCCTCAAATTTAAAAAATTTAAAAACATTGCTAAGAAAGAAAAACTCAACTTCATATCAAACAATAAGGAAAACTACCACTCTTCTTTCACTATCACAGAACTAAAAAAACTCAATAAGGAAAAAACACAGCGACTGGTCCACATGAAATCCACTATCAGTTCCTGAAACATCTGCCAGAAACATCCCTCACAATTCTTCTGCAAATTTTCAATGACATATGGCAGTCAAACTATTTCCTTAAACATTGGCTTGACGCTACTATCACCCCGATACCCAAACCAGAAAAAGATCACTCTAACCCAACAAACTATCACCTCATTACCTTAACAAGTTGCATCTGTTAGACAATGGAAAGAATGGTCAATGCATGACTGATCTGGTATCTGGAAAAACATAACATTTTATCTAGATACCAAAGCAGATTTTGATGAAATCAAGGTACCAATGACCAACTTATAAGGGTCAAAACATACATTTACAATGACCTAATTAAAAACCACCAATCTTTTTTGATCTTGAAAAACATATGATACAAAATGGAGGTACAAACTCCTAAAAGACCTTCACAAAACTGGACTTAAAGGAAACATGGCAGCATTCATTAAAACCTTCCTTTCTCATCGAACATTTATGTCAGCTTGTTGCATAGTCAAAACCATGATACATATACAACTATACACATATACATGTGGAAACAAAATCAACAATAATGAACGAACACACTTCTTTAGAAAAATATACCTCTCACACTTTATTTGAAATGGTTGCGAAAGGGTTGTGTGTGAGAGGTGAGTTGGAGACTGAACAGACGGCAACATATTGACCCCAAATTCCTCCGTCTTTAGAAGCACTTCTTTCTCGTTCTGCTGGGCTGCTTAATCGGGGGTCCTGAGGGCCCAGCCCTCTCTGTGAGCTGGTTTTCACTACAGCATCTTATTTCTAACTAACTGAACCTGTCTGTGGCACCGGGTTATATAATTGTTTGACGCCCACCTGCTTCTTGAGGGCGTCACATCTGTACCCAATTCAACCCGTCAACAGTCAAGGTTATACCCTGATATCTTCAACCAGATGCACCTGTTATTTACAGAGGTGCATCTCTTATTTGACAGCTCAACCAAGGGTCAATAGGTTACAAGCTCAGACATATGCAAACAAGAAACAGGAGTTCCTCAAGGTAGTATTTTATCTGTTACACTATTTATCCTCATAATCAACAGCATCACAGAATCTATCATCATAGGAATTGAAAAATTCCTGTATGTAGATGACATTGCCATAACATATCACCAGACATACCTACACTTGAAAGACAGATGCAAAACTGCTTTTCAAAATAAAGAAATGGACAAATGAAAATGGCTTGCAATTCTAAAAAACAAAAACTGTTTGCATACACTTCTGCAAAAGACGAATATATCACCTCAATCCAGAAATAAATATAAATGGGCATACAATACCTGTTGTTCAACAAGCAAAGTATTTAGGAATAATATTAGACAACAAATTAAATTTTAAGGCACACATAAAATATCTGCTACAAAAATGCCTAAAGGATCTAAAACTCATAAAAATAATATAAAAATGAACTGGGGTGCAGACCGCAAGGTCATGCCTAGAATCTATAGGTCACACATCAGAATCAAACTTGACTACATATCTTCCATCTACAGGGCCATTTGCAAATCCTACTTAAAAAATTGCAAACCATGCATAACCAAGGCCTCAGATTAAGCCTAGGCGCCTTCTGTACCTCACCAACGCAAAGCTCATATATCGAAGCCAACAAACCACCATTAACCCTTAGATGGAAAAAATTGTCACTATAATATGCATTGAAAGTTCAATCCTGTCCAAACAATCCAACACATCAAAAAAACAAACAACTCCCTATTCAACCATTTCCACAGTAGTAAATCTTTAGCTATCCCCCCATTCGGCCTCCACATCAAAGAAGCAATAAAAAATATAAACCAAAATGCCAACAATATTTCACCACTCACAATGAGTAATTTACTCCCATGGACAATCACCAAACCTCATATAGATTTAACATTAACACAACAGGAAAAAAACACAACCAACAACCTCATCTGCCAAAAATAGATTGAAAGAACTTAGACAAATATTTAAACCATACTGCCTTTTACACTGATGGGTCAAAAACCATAGACAGAACAGGAGCAGCAGTCACCAATATAAACAACTACAAACAAGTCAGACTTCCAAATATTGCTTCTATATATTCAGCTGAATTACAAGCAATTAAAATAGCACTGGACATGATCAGGAACTCAGAGATGGGTAAATCCAAAATATTCTCAGACTCTCTATCCAGCCTAGTAGCAATCCAAGAGGGAAAGCAAAATCACCCAGACATACAAGAGATACTTGAAACATATCACTATTTAACAAACTTTGGCAAAACAGTGATCTTGGCATGGGTTCCTAGCCATGTAGGCTTTAAGGACAATCAAATGGCTGATATACTTGCAAAAGAAGCAACTGAAATGATAACAACTCTTAAACTTTTATTCACAGACTGGAAAACTAAAATCAAACACTACATAAGAAGAAAATGGCAAACAATACGGGATACTTGTCCCCAAATAATAAACTCTATGAATATCAAGCCACAATTAAACTGGAAATTGCAGAACCATTTCCTAACTGAAGACAAGACATAAGATTAAGCAGAATCAGAATTGGACACACATACCTTACACATACCGACCTGCTCAAAGAAGAAACTGCACCTAGGTGTACCTGCTGCAATCAACTACTCACAGTTGGTCACATATTGATTGGCTGCAAAAAATATCAGAACATTTGCTAGAAAAGCTTCCAAGCAACAACCCTCACCCTGCTATTCAAAGATGTACCTGTCTCTCAAATAATAGAGTACCTAAAAAAATAAACTACTTCCAACTCCTATAGAACAAACACTAAGTACTTGAAATCAGTTTGACCATGTATTGCCACTAAAGGTAAAGGGAGAATGGTTGGATTCATACCTTTCCCAAATTCATTATGAAACTGTACTTACACTAAACTGAATTTTTTAATATTGAACTGTTTTGACATTTAACTGTGTGTAAAGAAAATATATACTAATACTAAACTGAATTAGCTGAATTAAAACTGTTTGAAGAAACTGAGTAGCTTGAAATAGAAATGTTTTTCACAATTAAACTGTGTACTCATGCTAAACTGAATTGTTTGAAATAGAACTATTAGCATAAAAATGGATTTGGCATTAAATAACCTACAAAGGTTGATATGCCATAAAACCTAAACAACCAACCAACCAAAGGCATTAGCACTATGTGAAATGCTAACAGCCTTGTCCAGGATTTGAACTCAGGCCACTGTGTCCATTTCTTATGACAATAACCATGACACCACAAGCATATTTGATATTAGATAACTGTATGTAAAAAAAAATAATTATCAACAAAAAAGTGCAATTTAAAGAAAATGTGATGGAACATTGAAAATATAGTTATGTTTACAATCAAACATGTACAAATGAATCAAATTTTAACATTAAATAATTCAGAAGGATTTGATATACCATTAAATAAATAAACCAAACCAAACATTTCAACTATTAGAAAAAGAATAACAAGGGTAACAATTTACTAATATTACAGTTTCTGTAGAAGTCACTACTCTAATAGATAGAAAAAAAATAACACTTACCAAACCAGAGGTTCCAACTAGTGTCCAGTTGGAAAATAAAACAGGATGTAACTCAATAAAGACCCCAGTATTTGTTGAGCACCCCATGTATGCGCGAATATGGTACATGGCCTTTTTTATTGTGGGAACCAAGTGTGGGACCATAGCCTACACATGCCTGGCAGTTCCAAAAATGCCTTGAGGTAATTTACTAAGCTTTTTTTGCTTAGATGTGGCACAAGGCCATATGAAAGGGGCGCCCAATGAGACTCGAACTCACTCGTGTAGGTTTGCAAGTCGAGCTTGCTAACCATTACACCACAATTGACATTTCCCTAAAAAGGAGAACATCAGATGCCAGGTGATAAACCTAGCTCTTCTGGAGAGTGTTAAAGCCTGGGGGATAGCCTTCTGAGGCTCAAGGAATGCCAGTCTTAGCACACATGACATGAATGACAGCATTCCGGAATCCATGTAAGACAGCCTTGACTGACTGCCACCAAAGCCAAGACACACCCAACCTGATCCATGTACCAAGGAACACTGTCGGCTGAAGTGTGTCTCAGCTCAATTGGCCTGGCTGTAACGAAATAAAGAACCTGCACTATTACTAGAGAAACCTGTGTGTGTATATAATATATATATATATATATATACACACTAACATGTCCACTCCTGGGCCAGTGACCAATCATTGTTCAGGGAATGGACTTGACCACATGCATACAATGGAATACCCCAATATGCCATAAATAACTCTCCTTCTCCAGTGTTCAGATGATGGTATCTCAGATCTAACTCAGCATGTAACGCAACTGAGTGCAGACTTTGATAAACTACCAAACTTAACTATTCACCCACCTAAGTTCTGAATAGGCTCATCACTCTTTAACTTCTATGATCAGATATGAAATGGTGCTTTCAGCATGACTTTAATCTAAGTTAATTTTGCTGTTTTAGTTAACTGTTTTTTTGTTCATGCAAAATATGATACAGTTTGTTTATTTATTTATTTTTAAGTAAACCCTCATCCAAATCTTGGGTTCCTCCATCTTTGTCTTTGACATACTTTTAATATACTCCTAATGCTACTATTCATTGCTCAATTGACTGGGCCTGTAGAATAAGCTGACTGCATCTGCTGAGAGATAAAACAACCCCCAATAAATGCCCTGGATATGACACTAAATAATTTGATGGTAAGGCTCTTGTGCTTAGGCTTTGGGGAATGTGGAGTGCTCCATCATTGCCATTACTCTCAGAGTGGTTGTACCTGTTAGGGTTCCATCTATGGGTCAAATAGAACTGTTTGACGATTTAATTGAGTGGAAACAAATTACGAATATTCAATTGAATTGTTGGTGTTACATGGCATTCAAAATATTTCCAACAAACTATTTGTTTTCAAATCATATGTATTTAATATCTAAACAGGATTTGTCATTAAACAACTTACATGGGTTAATATGCCATAAAATCCAATCAATCAACCAACCTAAAGTTAAAGAGTAATACTTGCAATTATTTGAATGTTACGCTGCCATGTGCCCACCAGGCTTGCAGGGTGCCAAGTCCACCAGTTAATGCTGGGCACTGACGTTGGCTGTGGTTTTCTGAATTTTATTTAATGTCACAGATATCACCAACTCCCGAGCAGAACCACATTTTAAAGCTACTAGTTGAGTTCTAGGTGAATTATTAAAAGTCAACACAGCTAACTGGCTAGCTTTCCCCCTCAAATACAAGGTCTCTGACAAACACAATTCTTCCACAAGAAAATAAGGACTCTGAAATGCCATGTTTGAGTTAACAGGATTAATAACAATATTTTTTTTATTGCATAAAAGAAAGAAACGAAGAAAACAATACAATTCTGGTAAAAGTCTGGAGCGAGAAACTCTTTCTGTATCCCGGAGTAGCCTCCACTAAAATATCCTTATCCTGGATTAAGCCCCTCATAAAATATCTGTTAATGGCGGAAGGTGAGAAGGTAGTTCGACAATGGTCAATACAGTCCGCTTTCCTTCAGACTATGGGATTTAATGCATTTCAGAACAAATACAGCAGGATAAAGTTGAATATACTTAAATTGTATAGTCACTTACTTGGAGTTTTGTGAAGCTTATTCTCTTCTGTTCTTTCTGTCGTTATTGGGTTTCCATAACATTTTGGTGGGAGGATACATGTCTTATTTTTGATAAGACTTGGATTAATTATTGTTCCTTTCTTTTAGGTATTAGTTTAACAAGACTTACCATTTCTTGGAGTGCTGGTTCATTCAAAAGATAAGTTCTTTCTTTCCTCTCAGGGTTCTCTGCGCAGCATTATTTTTGAATTTGGGTTTCTTCAGAAAATAACATGTATCCAATACTTATGCGTCTCACTGTATATACTCTCAAACAGACACAGAGGATTGGCATCAAATAACTCACAAAAGTTGATATGCCATAAAACACCAACCACCATCTATATTAATCTTGTGGGAAGTTATTCTATATGAGGCAAACAATGCTGAGTGTCATTTCTTGTGACCTCGGACAAAAGCAAACAGAACTTTTTCCTTTTTCATGATGAAGTCCGGTTCTTTTAAAAACAATGTTCATTTCATAACTTTGAAAGCTCTGTTTTCTGTGCTGCAAACAAATATCACTTGTATTAGTTTGCTTCCAATGGTTGTTGACTCAATATTGCCATTTGTTGCTTTTGGAGTCCTTATACACAATAACTTAGACATTCATAAGTTATAATATTATTAAAGACCCTCATGCATGTATGCACACAAAATATATTATAAATGACTGCTTACATGCAAAAAAAATGCAAAACAGTGCAACTTTTCTGTTTCAGGTAAGAAAATAAAGACAGTTAACTCAGACTAAAATTTAACTCTAGTTTATTGGCACAGACATTTATGAAATTATAAGTAAAAAAGTTGGCAGCTGTAAATGAGGGTGACTTGAAGGCTCCCTTTTCATTCGCTACTACACCAAGGTGTAGGGGAGGGAACTACTTCTTTCCTTTGATTGCTACACTTTACCCTTGATCCATACCTTATAATGCTGATTGTGAATTAAGGAAGTATAAAGTACTCCCCTTCTTTTTTTTTTTTAACTTGACTTGGGATTGAACCCCAGGCCATTGGCAAACACTGTACCTACTTGGACAAAAATATCTCCAGTTCAATTTATTGTTTCACTTTTCAGTTATTGTAATACTCAAATGTAAAATATTTCTTTTGGGGTATTTACCAATATCATGTATGAGAGATAATTGGATACTTAGAGGAGCAAAATGTGCTTCTTGTATGTTGGTTTTAGCTGTAGACATTAGGGAATGCCCAAACCTTTTTCCATTAAGAATAATGAAGCATTGTGTGAGTTGAACAGCTCTTTAGTCCACAAATTTTAGTGAGGAAGAATCCATAACAGCATATTTTCAGAAAATGAAAATTATATTGTCCACTTAGTGGATATCAGTATTTTCCAGTGGCTTCTTAGGTGTTAAAATGATAATGATGAAAAGTTCTCAGCCTAACCAAGTCATCCCAAGTTCAACATGCTTGTCAAATCATTTCTCAAGTTTCTTCCCCACCCAACACCCCCCCCTTCCAAAAAAAAAAAATTCCTTCTTGGTGAGTTGGAGAACTTGTCAGCAGCCTTTCATAAGCACCAAAAATGCTTAAAAAAGATAATCAGAGAGAAAAAAAAAAAAGAATTTATAAAGACAAGTCTTTTTGAATTTTTTTAGAATAAAGTTTTATTTATCCAAACAATTTGTTAAAAATCAACCCCTTTTTTATTTTTTTTATTTTATTTTTTATTTCAAGATGGAGCATTTTTGCATTTTGTTTGCTCCCCAATGCAAAAAAAAAAACAAACAAACAATTTATTGTACTAAAAAGAGAAAATAGACCTTCAGAATTGCTACAGCATAAAAGAAAACTTTTATCAGATCAGCAAAACTTTCTTTTAGAGACCTGATGCATTAAAAACTTCAAGCAACAGTTCCTCCTTTTTTAATCAAATAAAATTAATAAAATATAATTATTCAATGACAACTTAAAACAATGAATTTTTAAAATCAAAATTTTGATATGAAACAAAAATGGAACGAATGTCAGTGGAAACCCAAAATTTACAGATTTTAGAGTGTTAAAATGGGATGTGCCAGGCACTAGATTTCTTTGATAGTAAGTTTGTGTTTTTTGGTTTCTTTTCTGGTATTGATTAAATATCATCTATTTAGCATTTTGTTCCCCCTATTCATTAGCATAGAATGTATAAATTTATCTTTTTTTTTTATTTTTAGAACAACAACATATCTAGTTTCATATTTTATTTCATTTTCTATCGCGGACTTTTCTAAATTTTGATAGGAATTTTCAAAATAACTAATATTAAAAATTTACAAGAGGTATGAGTTTTCATCTCTTAACTCTGTATTTTGAGTCAGGGAAAAAAATAGGTGAAAATTTATAGCAAGGAAGTTTACTGTAACTGTCTTCAATGAAACTATCAATGTATTATTCATATTTTGAAGTATATTGTTCTCACATGCATAAGATATAGAGTATGGTTTTCAACCTGGTTGTTGGGATGCATTTAAGACTTGTGCATCCTGTACATAAAAGGTTAAAAGAAACCCTTCAAAATTTATCAAAATAAAAATATCTTATATCGGTTATATTTTAATAACTTGGAATTTATATTAGCCTTACTCTATGTGTGTGTGTGTGTGTGTGTGTGTGTGTGTAATGAAAAAAATTTTGAGTGAAATGATATTCACTGTTTGAAGTGAGATTATTTAAAATTTTTGAAATATTCAAAGTTAATTATTTCATGATTACAAAGTAACTTCATCACAACAAGATCCAATGAATTAAAAAGAGCACCAGTTTAATTTTTAAATAGACTGAATACATAGGTAGAAAAGTCAATTAGGACTTTTCATTTAGCATTTCAATTTTTAAAAAAAATTAAAAATAAATAGAAAATGAATCCCAAAGTATGTGATTCTTTCTAATGTTTTTCTGATTATATTTTCTCAATTTAAAAACCTTATTGTTTATCAACAAACTACACATTGTTTTTACTTTTGGAACCAGTGTTATTTCCAAAAATATAATCATTTTGTGGCAACCGGATTTTTACATTCAAATGTTTTTACCTGGTTCATCTATTCTTGTTAAAAATTCATCCAAAAAGTGTTTTCGGTTTTGTCTGAAGGTATTTGCTTTTAGTCGTCTTTTTTTTCATATTCATAAAATGTTCATCTAAATTATGAATGCAACATATCCCAGTGAAGATTATGGAAAAATAACTGGTGATTAGAAAGAACATGGACACATTATGCCTTTCTAAAAGGAATTAGTACCAAATGAAGACAAACCATATTGTGTCCCTTTGAAATATCATCAAAGGGGAGAAAAAAAAAGATATTAAACAAACATCAAAATGATGAATTTCAAATTAGAAATAAATTCAGGACTACTGTCTTATATTTATTTTACAGTAAATTAATGTAATATGGTGATATGATCAAAATTTAATAAATTTTGATAATGCCAATATTGAAATAAATACTATTTTCTTGTACCTGAAAAACTTATTTGCATATATATATATTCTCCTTAGCAAGCAATTAGTCATGTCTGTAAGATTTTCTATACAAGGGGGTGTTAAAAACTTCTCAGTTTGACCAAGTAGCAAATATCTTAGAGCCATGAAACATACAAGCTAATTCAGATAATTGTAGGTTAAATCCCCATGGTCTAGTGGTTAACATAGAGAGTGAGTTCAAACTCCAGTCACACTGCTATGTTCCCTTTCAGACTAATTCTCTTGGGAAAGGCATGAACCATCTTATTTCCCTAGCTATGGGTTAAATAGTACCACTAGTCCTTCTGCAAGAATGGCTTTGGCATCAAATAACCCATGAAGGTTGATATGCCTTTAAAAACAAAGAAATTAAATAAGTCAAATATTAATCCTAAAACTTCAACACAGTTGGTTTAAGACATATCTCCACCCACAAAAAAAATTAAAGCTTTTAATAAAGTTATTCTCTTCGTGGTTGGGCTAAGAACTTTTAAAAAACATATGGTAGAATATATAAGAAATTTTGTTTTAGCTGAAATGTTTTGGGGGTGGAAAAAAAGTTTTATATTCTGAAATGATCACAATTTCAAATTATAATGATTTGAATCATTATCTTAAAAATTCAGCTTAAAATAACAGTGATTTAATATAATTGTAAGAATATGCTTGTTTACCAAGAATAAAAAACAAAAACAAGTTGTCATTAAACAATTATACACACAAGTCAAAAGTAAATTTACCTTTTTTTTTTCTTCTAACAGAGATCACTTGAACTTTTGGCATCTGATTTATAACAATTTTAACATGTAATGCTAACAAGTAAAGTATTAGCCAAAATTTGAAGAAAAAGAACAAGTCCAGTACTACTATAAAATTCTCTATTAATTTTATAGTGATGATGATGATAATAATAATAAACAAGATCAACGTGGGGGGGGTTCAGAATTCTTCCTTTCAGTCCACACAACTGAAAAAAATAAAACAAACAAATCTTATCTCTACAAAACAAATTTTAAAAAAGACTGACATATTTGAATTTGTGGTTTTCACTCTTTTTCAATTCTTTATTCCTCCTTCTCTCTCCATTAGTAAATGCTAATCAGTAGGTCATCTTAATTTTTAAAAAATTGTTTTCTTAGTAAAACCAGATTTTTAACTCTTGAATATGAAAGCAGAAAAAGGATCAAACCAAAAAAAAGGCTTATATATTGCTTCAGTAAAATGGCTGACATAAAAAATTCAAAGTATTAAAAGGACCATTCCTGTTTTTGTTATTCTTATCCATAATTGCTTACTTTTCATTAGATCAAATTTAAGTCCCCACTTATAATTGAACAGATCTGCAATAGCTTAATCTCTGCTTTACTGTTCTTAAAAAAAATTATTGAAAGAAGAAATGGTTGTATTGTTATTATATATATTTTTAATAAATTTCCTACCACATGTCAAACTTAAAAATTGATCTTGTGTCACATCATGCCTGTGGCAGAGGGATGGGATAAATATAATATCTCTATATTAGTAAATATTGTCTCATTTGTAAACATAACCCATCCAAAATTGCATATCAATATTTTTATTGGAAAACACAAAAAAATGTTCTAAATTTTAAGAGTACAGCAATCTCCAGTTCAATTTGTAAACTGAATAATTTTGTGTGACTTTACTAACATTGTCTTTTTTTTTCTTTTTTTTAAATGTCATCCTCATTTTTTATACAATTGAGTTAACTATAAAATCAGAATCTGTCACTCTTTTCTCAGTAGAAGCATTGTTATCACTATGGACTGTTGTCAAATTGGTTCATGGGTCAATCTCTTTTACAGATGAATTTAACTCTCTACTAAAATATAAGGAACTGTATAATGTTTATTGAACTAGGCTAGTAGACCATTATTAGTAAACTGCATTTGATGGTGAGGGTACAGTTTTGGGGCTCTGGGTAGTGTGAAGTACCTCTTCATTGCCCTTACTCCCAGGTCAACTCGGTGGTAGTACCTGTTAACATCCAATCTATAAGTCAAATAGATCTGTTTGAAAATTATTCCTATTCAATAGGATTAGTCGTCTGAATTCCTGCAATGAAGCTTGATGATTTTTATCATTCAGGATTTTCAAACTATTGTCTTCATCTTTGTTATATTCACAATGTTTTGGCCGATATGTCCTCCGGCCTTCTTCAGATGTTTCTTATCAAACTCAGGAGCCTACATGGAACTTCTAACCTCATCCTTTATTTAATCCACAGGGTTCACTTGTTCTGATTCCATTAACCATAACTGGGTACAAGTGTTAAGTATTCCTGTATTGTTACTCGTTTGCAGTCAGGATTGAACCTGCAACCTCCAGATGATTTTCTCTTTGAAGTTTAGGGATAACTGTTACACTATGCATCCTGCTAGATAGTACAGAGTGAATTTTTGGGACTTATAAACTTAATGGTCTTATATCATGATTACTTCTATTATGTATGATTTTTTTTTCACCAGAGCTCATATTACAATTGTTTTTTGATGCTCTATGTAGGCTCTCGAGTTCAACAAGAAACACCTGAAGAAGGCTGGAGGACATATCAGCCAAATTGTTGTGAATATAACAACAAAGATGAAGATAATAGTCTGAAAATCCTAAATGATAAAAATTCAAAAGGATTGTGTGCAACCACCCCCAAAACTCTTAAACAGTTTCATAAAAATGCAAATATGAGCATACAACAAACACTTATTCCCTAACCTCTAAGTATTAAACAACCCTAAACTGACATGCTATTAAAATCCTTGTGAGTGGGTACCCTGTACTTCTGGCTTCATACCAAACTAAGCATATTTCAATCCTTTCTGGTCTCTTTGATTCAAAATATTTCTGAACAACTTTATTATATCTACTCCTATTGGATCATTTAGACCATTCATCCTTGTCTCTGTAATATATGTGTGTATTGTTTCTGATCAGGAGAGGAGAACTGCGTTTTTTTTGTTTTTTTTATCTAACCTTGTATCTTAACATAACTTGTAAGAAATGCATTATTTCTAGTTAAGATTTTTTTTCAATAGAATTTGAAAAAAAATGAATAAAAGATGTCTCATTTGATTTTGGTTTGCTGAATTTTTTTTGTTTTCCATAGATACAAAAAGCTGATTTGAATATAAATCTTGTTAATTCCCATCAATTATTTAAATCATAATTGAAGAAGTGGAGTAGATTCTACACTTTGATCCAAGGTAGGGCACAGATACTTAGGTTGGTTAGTATGACATGTCAATTCTTTTGGGGTTATTTTATACCAAAGTCAGTTTAACTATTATAGTCTCCAATTATATACTGTTCAAAAATGTATCTTCATAATCATGTTAAACAGGTAAACACTTACTCATCTTAAATAGCTATTTGAGCAACAGATGGGACTTTAAGTAATACAAATGAGGGAGGGATTTCACACCCTCCAAAACTAAAGCCCTACCACAAGATGCAGTTTAGTGTCATATCAGGACACTCTTTTTGGGTGGAGGTATTATGTCTCTGTAGGGAATGCAGTTGCCATATTTTAGGCTCTAGCTGAAAAGGTGGACGGATACTTATATCATGAATGGAAGTACCAATCCATAAATAGTCCAATTATTTTTTTATTGGAAGATATGTTTCCATTGGCGAACACTCTAACCATCATGCCGATGTCTGGTAGGTCATTGGCGTAATGAGTAGAGTGTTTGCCAATAGTTCGGGAGACCGGGGTTCAATCCCAGGTCGAGTCATACCAAAGACTCAAAAATGGTACTTGATGCCTCCTTACTTAACATTCAGCATTGTAAGGTAAGGATCAAGGGTAAAGTGGAGCAATCCAGGGAATGGAGTAGCACCCTCCCCTACTTCTCAGTGTAGCAGCTATTGAAGAGGCAGCCTTCGGGTCACCCTCTTTTATTACACTATTATGGAATTAGGCTAAATACCTGCATAAACATTAGCCCACCATATATGCCGAGTTCATGGTAAACCAGGAAGATATTTCTTTTAACCATAATTGATGGTGAAGAAGTCTGTTATCATATATGGTATGTTTAAAATTTAAGAAATGAAATAATAAACAATTTGAAAGATAAAAAAGGGTCTTCAAGGGTCTTGTTTACGAAAAACCAATCAAATTCATCATTTTGCATCATTGATTTTTCTCATTTGAAGTTTTGGAAAACATATAAATAGAAAAAAATGGGAGGGGGACTGAAAATTGTTTTTCAGTCCGAAATAAAGCAAGAATTAATTAAATATTTTATTTCTAATCCTGGTGTTAGTAATGCAGAACCTCCAACTTTGAATGAAACTTTACTAACATAATTTGCAAATGTGCTCTGGACACAGATTTGTATTTTAAAAATTACAGGATAGAAGTCAAACAATTATCTCTGAATATATTTATATATATATAATCCAGTCTACAGGGCTCGCTCTCTCTCTCTCTCTCTCTCTATATATATATATATATATATATATATATATATATATATATAGTCCAGTCTACAGGGCTATATATATATATATATATATATATATATATATATAGTCCAGTCTACAGGGCTATATATATATATATATAGTCCAGTCTACAGGGCTATATATATATATATATAGTCCAGTCTACAGGGCTATATATATATATATAGTCCTGTCTACAGGGCTTAGAATATCCTGCCTGTATCTCTTGCAAAAGGGCAACATCTCTCCCACAAACGAGATGTTCTTTGTATTATACCAAATTGTATCTGGTTGTGATTCTCCTGTTCTGGAGCACTTAGGAGTGTGGAGTACCCCTGCCAGGCCATTACTTCCAGGCCCACTCTAGTCATAATGGTAGTATCTGTTAGGGCCTCATGTATAGGTCAAATAGGTCTATTTGTAAATTATACCTGATAACTGTACAAAAATTTAAACTACACAACAAATATAAATTTATGTCTGCATTTTCGTAACCTTTAGGTATAAAATAACCCCAAATGAGGAGCTGACATACTATTAAGATTAATCTAAATTTATATAATTTTTTATATTTATAAATAAAGAGTGCTCAATATTGGCTATAGAGCATATGTAAATCTAAGAATAGTTTGTGGTTTAATGATCAACTAGGTGGGAAACTTGAGTGACCAAGAGCAGTTGACTTTGTGTCTATGCTATATTCTAACTCTCTCACTCTCACACACACACACACACACACACACACACGTATAGTTTTGTATATGTTCCAGAAAAGAATTTTAACTTAGAACTTAATCCTATTCAGTAGATGATAGTATTTTTTAAAACAAAGTTAAATAACTATTCTTTTTTATTTTAACCTTTATTGATTTTATAATTATGTTAGGAAAAAAGTAGCTTGCCTTGATGGAATAATTATAAATCATCTCTGAATTTCAGATAATAATAAACATTTTTTTTATAAACTTGCCAAAATTTAGGGAGAAAAAAAGGGTGCTCTAGATTTCTCATCTTTAAGAAGTCAGATTTTTAACTTTAACTATAAAATATTGGAATGCGAATTTATTAAGTTTACAAATTAAAAAAATATGCAACAATGTTTTGATTTTTTTTTTTTTAATAAAGAATACAGAATTATAGAATAGAATTTTCTTAGGCACCCCCCCCAAAAAAAACCTCTACAAAATAACTTTAATTAGGGTTAGTTTGAATTTAACAAAATGACTTTCTTCTATACTTTTATGATTTTATCATTATCAACTACTCTCTTTAACACTCAATAGAAACATGAACCATATCAATGAAATTTTTGCAAGTCTTTTGATATTCCCCCAAATCAATTTCTGCAAAAATTTACAAAATTAATTAATTCTGGAAGAGTTTGTTCTTTTTTATAGATGTTTTAGAACAGCCCATAATAGTCAGCTAGTGTTAAGTTCTGCATTGATGATGGTTACTTAGTTGACCCATGTCAGTTAAATTGCCATATTTCATAAGCTATCTTCCTTTTGAAATTTATATTTAACTATTTCCAAGAATAACTAACTCATTACGTTCTTTGGAAAATAAACTATAAAGTATCAGCCAATTGTTTTTATTGTTCCGATAATAATGTTTAACTACTACTTTTAAAATTTTTTTATCATTAATATTTTGACTCATTCCAAAATAAAAGAAAAAAAAGATTTAATTTTACAATAAAGAAAATATAAAAGTAAAAAAAAAGGTGTGACCATTCCCATCCCCAGCAATTTTTCCCGTTTTAGTTTTTGTCTTGTACATTTTCTCTGCTTAGAGATTAAATTCTGATTACCCTTTTGTTCTCCTGATGTACAAATAAGAAATCTAAGAAGGAAATTTGTTTCAGTATATAGTCTCCTTTTATCAGAAGGGATATGTTCCAAGACCTTCATGTTAAATATAATTTGATATGAAATGATGGTTTTGGTTTGTTGGGTTTTATGGCATGTCAACCTTTGTAGGTTATTTAATGCCAAATCCATTTTTATGTAAATCTGTTCTTTTTAAAACAATTCAGTTTAGCATAAGTACACAGTTTAATGGTCAAAAACATTTCCATTTCAAATTATTCAAGCAGTTATATGTAACAATTCAGTTAAATGTAAATACAGTTTTAATGTCGAAAAACAGTTCTATTTGAAATAATTCAGTTAAGCATAAGCACGCAGTTTAAATGTAAGTACAGTTTAATTGTCAAAAACATTTCTATTTCAAGCTATTCAGTTTACTCAAACAATTCAGTTTAGCATAAGTATGCTGTTAGTTCTATTTAACCCATAGATAGGGCCCTATCAGGTGCTACCACTCTTGGCCAGAGTGGACCTGGGAGCGATGGCAATGAAGGGGTACTCCGCATTCCCCAAAGCTCCAGCATTACTGGGACCTCACCATCAGATTGTTTAGTGTCATATCCAGGATACTCGTAGGGGGGGGGGTCTTACCCCTCTGCAGAGAAGCAGTCGGTGTATTCTACAGCCCCAGCCAACCGGGCAAATATGAAATGATTTGATCTTACTAGAGTATTGTGTAGATTAAACATATAAAAATACCTTTTCATTAAAGTAAGATCATAATTTCATAAGATCTGTTTGAATGTCAAGATAAATTATGATTAAGCACTTGTGTATTATTCATGGGAAGTCCTAAACTCCTTTTAATTACAACATACAATATCCCTACTCCAAAATCATTTCTCGTGATTTACTTTGTTTAGCTTAGTTTGACACAGTCAGAAGTATAGGAAATCTACTGAAAATCAAAATCACTAGTAGGAGTTGGCTGGCATAGCACATTGTGTCCAGTAGTAGAGCTCTAATTCTAGGGAGTTTGGGATCAACCCTTCTTTACTATTGAAGTCTACCCTGACCCAGAGTGGTAGTACCTGTTACTCATTTTTTTTTTTTCAACAGATGTGACTATTAGATAGGAATACATGAACCCATATAGGCTTAGCACTAAACTGCATCTGGTGATGATATTACCTTTCTGAAGCTTTGTGGATTGATCTCTTCATTGCTCTTACTCCCAGGTCCACTCTGACCTGAAGAGATAGTTACTGTTAGGGTCACATTTGTTGATCAAATAGATTTAATAATTATTAGTATTGGATAGGAATATGTATATAGTGTTGAAGCTTTGTGGAGTGTGGAGATGCTTCTTTGTTACTCACTGATCCATTCTAACCTGGTAGTACTTGTTAGGGTCACCATCTATGGATCAAGTAGATTTGAGATAAGAAAGTGTTTGCCTCATTAAAATTATGTTGTTGCATCATAATTGGAGACCATAATTGTTAATTGTTAAAGTGACTTTGGTATAAAATAACCCAACATTGGTTGGTTGGTTAGTTTTATAGCATGCCAACCAATCTTGCTTGCTAACCATTATATAATGCCCTTTGTAATCAAATATCTTATTTGATATTCATAATCCATTGAGGTGCATGTTCAGCTCTTGTTAAAATTTTCTGGCTTAGAGCAACAGATCCAGGTTCACATAGAGTATCTTCTTTAACCACTAGTCACTGTTGATACTCCATTTGAATTGGTTGAAAATTGACAGGTTCCTGAATCTGCAGAGGTGGACTAAAGTGCTGTGTCAGGGTAATGATGCATCAATGGTACTCAAAGTAGACGTCAATAGTTTTGGCAAAGTTTACAACCATTGATCACAAAGATTTTGGTTTTAGGCAATATTTGGTCCCTTTGCTTGTCCTAGATCATGTTTTATCCTCAAAGATTAGATACCTTATCAGTGTTCATAATAATCTTGTTTAAGTTGTCATACTAATCTTTGCTTAGATGGCTGCTCCCTCTCACCATATCTACTTCTTAGCTCAATAATATATGGAAGCATTGTGTACAGCACATATTTTTTAACCCTATATATATATATATATAGCCCAATTTATAAATTAAGCTCAATAAAAGATAAGTAGCAATAATAACTATTTGATGGTATATTAAAATCCCTCCTTGCAATCAATTATAATATTATAGAGTTAGACTAACAATACTTGTAGAGAGGAATGAATTTAATAAAATAGCTATCATAATCAGAAATGGAATTGGCAACCCAAGTTCAAATTCTCAAAGCTTTTTGCATTTGTTTTTACATGGGAAAGTCATGAATCCATATGTTATCCTCTTAGCAATGGATAAATAGGAAGGCAGACTATTTTCTTTAGTCTTGGAGAATGAAAACTCTGAATTCAAACCAGCTTTATTCCACTTAAAAATTGACCTTGTTTCATATTCTGCTTTGTCTTACATGTAGGCTTCAAGTTGCTTACTGCACCTAATGTTCTTGTATGTATGAATGTGTTTATCTTTCCTTCCATTGTGTTTAGTATTAGTATATTATGGATATGATTATATTGGTCCTTGGTGAGTGGGACTCGACTAAATATCTTCCCTACCACCAAGCATTCTAATGAAGGTATGACTGAGGGAAGATTCCTTTTGATTGTAGATTGTAACAAATCATAGGATACACATTTCATTAACTAAAAATTTTCATCCTCTCACCACCACTTAAAAGAAGCACTTATATAATGTGAAGGTCCATAGCCTCATTAATGGAGTTTTGATATGAAATTTTTATGGTATATTGTTTGATAGATTTGATTTATATTTACCACTGAAGTGGGTGTGTTGACAAAGATAGAGATTTTGTTGAAAAATAAATATTTGGAGTGCAGAATAAATGCTTTGTTATCCTTAGTCTACTGACCTATTGATGTATTTAGGCATAGATGAACTATTTGGTAGATTAGGTAGTTTTGTAATTTCCTTTGTTTGAAGCTAGATAAAAGGGTCATTATTCTTGTGCTTGGGGGACCGTTTTTGAATATCATATTTACCAAACCCTCAGCTCGGGCAGGATATGACACAAGGTCAATTTTTAAGCGGAGTTAAACCATTTTTGAATATGGTTTATAAATCGTTTATTTCTGGGGTTGACCAGGGGTAACTCAAACTGTGTGTAGCTTTATTGAGTGAACCATTTACTACAACTCTGTGTCTAAAAAAAAAAAAAAAAAATGTCTACTAAAAATTAGCATGAATAAATAAAACTGTTTCCATCCTTGAATTTTAGGCACATTTGGGATCCTTTGGCAAAACTATCAAGAAAATAGTCTGGAAGTGGAGTGGAAAATGCTGTATTTCAGAATAAGCATGGTAAGTTAGATTTCGTTTCTGTAACTTTTCTAACGATTTCATTTTGATATTTATAGAATAAATACATTTTTATTTTAAATTATGATTTCTATTTTTAAGGGATAATCTAGAGATTGTTTTTCTCTTTTCATTAAAGTATCTTCCTCTTTTGAAAACTTATTTTTATTAGATTAACTCTAACAAACAAAAAATTATTGGATTTTGGTTATTAAAAAACATTTGGTAAAACTAAAATCAATTGACTATACAAATAAGATAGCCTTGAAAATCGTGTTTGAAATCAGTTAATATATGGAGGGTACTAAAAAGCTCTCATCCCAACCAAGATGAGCCACAAAATGTACATGCATCCCATGGTTCAACACATTTGGCATATTGTTTATCTAGTTTCTTTAAACCTCAAAAAATCTTTAAAAAAAAATCTTTTTCAAGTCATTCCTTTCTTGTTTGAGGTTGGAACTTTTCAGCACCCCTTGTACAATTTTGCATTTTTTTATGATAAGAATTAAAAAGGAACAAAACTTGTGAAAGGAATGAATAATTTCACATTTAAAGACATTCTAAATCATACATTCTCTAACTTTTTGCTTGATGCACACCTGGTAACTAAATTCATTTTCTATCCCCAACCCAAAATAAATTGAATAGTAAGTTATGAAACTTAATTAATTATTAAAGAAAAGTCTGTAAATTATAAATACAAACACACTTTTCATTCTTGAATTATTTTTTAATGGGAAGAATGGGTTTGGTGGACACTGAGGAAATCCCATATATTAGTTTGCAGGTTTGTAAGTAAGATGAAGGGATTGGCAGCTCAAAGTGCTTCTGTTTGCTTTGTAAATAATGCACATGGCTAAACCCAGATTTCACCATATAGGATTATTTTCCTTTGATTTTTAAATGTATATTTTTATTATTAAATCTTTTTTTCCAAAGACATCACATAACTTGTTAGAAAAAGGGATGTTTTTGAATTCAGTGTTATCATAAAATAACATAAAAAATACTAATTTTAAATGTTTACTTTCTTGAAAGTTATTATATGCCTTGTTAATGATGTCAAAAAGATCTAGATCTTTTCATTCAGAATCAGTTATGTGAACCACACATTACTAGTGGCCATCACACCCAATCAGGCATTCTGCTAGGTGTACAACATCAGGCAACTAGTCTATATGAAGCAGCAATTTTTGTTTTCCTTCCATAAAGGGATTTATAAATGTAAACTTGTAAATTAACCCTCTGTAGATCCTATGCTTTGTTTTGCTCTGTTAAAATTCTAGTCACTCTCAGGCATTTGAGAAGCCCTGCTAAACCATCACTGCATGCCTTTTAAGCTTATATCTTGTATAAATTTTCTAACAGAAAATAGATAAGCAGTAAGTAATCAACCTTTTTGTTTTATTCACACTTGTTTTCTATACAATCTACACTTACTGTATAATGTGTCACATCTGTTTTCATCAAATCTTATCTTTTTCATATCATAAATAGTATAGGCAAATCATTTTTCTAATCTGATTTTTGTATGTTTACAACCATAACAGCAAAAATATCACATTGTAATGAGATTTTCTATTATTGAGAGAATAAAGCAATTTCCAAATCAATTTGCAATTTAGAGTGTGTGGTTTATATTCACATTCACTTGGATCATTATAAATTATTTATAGAGTACTTCAGATTTTCAAGTAATCATATGTTTTATAAATTGGTTGTGACATAAATTTGTCCTTAATAGTCAGTGGATAAGTTAGTATAAAGAATGGTCATTAATACTTTTACATTTATTCTTAAAGGGGAGAAAAAGGGCTGTTGAAAAAACTGTAAATAATTCAGTTATATATTTTTAGATTTCTTTTAAATTCAAGAGAGAAAGACATAAAGAATTTAACTAAAATCAACATTTGGATTTTTTTCCCTCTTTTCAATTTTTATTTTTTTTAATCAATAAACAAATGTACATTCCATCTTGGCAGAAATTCATTTGGTCAGCAGTAACAACAGTTTATTTGGATTATTATTCTTTAACTTGTAAAAATTTTTTTTTAGTGGCTGTTTTCCTTTTAATTTTGAATCATATGATCGATCTCTTGCCATTTGTGTTTTGGGGATGGAGACTGGAAGGAATTGCTTTATGCCTTTTTTTATTATGACCACTCGGCAAGAAAATAGTCTACCACTGTCCAGTAGGGTTAGGAAAACTCTAGCCACTTCCTTTTATATAAGATCCCCATCACCAAAACAATTTGAGCATCAATAAAATGAAAATAAAACCTGAAAATTCTGGGAATTTCAGCTCCCCAACATTATCAACAGGCACAAATGATATATTAATAAAATGTATACACCTTTTTCTTTCCTTCAGGTCTCCAACGTATCTTCTGTTTTTTAAGATAACTTCATCTTCTCTTTTCATATATATACATATCTGATACACATATGTATATATTATCATTATAATATATAGATATAAAACATTTTTCAGGCATGTTTTCTTTATCCAAAAATTAAATGTTTTTTTGTTTTTTTTTTAATATATCTTTAAAGAAAATATCTTTTTCTTAATTTAATATATATCTTCTTTAGTGAAGATTATTTTCCCCCATTTTAGATAGTTTTTTTTTTTATAGTCAATAATTAAAATTTATTTTTCAGTTTAGTATGTTGTGTTCATGTATCACCGAGGTGGAGCAGGCCCAATGTCAACCATGAAGTGTGTGAACAGTGGGTCATTGTGTATGAAGACCAGTCTATATTGTACACTGTTTAGACCATCATATTTTAGTCTTTTCCGACCAGTTTGGAGAAGTCTTGACCTGTAAAATATAAAATGAATAAATAGTTAGGTAACTAATATCAATTATTTAAAAGTATTGATACAGAACAATCCATTAAAAAAGTAAATGATGTCCTCAACCTAAAAATGAGTTTGAAATAAACTTGGTACTTTTGAACTGGATTGATCCCATTTTAAAAAAATAGAAATTTCTTACCTAATTTTTAAGACCTTCCTCTATTCAGGCAACTCATCAGAATTGAAAATATTGATTTTTTTTTTTTTTTTTTTTTAAATATGGTTTTAGACTGTAGGGGTTCCTATTTACAATATAAATACAATCTCTGATTTTCAAAGATGACATTGGAAAATAAAAACAAGATAAATCATGTACATTTTATATAGTTAGCTAAATTTAGTTTGGAATCAGGCCAAATATGGGAGGAAACTTGTTAGCTGCAATCTTTTTAGAAATTTAAAATCAAAATTTATTTTTTAACAAAAATAACTGCCTAAAGGCTGCAAACAAACAGAAAATATATTTTAACTTTTGGCTCTCACACATGTTGTATCTGAGGTTTTAGAAGTCATGAAAAGAAATCCCAGATAACATAAGTTATCATTGTAGAAAACATATTTAGTAAATGGATGTAGTAATATTTAGTAATCTTGGATGTAGCCATTTCATTTCATGCTAATATCTTCCAGAAAGGCATGAATCCATTTATTTTATGACAATTGTGGGCAAACAGTAAGGTGGACTGGGCTCTTTAACCAGTCCACCCTATGATAACCAATCTAAGAAAAAAAATGGATTCAAGCCAATTATACATTGCTTAAAAATTGACTTCCTACCTCTGGTTAGGAAAATATGTATACACAGGTATGTCATTCAATTCCATGATAATATAAACATTTGTGTAAGTAGTTTCATCTTGGTAAATATTCTTTTTAAATCACAGCAAAATTTATCAGATGTAGGCATATTTAGGACTATAATTTTGAAGAGATCATTCAATTTTCTCTGTCTAAAATGATAAGTACCAAATAATTTCATCTGGCTTAGAATTTATTGAATATGTAGAATAATCTTTTCAGAAGATTCTAATTGAGATTTGTAATTCTCTAGTTTCTCTGTGATTACATATTTATTGATCAATGATGCAAATTTCCAACTCTTATATTTTTTTCCACACACACACACACACACTCTCTATATATATGTGTGTGTGTGTGTGTGTGTGTGTGTATATATTTTTTTTTTCTTTCTGTAAACATTACTAGGACCAATTTTTGAAAAGAATAACTTCTCTTGTTACTTTGCAGTATCCATTTCCTTTTTATTTTCATCAATTTTATTTTTAAATTCATATGACTCTATAAAAAGAGCAAATTTAAGACCAAGTAAGTGTCCCTGCTCCCCGCGTTGATGTATATTGCTGAATTTTGTTTCTACCCTTTTTCATTCCACATTTTATTTTGTACTCTTTACCTGCGTGTCTACATTGTTTTCAAATTCAAACTATCAGCAGACAAAAATCACCCACTTAGTGAATAAAGTCAAGGTGGTTTCATTACTTCCTATTCTTCAGTATTTTTTTTTTTTTAGTTTCCATGTTATTGTTGATCTGCATTGCTCTTTATATTACCTGCCTGTTTTTTATTTTTATTTTTTTCTTTAGTTAGGAATTTTGGCCTCTGCTATGGTAAGCAGTATGGCTTTGAAAGGAGACTTACTGACTGGAGCCACTTCATAACTATGTAAACACACCTTTCATATAGCTAATAATAAAAGAAAAAGTAGAAATTAAATGAATTTCTTCTGTATCCATAAAAACTCTAAGAAGTTACTTGCTTGTTATAACATCTTACACATGTATGAGCATTGCTACATATTAGTCATATAAGATAGATTAGTACCCTGAAATTTAGAGTTCATCTCAATATCGGCTTGTTTACTAACTTTTCCATTAGTGGATGCATGAATTTGCCAGATTTGAGATATTTAGGTCCCCATAAATAGATTACTGTATAAACAAGTTCATTTCATGTTTCAACAAATAAGGAATAAGATGGATTTAAACTAGTGTCATAAATATTCTGTTACTTGGTATCTATCTTCTCTGTAATCAACATGCAGCAGATTGTAGTTTGTAGTGGGTTACAAGGTACCAGGAATAATCTTTGACCAAAACTATTGAGAGAGGCTGATTTATATTCTTTCCCTAAAAAATTAGGAAATAAATACAAACTACTTTAGTCAGAGTGTGAACTTGGGTCATTAATTTCTGAAAGATTGGTTTCATGCGGAATATATTGACAAGCAACCAAATCATAATATTCTAGCCCATTTTTTTATATTTTAAATTCTATTCAGCTAAATTCTTAACATTAGAACTACCATGTTTGCAAATGCCCACTGCAACTTATCCAAGGACTACATCTACTGTTTAAAATCTTCATAGATGTATCCCTAGTTTTAATGCTTGCACACTGGATTCTGAGTAATTTGTTTGTTTCCTTAATGAAATGTGTCTAATATGACAAATATATAGTAAATTGCAGAATATATATTTTTAGATATCTACTCCACAACAAATATGCCTGTCAAATCTCTTCATTCATATATTCCTACTGGTTGTGTGCTTAATACTGCATTGCCTCTCATCAAAATAAGACTTCCTTCATCTTGTTTTCTAGTTGTTTTTTAAAAGTTTATTACAATCTATGAATCAATAAATTATATTTGAAAGGATAATGTAATATGGCAACAATTCATATACATATATATATATGTATAAACTGTATTTGCCATATAAAATACAGGCTTTTCAAGGGTATTTGAAGGACACACTGAATTTTTTTTGATAACTATATGTTTTAGGGAGACAATAAATAGTTCTTAGAGAATGGGCATGTCAGTAGGATGTCTCATAGTGTCACATAATAGTTCCATAAACCTATTCTAAATCTCTTTTGTGTCTTTGAGTGGCAGAGACATGTTTTGTGCTCTTACCTGTTTGTTATTTTACTTTCTCTCATCAAGTTTTTCCCATTTTTGTATACCTCAACAAACTTTTTTATTCTATGGAATAGAATAAAATAGAATATATATTTCTAGCTGGTGGAACATGTTGATGTATTCTTTCTATCTTAATAATTGGTATGTACAGGGTGTAGAAGAAAAATATGGAATAATTTTTAAAACACTTTTTTAGTCTGATTAGTCCAATTTAAAAAAAAAAAACGCAAAAAAATCTAAATTTTCACGATTAGCTTTATCATTTAAGAACTTTTGTTAAAATTCAGCCCAATATGAGTGTGCAAGAAAAGAAATGACAAAGAACCTATGATTTACTTAACATTGAAACCAAGCCAAAAAAAAATCCAAAATAACCAGAGTTTCTTTATGGCCTCCATCAAGCCCAGACCTTAACCCCCTTGATTATGCTATATGGGCATTTTAGAAAACAAAACAAATGCAACTTTCCATCCAAATATTGGTTCACTTAAGACTGCTATTGAGGAGGAATGGAATAAAATGTCTGAACAACTTATTTTGAAGGCATGCAAATCTTTTTGAAAAAATGGCAGTCATATTGAGTAAATTTACTGTATTGTGTCATCTTATTTTGTTGTTTATATTTTTAAATTAAAATTAATCTTGTTTTAGAAGAGTCGTTCATTATTATACTAGAATATTCCTAATTTTGTTTGCCCAGTTGGCTGGAGGTGTAGAATACATCGACTGCACCTCTGCAGAGGGGTAAGACCCCACCCAACAAGTGTCCTGGATATGACACTAAACAATCTGATGGTGAGGTTCCTCCCAGGTTCATTCTGGCCTGGAATGGTAGCACCTGATAGGGGCCTATCTATGGGTTAAATAGAACTAACTGCGTACTTAGGCTAAACTGAATTGTTTGTATTAGAACTGTTGGACTAAACAGAATAGCTTAAATAGAAATGTTTTTTTAAAATTAAACTGTACTTACATTTAAACAGCGTGCTTATGCTAAAATGAATTGTTTGAAATGAAACTGTTTTTGATATTGAAACTGTACTTACACTAAATTGAACTATTTAATATAGAATTGTTTTGAAATTTAACTCTGTACTTACACTAAACTGAATTAGCTGAATTAGAACTGTTTTGACAATTAAACTGATTACTCATGCTAAACTGAATTGTTTGAAATAGAGCTGACTATTTGCATAAAAATGGACTTGGCACTAAATAACCAACAAAGATTGATAAGCCATAAAACCCAACCAACAATCCTAATTTTTTTTCTGCACTTTGTATGTAAAAGGTTAAATGTTTTTGTTTGTACAAATGAGTTAATCTTGTTTTTACTTCTGTTGTGTTCAGTGTTAGTATTTCACAGATATGCTAATATTGGTCCTTGATGAGAATGGATTCAAGTAAATATCTTCCTTAGCATCAAGCATGTCAATACTACCATTCAAAATGTCTACATTATTCTTGATACTAGCACTCTGAATGCTGTATGATATTTATATTTCTTTTATATTTATTCAAATATGCATCCAATATGCCAATAAATATATTTGGCGTTGATTTGCTAAAGCAGACATTCTTTAGTAATTCAGTGAGATAATATATTTGGTTATTTACTGTTGACAAGCTAGGTTTTGTTGTTAGAGCAATTAAAATCTAAATGAAGAAATCATTCTCAGAATAGTTCAAAAGAACAATTTTTTTTTTTCTTAAGTAGAGATTTCTTAATAACATAATGTATTTGGGTCATCTATAACAAGTGAGCTTTTGGTCTGAAAATGTTAATAAAGAAATTATAAAATTGTTAAAGTACAACATTCATTTGTTGTTCGTTTTTTTTCTTTCGTTTATTAAAATGAATTAATTTTCTGAGTCAATCTTGTGTTATTTTTGGCTACCTCATCAATCAAGACAATTATTCTGTTTATCCTTTTTAATAAATGATACATCACTCAGCCAAGAGAGGTAAACAGTATTGCAACAAAAGACAATCATCATACAAACAAGCCAACATTAATAACTGACACAGAAAAGCTTCTGTTGATTAATTTACTGAATTGAAACAAAGTAGCACATAATATAGGATGGTCTTTGAACAGAAAACCAAATAATGAAATATTTCTAAACGACTGAATCAATAGGGCCCATTCAGGAGTTTGTCTTTCAGATTATTGAAAATAGAAAAGAACTGGCAATCTGATTGGTTTATGTTTAAGGGTCAGCCATTTTGTTGGTAATGATTTATATGTTAGGATGCAAGATTAGAGAATTATTCTTTAGCCAACAGCTTCTTTCTCCAAATAAAATGTACAACCTTATTAATAGTCATCTACAGAATTGGAGAAAAAGCAAAAAGAATTTTTTATTGAGACTAGAAAAGTGATTAAAGTAACAATAAAAATAGAGATTTGCTAATAATATTGATTGCAATAGTTGTTTATAAAACCAGTCAAAATGTCTGTTTTTGGTAGATGTGGAAATTGGTGCAAATAATAGTTTGTTTTTTGTTCTATTTTTTTTTATTCCACTAAATTTTATTAAATTCTATTCATTAAAATGAAAAGAATTTTACAATTTTTTTAAAAACTTTGTCCTAGTACATGATTTCGGGTCTCTCATATGGTATGTAGATTGTTAGTGAATTTTATTCTCACTGTTCCCTTAGTTTTGTACAAGACCAGAAATATAAGTAAAAGACTATATTGACTTACATATTGTTCTGGTTAAGATTTAAACAATATCACTGTTTTTATTGAAAAAAAGATTCTGTGTGGTTTTCAGTCTGTAAAACTTCTGCAAAATTATTAAAAAAATATACTAGTCTTTAAGGGTGTTTGGTTTAAAATGTAACTGCTATTATGAAACCTTACTTTTCAATAATTCTATGACATTGAATTAGAAAAGACAGCTTGAATATTTATTTATAAATAAGAAGTGGATAAACAGCATGATGAACTATAAGGCTTACTCCTATTTTAGAGGAGTATCTTTTGATCACGGAATCATCTCAGTAAAGATTCACTTGAATCCATGTAGGAATAAGTAGGAAATAAGAAAGGCTTTATATGACTTGCAATAGTCAATCATTACTTGGTAACTGTAAGAAACAGTTTTGATACAAAAGACATGCTCCAAACAACAGCTATAAAAACTTTGTTACCACTCACATAAAAGTGGCAGCTGAATGCAAACCAAAAGCCAAATGTAGAGTTCTCTGGGAGTCAAAATCAGTTAAAAAAGAATGAGATAGCATAAAAAAATAGCCTTACCTAAAAGAAAACACATCCAAGAATGTGTAAAAATACAAGAAAGCCCAGAAAGAACTAAAACATACCAAAAAGGAGGAGAATACATTCAAAATCAAATCAATAAGATCAGCAAATAGCATGGTAGACAGTAAATGAAGTTGGTGGAAGGAAAAGCACCTCCTGATAAAAACTAAAAGCTGCATGTGAAGAAGAAAGAGTTCAGAAGAATCTGCTTGTGAAAACACTCTAGAAATCAGATAAACCTACAAAAAGAAATTATTAATGGACAAGTAGACCTCAAACTTGGGCAATTTATGAAGGATGAACATGGTGAAGTTCTGAAGACAATTGAAAGCAAAAAAGCTGCTATACCTCTTAAAATATACAAGACAAGGAAATTTGATGATACTCCTTTAGTTATGCAATACTGTGTATGTATACACTGTATACAAATTATGGTGTTTCTCTTTCTTTGAATTGAGACTGGATTTTTGTGATAAATTGAGTTGCATTCTAATAATGCTAGACATGTATAGAAGTATGTTTATCTGCTCTTAGAAACTTTTGCTTTCTCATTCCTTTTTGATTTCACTCCTAACTTAAAGCATATATGATGACATATTTCTTTGATTATGTAATGCCGTGTATAAACAAAATACAAAAGTGAACTGGACAAAAGGCTGCATTCTTCTATTCTCAAAGAGAATTGACCATGAAATCACAAAGAACTACAGAGGTATAACTCTTTTTGCTATAGCTAGTGAGGTTTATAATACTCTGCTTCACAGTCATATCCGGTCAGAAGTTGAGAAAGTTTTAGGAAAAATCAGAATGGTTTCAAGAGAAATCTATTCACAATTTCTCAGATTCTGACTATTTATCATCTCATCATCTATAAAAATAAATCTCAAGATAACATTTTTGCTTGTAGATTTCTCCAAGGCATTTGATTCCATACATGGAGGAAAAATGAAGCAAATACGTCAAGCATATGATCTTCCCAAAGAAACAGTTACTAATATAATGATGCTCTATGAAAACAGAAGCAATGGTTCACCCACCCAATAGTGGCACTGATTTTTTTTGACATTATCACTGGATTTTTGCAAGGAGATACATTAACACCATTTTTATTCATAATCTGCTGAAATTACATACTACAAACATCGATAATTCTAATAAAAGAAAATAATTTCACATTCAAAGAAGCAGATGATTTCCCACAGAAATTATTATGGATGCAGACTTGGCAGATGCAGATTTATAAAATGAGAATCTCTGATGCATAGCCTGGACGAGGTAGCAAGTGGCATACATCTCTATGTGAACCGAGATAAAACACAGAGTTCATTTGTTTTAAACAAGGTGGTACCATCTCTTCATTAAATCACAAGTCTTTGAAATTAGTAGGCCATTTCAAAAGTTTTGGTAACAATATCTCATCTACAGAAAGTGATGTCAGTATATGCATTAGAAAGGCATGTACTGCTATTGACAGTTTATTGACCTTATGGAAATCTGATCTTGGTGATTAAAATCAGAAATTTTCCAAACACTAGCTGTGTCAATATTTTTGTATGGCTGCACCTCTTCAACTTTTATGAAAGACTCGGGGGAGGGGGAGAAGCTAGATTGGAACTACACAAAAATGTTCCATGCTGGAAACAGCAGCTATATGCCCACTTACCCCCCCCCACACACACTTACCGGACACTGCTATAAAAGTAGGGATGAACTTACAAGTGACATTCTCCTGTAGACAGTTCACTGTTGGTTGATCAGCAAAAATGTACAATTATCAACTCTGCATACAGTGGATGCTGTCTGGAGGAACTACCAAAAGTGATGGCAAATAAGGATAGTTGGCAGCAGTGTCAAGAGAATGTGTACTATCAGCACAACTAGATGATTATGAAGACTTTACAGTATTCAAAAACTATTGTTAATACTATCTTGTTATTCCTTACATTTATTATTTCTATCTTTAAGGGGGTGGCTATGATTAGTGATAGTGGGGATTAGGATTTCAGCTTAAAATAAACGTCTAGTTTCTTTTTTGCTTGTGTTCACTTTTTTAATAACCATTGGCATTAGAATAGAACTTACTAAAAATGACGAAAACAGGAAAAATATACCAACAAATAAACATTAAGAGAAAGATAATGTTAAGTTTACTGCTTCCTTTTATAAGACTGAAAATAATAGTTCATATTATCATAGCAATTACAATGTAAACTGACTCCCCCCACCAAACATTTTTATTTAAAAACTAGAATATTTCTGGAAGAGGATATGAAAGTCATATTGATTGAAAGCACCAAAAATTCCTTTCTTCTGTAAAAGTATTGATATTGCTTAAACTGATTATTGACGGCTGGGTTTTTTTTGTCAGATGATCATATTCAAAGATTATTTTTTTCAAGTGAACAACAAAAAGCAAGTGTTAGACATTTTTTTTAGCATTTTACTTTAAAGACATTTTATACAGGAATCCATAGTTTATCTTCCTGATAACAAGAAATGTTCCCACTTCAATTTGCCATGATGAATTCAATTTCAAGCAAGAGTTATAACAAGATTTCTACTGTTATGAAAGTATTAAGAACATGAATTCTTCCGTTTCTCTTTTCTCACATTGAAAGCAGGAAAACAGTTTTTGTGATACTTGTCTTCTAAAAGAGTTTCACCAGGAGACAGTGGCAAAAAAAGGTGTATTTTAGGGGCAGTATGAAAGAATGAATCATTAAGGCAAAATACTGAAGAGAACTCTATAAAAAAGAATTTAAGACCTGAGTAAGAATATCTCCTTTTGTTGTTGTGTGTTGCTGAAATTTGTTGGGTTTTGTTTGTACCCTTTTTTCATATCATGTTTTCTTTGAAACTCTTTAAGTGAGTCTATGTTGTTCCTATGTTAGCTTTATTTTCAAATTCAGGCTTTGGATGGTCATGCAATTTTTTGAATAAAGACAAATAATTCTTTCCTTCCTGTTATCAAGCTTCAATTTCCTGGTCTCCATGTTATTGTATTGCTCATTGTTGTTCTTGATTCTACTTTACCTGTTTTTTTGGTTACAAATTTTGGCTGCTGCTATAGTCAGCACCACCCAGCTTTAAAATTTAGTAAGCAGTACACCTTTGAAAGATGGTTTAGCAGCAAGAGTCAGTTTTTGACAATATACAAACTCATCTTTTACATAACTGCTAATATTAAAGAAAAATATTAAATGAATTTCTTCTGTCTCCATAAAGACTGTATAAAGTAGCTTGTTAATAAAAACTTATATATAAAGAGCTTCATCCAGTATTTGAACTCAGGTTGCTCAGTTCAAACCCTGGATGAAGCTGTTTGTATTTAACTTTGGAAAAGGGATGAATACATTTATTTCTGAATAAATAGTAAGGAAAACTGAGTTCTTTAGTAATGGTTAGGCAACCACTCAAAGAGAAGGAAAAGTCTGAATTCAAACCAGCTTACTCCATTTAAAAATTGTTCTTGAGTCCCATCTCACCAATGGTGGAGTTGGGTAAATACATACACATATTAGTATTACTCTATATTAGTTATGAGATTAGTCCCCAAGAGTTTAGAGTTCATTTTTTAATAGGCTTGTTTACTAACTTTTCTACTTGTAGATGCATGAATCATCTGGATGTAAAACATTTTGGTCCATATAAATGGATTATGATACAAAGTACCAAGTTCATTTTTCTAAAATGGCAGCTGCTATAAGAAATAAGACAGATACGAACACTCATTTCAGCAAATACATTAAACATAAGTCTGTAATACAAGTGCATTGAGAAATATCATAACAGACTTTGCTAATATTAGCTGTTTGGGCATCTATATTTTTATGTCTGATTAACTAAGTTCACTTTATAGATAACACTTTAAAAAGTACTTGGTTCAGCTGATGTAGGAAAGACTTGGCAAGTAATGTCAAAACTGTAGATGGCATATTTAAAGTATAGTGTGTCTATTCAAACAGAATGCTTTGAAGGTTATGGGAGGAAAGTAGGTGTTTGGACAGTTTTTTTTTTTTTTTTTTTTTTTTACACCACTGAGTAGTATCTTCAATGTGTATACACGCAGTGGTTTTCGGGGGGGTGGCCTCGTGGTGTAATGGTTAAAGCGATGGACTCTGGGATCAGTGCTAGTGAGTTCATACTCTAGTCACGCTATTACATTCACTTTCAGGCAAATACCCTTGGGAAAGGTATGAACCCCCTTATCCTCCCAGCTATGGGTTAAATAGTACCACTACTGTTCTTCTAGGAGAATGACTTTGGCATTAAATAACCTAAAAAAGGTTGATATGCCATTAAACAAAGAAACCAACCAACCAAGCAGTGGTTTTCAGAAAATGAAATTAAATCACTAATTTCATTTTTGAAGTTGCTATAACTTCAAGAGAAAACAATGTTCTACCAACAAAAAACAAACAAAAGGTATTCAAGAGTGGGCTTCAGTGGGTCTCATTGAGGTTGGTCAATCAAGGTTGTGGTTGTGTCTTCTTTAAGCCATTTGGTGGCCATTTTGAGTGACCAATCACATGGTAGCAGAAATAGCAGTAAAGTCTGCCTCCTTTGGATCTTGGAGTTATTTTTTCAATGCTTCATTTGCATTGAACTTGAGGACATTTCTGCTTTGCAACATATTTATATTAAATTATATTTTAAAAAAGATTTCAGCATAAATTGTAATAAATTAAACAATCAAAATGGTTATAAGCCTTCTTGTAATTTCTACATAAATGTCTATGAAGTGATGATATCTTTGGATATCAAATCAATTTTATTGTAATAAATATTGAGACAACACTAAAACAGCTTTATGGCAAAAAGGTATGTACTAAGTTTAGCTTAGTCTAATTATAAGGCAAAAACAAGAAGAAATTATATTACACCAATCTTCTAAAGTACTGCCTTGAAAACATTTTGAACAGATATACTGGTATGAAATATGCAACAATTTCATCATCATAATAGGTCACAAACACTCCTATGATTTATTTACAGGATATGCAGCTTTTCCTCACAGGATCATTCCTACCTGCTGGTACCATGTAATACAGTACAACCTGTTATGTTACTTTAAAAAGGGTATCATAAAATAATACCCATAACTCAGATATGAAAGGAAATTACTTAGTTCAACACTTCAATGGCATTAAATCGCTTATGGGAAATTATATCCCTCCTTAAAACATATCAACTTTGTAAAGAGCTTGTAATGTATTGCTTACCCTTTCATTTAAAATAAAATCTGTGTGTGTGATTTAAAAAATTTTTTAAATTTTTTTTATTGAGTATAGTCTGGCACAAAGCTATGCAAGAAGTGTAATGAGAACAGTGCTGCACAGTCTTCCTATGTGGAGAAGGACTACCTTCCTTGAAAATTAGCATTCGAAATCCTTGCTTTTACCAGTACTCAAATAGCCTCTTAAAAATGGCTGAAATGTGCAATGAACTCCATGTGTCTTTATTCAATAACATGATTTTTAGCATTCTAATACCAAGTTCAATATAGCCCAGCTGGCTGGGGCTATAGAATACACTGACTGCATCTTTGCAGAGGGTTAAGACCCCAACCACAGAGTATCCTTGATATGATACAAAACCATCTGATAGGGAAACTCCAGTCCTGGATCGTTGGGGAATTTTGAGTACCCTTTCATTAAAATTAATCCCAGGTCCACTCTGAATCAGAATGTTAGTACCTGATAGGGTCCAGTCTCAGGATCAAATAGAACTGTTTGACCATTTCACTGCAAATAAATGACTTATGTTAAATTGATTAGTTTGATTTGGTGGGCTATCAACCATTGTAGGTTATTTAGTGCCAAATCCATTTTTATACATATAAACAGTTCTATTTCAAACATTTCAGTTTAGAATAAGTACACAGTTTAGTTCTATTCCCTGTCAGGTACAACCACTCCGGGCCTGAGTGGATCTGAGAGTAATAGCTATGAAGTGGTGCTCCGCATTCCCCAAAGCTCCAACATCACTGGAACCTCACCATCAGATTGTTTAGTGTCATATCCAGGATATTTGTTAGGGGGAGCCTTACCCCTGTGTAGAGATGCAGTCAGTGTATTTTACAGCCCCAGCCAATTGGGCCCTATGTTAGATAGCAATTCTTGCAAATATTTATCTGTATTCAAATAATAGCAATATTTGTCAGGAAACAAGTTAGCTCTTACTTTTTTTTTAAAAAAGATTAAATTACCTACAAACTGTCCACTTACAAATCAATGTATATTCATTTAGCTGTGTACAAAAAATGACTGATACTAAATTGTTAGCAATGATTGAAATGATTTAACTGTGTGCAAACCAGCAATTAATACTAAATAGAATTGTTCCTGTTAGATATTTAAATGGTTTCAAGTATTCCTATGTGCAAATAAATGAGATCTGGCTTGTTTAAAATCATATATATATAGGATTTAGCATTAAATAATCTACTATGGTTGATATGCCATAAAACCAAACCAGCTCAACCCAACCTACCTATCTATGTGCATATAGATGCCCAAACAGTTAATATTAGCAAGGTCTGTTATGATATTTCTCAAGCAATCTTGGCATGTACTCAAAGTAATACAAAGAGTAAATCTACAAATGCTGATTCATTTGGCAAGGAAAAAAAATCCCATAGAAATTGCTGTACAAAAGTTAATTGAACTATCATCACAAATACAAATGGATTATAAGTAGTAGAATAAAAGAAAAGAAGCAACAAAATCATGTACCAATTATGGAAGCAAGAAAGATAATTATCTCAATGATAAATTTCAAATAGCAAACTAACATAGTTATAAAATAGCTGTCTATATCTTAAAGTTTATCTGCTATTGACAAGGTGATATTATATTTTGTAGTTTCTTTTTATACTTGTCAAACTTTAAATCATTTCATTTTGTTTTAACAATAGGGGCTAAGTTGTTATTGAGTACAAAAGTTACTAGTAAATTAATATTTTAAAAAATATCTATTTGAAGATTTCATACAAAAAAGTCATGAAAAAAAATTTTGCTCTTGGAAGATTCCAGTTACAGATCTGATTATGAATAGTTTGGGAACTGAACAAATAAATAGGAAATGGATTTTATGTAGGTGGCAGCCAAGATAAGAAAAATTTGGTGTTGAACTCTGAATATATCAGTATTTATTTGTATATTGATCTGTGCAGAAAGTCTTTGAGTATATATAATAATGTGTTATATATATGTAAAATGTTTGCGTATAGAGTTAAAAATAAGTTTGGTGTCTAGCATATTTATCTCACCACCAAGGGCAGATAAGTCATTTTTTTGCCAGTATTGGTACACTACCTAGGAGATGGATAATAGTAAAATGAAGGTCTCAGATCTATTGTCTTCTGATGTAATTTGTTTGTATTATATTTTGTGCCATCCTGTTGTTGATATGAATAAAATGTATAGCTGGTTCTACACAACCCAGCCTCACTACTCTCAGCAAATCATGTGGGTGGTGAAACAGTTTAGTTTCTGTCTTCCATCTTTCTATTCCAATTGTACTGGTGATGGATAACAGAAGGGTATTTCCAGAAGCCCCTTATTTGAACATGCTTGGCAATAATCATAACTGGACTCTAATGTTGTAATTGACAAGAAAATACATCATATGCATAAAGGTGCATTTAATTATAATCAGTATTCATTTATCTAAATAGGAATTCATTTTCATCACCAGCCTTTATGGTTTAGAATATACTATATGCCCTGCATAGGACTGTCCTGGGTATGACACTCAACTCTGTCTGGCAATGAGGCTCTAGTTCTGGAGCTCAGAAAAGTAGAGAGTATGCCTTCATTGCTATTACTCACATGTCAACTCTGACCTGGAATGGTAATACTTATGGTCTCATCTATGGAAAAAATAGATCTGTTGATTGATAAGTATTAGAAATAATCAAAAGATTAACAGTGTACAAATTATTTATATTAAGAATAGTACTTGACGCTATTTATCTACAAAGGATTGTTATTGTTAGTTGCTTGAAATACTTGAAACGGTTTGTGTACAAAGAAATATTATTAAACAGGAATAGTTACTTGAAACTATATAGCTGTTTTGTAGAAATTTTGGTAAGGAACTGGTGATCCTGTTCCACCGAACAGCAGCAGCCCCTTGGGGTCATGTGGTGTCCATCATAAAAAGGAGTTCGACTGGAGACTCGCTCTCTTTTGGTTCCAGTCCCGCAACTTTTTGCATCAGGTACTTTTCGTAGCAGCCCCTTGACGGTATACGTATTTTGGTACCTTCCACCACCTGGGACCCAAGAGCGACGAACGCACGTACTAAGTTAAAAGGAACAGGACACACACAGTTAAGTTCCAGCAGGCATTTTATCTGCAAACCAACTACTTTACTCACCTACCAACTTACTTTACCCACAAACCTTATCAAACCTACTTTACCCTTCACATACCTTCAAACACCTTTACAAAACCTTACAACCTTCACAACAAACCTAACCATATTTTACATCTTGAACTCTTCCTTGAACTCTTTTTTGTGAACTCTTCCAATTCGTTGTTTATTCCATTTGGTATAAAACCCTGTTTATTGTTGTTGTTTTTGTATATAAATTTTGTTGCACGTATAAGTCATTCGTCTTCCTTTCTTCAAAGGCTCTTATCCAATTCTCTACTGCTGTTTGAAGTACGGTTTATTCTTTTACAAAACGTAGGAATAAACCGGGCTTTTCGGGGTATATAAAAATCCCCACAGTTTACAAATAATTTTTTAAATAGGAATAATCACTTGAAACTATATAACTGCTTGCCAAAAAAATTTGACAGATTTTGGCATTAACTAATGTTACAAGGGTTGAAATGTCATAAAACAAATCAAGTAATAATTTTCATCATGTGGATCAGTGGAAGTGAAATCAGGCAACTAATTTTTTAAGGCTTTTTTTACATGCAATTAAAAAGGGTTAGGTGAAGAAATAAAATGAATACATACTCTAGTATCTGCAAAACCCAAAATTGAGGAAAAAAAAAAAACAATCAGTTTAAAAACTTAATTTCAGGTCAAATAAAATCAATAATTCTCATTGGATAAAAGAATGACAGAAAAATCTATTCTTCTGATTAGTTAAATAGCAATAGCTAGAATTGAAAGATTAAACCAATTCCAATGGGACAAAATCTCTGTAAAAGTAAAGTAAAGTTAGCGACCATAGTCGAGGGTGACCCGAAGGCTCCCTTTTCGATAGCTACTACACCAAGGTGTAGGGGAGGGCGCTACTCCATTCCCAGGATTGCTCCACTTTACCCTTGAACCGTACCTTATAATGCTGAGTGTTAAGCAAGGTGGTATCAAGTTCCATTTTTAAAGTCTTTGGTATGACTTGACCTGGGATTGAACCCAGGTCTCCCGGGCCATTGGCGAACACTCTAACCGCTGGGCCAATGTCCCGGTTAAGCTTCCACTTGTATAGGTATATTTGCTTTTGAATTCTTACAGCCATGTGAGAACTTAACTCAATTTGCTCTTGGCTGGGTCCCTGGAAGGCTAACTCTTGACTTTTATGTTCAGATTTGTGAATTATGAAAATTTTTTCCTGTAGAAATGTAAAAAGAAATACTAAATGAGACTAAAAGATTACTAATCACACAATACTCCAAAGAAAAATCTAAGAACATAGCAATTGAAATCTATAATAATCATCATCAAAGTTTGTGGTTGAAATGACATTAATATTTCTTAATTGATTGTTACCAAATTTGTCAGTGTTCTAAAAGTATAGATAAAATAAACCAAAGGCTAAGTTTCTTTGAGATTAGGGCAATATCTGTAGAATACCTATATGCTTTTAATTCATGAACAAATTTTGACACAAGAAATTGTGGTGTATCCATACAAAGAAAGAAATAAAAGATATGAAATCCTACTTTGGACCATTCTAAAAATGAATAAATTTGTGTACCTATAAAAGTAAGTAAAATGAGCAACCGTATTCAAGGACGACCCAAAGGCCCCTTTTCATTAGCTACATCAAGGTGTAGGGGATGGCCTTACTCCTTTCCTTGGATTGCTCTATTTTACCCTTGATCTCTATCTTATAATGCTGACTATTAAGCAAGGAGGCATCAAGAACCATTTTTTTTGAGTCTTTGATATTATACGATCTAGGGTCAAACCCTAGTCTCCCGGGTCATTGGCAAACATACCTACTTGACCAATGGACTGGTATATAATTACCTATAAAGATTTATCAAAAAAATATTTCTAAATAGTTGACACCCAGGCAATCCCAAATATTTCTTCAAATAATAGTAAATAATCAAAATACATCTTAAAATTTCACATTTGTTATATATAAATAAAAGGTTCTAGATTTATTAATCCTGTACCAATGTATGTACACACTCACTGATAGTATCTAATTTGGAAAAGGCATGAATCCATTTTTTCTCCTTACTTAGCTATGGGTAAATAGTACAACAGACTGGGATCTTAAGCTTTGGTACAGTAATTGGTTTAGAAGAAGGAAAACTCTGAATTCAAACCAGCAGTACTCTACTTAAAAAAAATTAACCATGTGTTGCATCCTGCCCATGGTGTAGGAGTTGGGTAAATACATACACACAAACTTAGGTGGCTATCCAAAATTTGGGGAATTTAATGTATAAAATGACCTCCTCCTCACAGATGGAAAAGATCGATAGAAAAACAATGTTTATTTCCTGAAAGAGTAATATCAAGAGATGTGTGAAATATCCCAGAAGAAATGTGAAATACTGGGTAATTTGATGGATGAGCAGATCAACCAATCAAAATTGCGGCAACTTTTGGGTTGCACTTCCTTACATAGCTGTATATAGGCCAGTTCCTGTGGGGGAAAAATATAAACAATGAAATATTTATTTTCACAAGTCCTAAAAAAACTGATTAATTATCCCCCAAGAAAGGTGCTTGTTAAATGTTCTTTATTTTTAATTTAAGTGTGTTCATTTTTCACTATTTCTATTGACTTGATGTCAAAACTTGGTAAATAACCACAGCGGATCCATAGAGTCTGTGGATTTTGTGTACCTTGTAAGGTTGGATCATTTTCTTACTGCTTGAATTGGGGAGGGTGAAAAATAAGAAATAATAGCAGAGAAATGGTCTTGATTCAATATAAGGGAAGGAGACAGCAAACCTTGAAGCAAAGAAAATAAGAAAAACACATTTAAGGACTTAAAATTGACACTGACCAATAATGTTACAAGTTAGCAGGCCAATTTTATTAGATATGATTAAATATGCAACAATCATCACTAGTAAAATTATGTAGACATTTATGCACATCTCACATTCTTGTATCTGCAACAATCAATTTAAAGGTGCTGAGACAAACATGTCATCAGCTTTTAAAATCCACTATTGGACATTGGCCTTCCCCAGGGTCTGCTGTTATTGCAATAACTCTGATTTAATATCCTGGGAACAAATTGAATTACAAAAAGATTAATTTCTGAAAAATCCAGAATTATAAAGTTATAAAATTTCCCATTTCAAAATAAACCAAGAAATTATGAAATAGATAAAATATTCAAATATATTTATAATCTAATACGATATTTTTGATGGAGAAAAACTCGTTAATGCAGAATAATGACAAGCATTTATCCATGAGATATATGGGTAGACTTATCATATTATTATTATAAGTTATTGAATTAAAAATACTGTATTATCTTTTGGGGTTTAAAAATTCCCTTCTCTCTCTCCTATATGGCAAATCAAGGATAATTGTGTCAAACTGTTTAATCATTTCACAAAATAGAAATCATTAAATATGAAATAAAGAAGACGAATGGAACATTTTGCTCAGAATAATGGGTAACAAAAGGAAGACATCTTGGAAACCACAATTTCTATAGAAAAAAAGAATTGAATATTTAAGTAAAAAAATGAGGAGGAGAAGTAAAACAAAAGTTTCAGCAGAAAGTGGAGATTATAAGAGAAGTAGTCAGTTGGGTGGGAGCAGAGATGGAAAGAGGAGGAGTAGAACTTGATAGGAGTAAAGATAGCAAGAGGATTAGGAGTTGCAGAGAGTAGAAATGGGAGTAGGAGTTTTAAGAGGGCACAAGACAGAAATGATATGATGAATGAAAGAAAACAAATTTAGAGAGTGAAATAATGGAAGACTAGTCAGAAATCTAATGAGCAACCTGAGGAAAAAATTGAGAAATATGAAGGTAAAATTGAGAAAGAGGGAAATGTAGGCAGGAATAAAAGAGGTGAAACTAAGAAAGAAGGAAGAGTAGAGAGAAACTAAAAAGAACAAAAAAAAACAAAAAACAATTAGATATGAAAAAATTAGCAGTTTAAAAACAAATAAACTAATGAAAGACATTGCAAATATATTAACTGTTTTTTCAATAATGTTCCATACTTTTTTTTAATGAGAAGCAGAGTAAGTCAATTAGAAAGCCTGTTTATAGAAGGTAATATAACCAGAAAATATGTCCTCATTCTTACAAGCATAACATTGTTTCATAAACAGCTGAGATGACAGGATTTAAGAGTGAAATTCTTTTAATCTTCTATACATTATCATTGAAACTACCAAGGATTAATAGAACCACTAGAAGGTGTTGCTTCTTGAAGGAGACAAATTGTTGCAACATACACGTCTATGTCCTAGCCTAGTCAGCTGGGACCTTAGAATGCACCCACTGTATCTCTGCCAATGGGTAAGACCCTCCTCAATGAGTGTCCAGGATATAACACTAAACTGCATCTGATGGTAAGGCTCCATTCCTGGAGCTTTGGGGAATGTGGAGTACTCCTTCATTGGTCCACTTTGACCTGGAGTGGTTAGTACCTGTTAGGGTCCAATCTATGGGTCAAATAGAACAACTTATTTACTATACTTGAAAGCATTTAACTGTGTGCAAATAAATGAGTTCTGGTTCATTTATTAATTGTTACCTACAAACTTTGTTTACAAATCATATATATGTTTAAATCAGATTTGGCATTAAATAACCAACAAGAGTTGATATGCCATAAAACTAAAATATTCTTATGATCTACTGGGTCCTTTGATAACTTTATTTGATTTTTGTTTTTTAACATATGAGTTGGAAAATTATTGCTGATTTTACTGTTAAATGTTTAAAAAAATATAATGAAGTAGTTGCAGAGTTAAAATTCTTGCCAAGGAAATCCATGTCCTCTTCATACTAAAGCTTTTGGTTTCAAGTATTGCTATGTAACACTAACAATTCAATTTAGCACCAGTCATTTATTTGCACACTGTTAAATGGTGAAACAGTTCTATTTGACCCACAGATAAGACCCTATCAAGGACTACAACCCTTAGTATGAGTAATACTTGAAACTACTGTGTGCAAACAAATGACTAATATTAAAAATAATCATTAGTGTTAGTTAGCAATACTTGAAACCATTTAACTGAGTGCAAACAATAGCAATACTTAATTGTGTGCAAACAAATTAGCTCTACATCATTTAAAAATAAAATTACCTACAAACAATTCTCTTACAATTCATGTATAAGCATTTAACTGTGTAGAAACAAATAACTGATGCTAAATTGTTAGTGTTACATAGCAATACTTGAAACTATTCAACTCTTAGTAACTTAAACAAATTCAGGGCACAATGAGACAAATTTCTTTTATGAAAAAATATTAATGTTTAAATGAGTAAAATATTTTCATTTTGTCATTCTAGACTCTTTACTCTTGATAAGGAGAAGGAAAGACTTTGAAATCAGAACCTCAAGATGTTCTGGAAAATCTATGACACATTTGTACACCATTCTTCTGCTATCAGCTTATCCAAGAAGTGTGACTGGTTTTACACAAACCTTCACTACTATAAATAAAATCATCTGTGTAAATAGACTAGCAGTTTACATCTTTAACTGAATTGCTGAAGACTCATACATCATACTTGATGGGATATATGTATGTATGCGTGTGTATGTATGTATTCACACACTCCTAAATATTCTATATTATTATTTTCATACTACAGAAGTGGTTGAGCTAATGTTTATAAAACTTTAATCTTATAAATGCCAAGTCTACAGAGATAAAAAAATTTTATGATGAAAGAAACTGATTTTGTAAACCTATAAGTAGAAATAATGCCATTTAGATTCAAGGAAACCAAATATCCTCAGTTTATTTGCTTCTGGCAGAAAAGTCTAAAATAGATTTCAAATATTGTCTCATAAAATTTATCAGATAATGTGTGTGTGTATGTGTGCACAGGTATGTATATGCGTTAGATTAATGTAATTTTTTATAACATGGGAAGAATAGAGAAAAATAAAATGCTAATCTAAATCAATTGCTTTTTCATTCACACAAATACCAATGTGTTTTCCCTGACAAATAAACAAGACTTTCTACAAGATCTGTGCAAAAATATCCTCTCATTTTGAATATCTCTAGAAATGATAATGCAGTTCCAATGTCACCTGGTAATTAATCAAGGGGATCTTACAACACATGATTAAACAAGAAATCTCCTTTTGAGTTACTCAGAAGGTAGCAAAACATCAAATAGGCATAAAGTTTTGCTTAAAACTATTTCAGTTGAAATATTCACAGGAACTATTTCAGCTTTCAGGGAAGATACAATAAATGAAGGGCAAATACATTTTTGCTGGAAGCCATTAAAAATAATCCATGTTCTGGAAATCTTTTAACAAGTAGAACACTTGAAAAATGTAAAGATGTGCAGGTATCTAGAAATTTGTTAAACTTGAAAATGCAAAAATTAGATCTGGAAATTTTTAGCGAAAACCCTGCCAACAGGGTGACAACACCCATGAAAATTGAGTGAATGCAGTATGTGATTAAAAGAATGAAAAGTTAAGGAAATTAGTCTGAATGAAACAAAATTAGTTTATTACAACACTTTATCTAAGAATATTCACGCAGGATTTCAACTTTATCTTTAAGTGAAAAATATACAGTTTTCGCACTTAGTATCATGAAAAGTATTTTATTCAGTAGATTTATGGCTATTACTATGAGAACGCTTATAAGATAATGAGCCTCTAAGAACAGAAATATTGCAACAAATATGACCATAATGTCAGCTATATCTAGAGGAGTTCAGCATGTGTTGCACACTTGTGAAGGAGAACTAAAAATTTGGAATCTGTAGGATAAGAGATGAGGAATGGATGTGTGTTGATTAGTTGTTTGAAATATGTCCCATGACAGAAATGGGGAAAAGTGTCAGTTAGAGCCTTGGCACTCTGCTAGTTGACATTTGAGTAAGGTGTAGATTTTAGACAATGAAGATTCTTCTCCTGCCTTGTATGATTATAAAACAAATCAACTTTTTAGGGCCTATCTAAAAATGGTAACATCTTAATAAAGTGGGAAAATAAAACAGAGGTTTGTTTGTCAGTTTCTTTTGTCATCCAGAAAAAATATGACAATTGATGGCTATTGAGGCTTTCTTTGGGAGCGAAATCCACTTTCAATGCTTATACTCTATTATAAATACATCCTATGTGAAACATCTTTTAGATCAAATTTATGTCACTTGTTTGCACAGATCTCTTTTCTAAGTAACATTCAACAGGTTGCTTTGAGTCACATGATACTAGTAGCAATAAAAATGAGGTGAAAAAAAGCGAACAAAAAAAACATCTATCCATAGCCAAATAAGAAAACACCAAAATGAGGATAATAAAACATAACTGCTTGTTTGTCAGCTTCTTTCATTACAACCAACAAGAGTTGATATGCCATAAAACCCAACCTACCAACCAGCATCTATAACCATTATAATACTCATATATACAGCAATGATGTGACAAGATGTGATGGAAATGTTGTAACTATCTACATTCATCAGAATTATTTGATATTTAAATTAGAAAAAGAGTAGATAGACTAAGGTAAGAAAATAGTTTTATAAGTCAGTAGGTGAATCAAGTTACTAAATTAATTCTTAGCACACCTGCTCTCCCCATGATAAATTCACAGAAATAACTGTTTTAGTCAATCTCTCTCAACTATTCTCTCTTGCTTCTGTTATAATATAACATTAATCTTGGTATTATAACAATTACTTTATATTTTTAATTCTATATAATTTAATGGGAGGATGTAAAAATATTTTAGACAAAATATTTTTACATCCTCCCATTTAATTAATTTTGAATATCAGACTAGTTGTTCTCATTTACTTACTTCTGGGTTTTTATGCTAAATTATAGGGAACACATTGAGAATAAATCTCACTAACAATGGTCTGTAAGTCAAGCTTGCTCTTTTAACCAAGTATCAGCAAGACCTCATTCTATCATAAATACACTTTGCTGTATGATACATCTTTTAGAGCATATGTGAGTCACTTGGTTGCACAAAGCTCTTTTCCAAGTAATATGCAGCAGGTTGCACAAGGTCACATGACACCAGCAGCAATGATATATAGAAAAAAAATAGTGCTTTATCATTACTGATGATATGCCAGACAAGAAATAATTATTGCCTTGAACTCAGAGAAAAAAAATTGAAAAGAATTCAACTAATGTATTTATCATCAAATGATGTCAACTTTAAAATTTAATATCATTCTAGCATTTATAGAAAGTATGTTTATTGAAAAATATATTTACTTTTTGTATGCTCATCTATAACACTCCATACAAAAAACATAAGATTAAAATCTGGATCCAAAATTTTTGAAAAGACTGTGTAAATCATTAAGAACAGAAGCTTATAATGGCCACATAACCCTTGATGTCAAGACCCGCAGAAACTGTAAGTGAAAGTGAAGGTTATTGATCAATCTTCCAGTGTTGGAGCTGAATATAGATTTTGTAGGGGACTAGAAGCTAGTTGGTTGAGATGTCGTTAATGGAAGAAGACAAAAATGAATGCAAACTTTGGGTTTAACTCAGTTGGGGTCTCTGCATTCTGCCTGGTAAAATTAATTCTTCTCCCTAATATATTTGAAAACAAACCCATCATTCAGAGTTGATAAAGGAAACACCAAAATAGAGTGGGCAAAATAAAACAAAAACTTGTTTCTCAGTTTCTTTTATCATTTAGGTAAATTATGACTATAGAGAATTTTTGAGTCCTGTCAGGGAGCAAGCCCTATTTTTAATGTCATACTCTGTTATAAATGCAGTTTTGCTACCATTTACAGCCAAATAATTTGTCAAGAAGGGTATTTAATTAGCTGTTGTGCTCCAAAGCATTCATTGTTTTTTTAGCCAATAAACAAGTTAATAGATCAGCAATAGCTTCCATATCTAAAATTTTAGTGTTTTTTCTCCTTTAAAATCAATAATTTGGTATAGTGATCAATTTGAATTAATACTTAATTAATGATCATTAAATTTTTTAATTGATTATCCTACTTTGTGGTTTTTATTGAACTTTGTTTTTTTTTAATTGATGCACATTAGACAACAAGCAATCATTATCCATAATTAATAAGTGAATCAAAAATGATTTAAGCAAAAAAATGAGAAAAATAAAGATAAAAGTTAATCCTGAAATGACAGGATGAGGTGAATCAAATATTAAATATATTTGATTATATTTAGGAAATATGCATAATAATTCTTATTTTTGTAGTCAACTTTAAATATTGATATTTTGGGAATTGCAATCAAGATTAACTTTGGATTCTTCTCTTGTCTGTTTGTCATCGATCCTGTGATAATTATTTTTTATTCTGATGAAAACACGTAATCAGTTTGAAAATTGAAAAAGAGCCAGATTTAATTCTAAACTTTGATCTTTGCAGTAAAGTCTTGAAAAATAATCTTTTAAGTGAATTTAATAACTAGAATATTTGCCAAATATATACAAGTTGTTCTTATTACTTTAAAATCATCTGTCTATTTATAAAATCTGTCTGGAACATATCCAGCAGTTTTGGATATCATGAGAACCAGTTAAGCAGCCTTGATGTAACTTGTCTACCAATAAATGGACTTTACTGCATTCTCTACAAGGTTACTCAGTCAACTGGAAGATGCTACTGAGTGAGCTTGAAGAATGTGGGATCATCGTATTCATAACAATGCACCAATCAGTTCTTCACATATACAATGCATGTTTGGCTTCTGGCAACATCTGGTTTTTCTTAAAGCTAAAATCAACATTGCATGGATGAGGTTAAGAAAAATGTCAGAATTTTAAAAATGGATTTTGCTGAGACCGGCTCATTGGCCTAGTGGGTAGAGTGTTTGCCAATGGTCCGGGAAACCTGGGTTCAATCCTAGGTCGAGTCATACCAAAGACTTTAAAAATGGTACTTGGTGCCCAAAGGTAAAGTGGAGCAATCCAGGGGAAGGAGTAGAAGCTATTGAAAAAGGGAGCCTTCTGGTCACCCTCGACTACGGTCGCCAACTTTACTTTTTACTTAATGGGTATCATTGCCAATTAGCTAATTATTGGACACTACAGACAAGTCCCTGGTTAAAAATTATTTTTTTTTAACTATTATAGGGGAGTAGTAATTTATGCCATAATACGTCTGCCTCCAGTTAACCACAACTGCAGAGCTTTCAAGCTTTTACTTGGTAGACTACTACCCTTGCAAAAATTATGGAATTAGCACACATTGAGGATACTTACTTTTTTTTTTAAGTAAATAACTTAGTAACAGATAAGATTCAAAGATTTGTTATTCCATAGCTGAAAATTTTAGCTTCATAAATTATACCTTTGTTTAAAGCAGATTAAATTATTAAGATTAATGGTATAATTTTTTTCCCTGTCGTTCAGAAGAAAATATACAGGAATAACTCAATATTAAGGAAAAATTATGGAATGATCTTGCAATTTGCCTTCCTAAAAGAAAAACCAACAGAAGCCTAGATATGCATATTGGTCTACAGTCTTTTAAAAATATTCTCTTATACAGAAGAGTACATCCCACCAAAAAAAAAAAAAAAAAAAAAAAATTATCATGTGTATGACACAACTCTAACTGGTAGTGAGACTTCAGTTCTAGATCTCTGGGAAGTGTTGCCTCTTGCCTTTGTTACAATCATTCTCAGGTCTGCCTTAACCTGAAGTGTAAGAATTTGTTTGGATCTAATATGTGTGTCAAAGATAATGATTTTGAATTACATTATTACATTAGTTCTTAAAATATTGATATTGTAATTAAGTATGAAGTGTTAACTTGTTTAAAATGATTGGGAACTAAATATAAAGCTTTTAAATTATTAGCATTAAATAGGAATAGCTAATTGAAGATATACGTAGATGAAGTTACTTGAAACTATATATATATATATATATATATATAGAGAGAGAGAGAGAGAGAGAGATAACTGTATGCAAATTATTTGTACTAAGAATAGTTACTCAAAGCTACAATTGTTCTCAAACAAGACTGATTTTGGCATTAAGTGGACAAATTGTAAAACTAGCAATGAAAAAGAAGGCGATTGTCAGATATTTTTTTATTTGCTTTGGAAGATGATTTAAAACCATAGAAATTTTAAATGTTTTTAAAACAAAAGTCTTTATAGGAGTTAATGATTTCAACTGAAATCCTAAAAATAGGCATTACAGATCTACAGTGTTATTCCCAAAATGAGGTGCCCGTGGTGCAATGGTTATTGTCGTAGGAAATGGACATGGCGACAAGAGTTCAAATCCTGGATGAGACTGATTGTATTTCACATAGCACTAATACCCTTGGGAAAGGTATGAATCCAATAATTCTCCCTCCTCCTTATGGGTAAATAGTAGGGCAGACTAGGTTCTTCAGCCTTGGCAAGGCAACTAGTCTAGGAGAAGGAAAACTCTGAATTCAAACCTGTTAAACTCCACTTAAAAATTGACCTTGTGTCATATCCTACACGATATTCAAATTTTTATACAATATTTTACTTACATACATACAATAATATAAACAAACTTAAGGAAAATATTTTACTCTTTTAAAATTTCAATTTTTTTTCTTTAATGTTGGTTTACACATTTTAACATTAGCCTGCTCAAATATATATATATGAAAAAATAAATCAAACAGATAAACTTAACTATTAACAATACTATTTCATCATTTAAAAATGAATATTTTAAAAAACTTTTAGGACTTGTCAATAAGTGTTGATATTTATATTTTGTTACTGCATTCCACCATTAACTGCATCAATATATCATCTAGTTATAAGAATTTAATGCATGTCTTGTTTCCTTTTTAAGTACAATTTATTTTTGTGGAAAAATAATGCAAATTTTAATCATAAAACATAGACAAAATTCTCTGGCAAACATTTCAAAATTAGTCAAGAATTTATTGGAAGTGATCTGCATTTTTTATAATATGACTGCTTATTTTTTACATCTTGTTTCAATTTTCTTATTTTGGCAAAACATCAAATTACCAAAGTTTGTTAGCCCTTATACAATCTATTGTTGGTTTTATGATAGTCCTGGCTTTTTCAAAAGTTGAAATTAACATTGAAAGGGAGAAGATCTTCAGAGTGCATATGGAATTACGAAGAAAACAGTTAGTTGATAGCGATCCCAAAAGAGGATATTTCAAATAGTGACATTGTAAGTGAATGATACCAAAGTACAAATAGATAAATTTTTTTTTTTAAATCAGCAGTCAAAAGAGAGAAGAGTTGACTGTTCAAAATCTTATTTGAAAGGTGTGAAAAGATATGCTTGATCAAGCACTCCTGGCTGAAAACAGCTGGTAACTAGAATTGATTAGCCATTTAAGCTGTGGTAGAGCAGGCCAGATAATACCCACCATGCCAAGTGGAAAGAGAGGTTCAGTATTCTGTGAACCCCAATAAAAGAAACTGAATTTCTTGATTCCCTCTCTTTGATGGCTGGGGGCACGAAGAAACACATGATAGTATGGACTGAAAAAAATTGAACTATTCAAAAATATGAGAGCTATTTCATACAAGAATGCAAAATCTACCCCACACATTGTGTCCATTACCCAGTTCCTCATACTTCCATGGCCTCAAAAACTAAAGAGAATAAAACATAGGTCCTCACACTTGATGCCATTTTTTTTTTTTTGTATTTACCTTTCTTTATTAGACAACTGGCCATCACCAACATTGCAGTTATTAGAGATGCTGGGGTAAATTGAGAAGGTTTTAAGGAAAGTACTTTGAAGGAAATGAGGTGACATTACTCTTGCTAGGTTATGTTTTTGTTAATTTTAAATATTTCTAAAATAGAAACTTATAACATTTTCATGGCTTAGTAACAAGAAGTATTTTTAAAATACTTATATACAAGCTTTATCTCCTAGAACTGTTTTATTTTGTTATGCATGTAATCATTTTGTTGAAAACAATTACAAATAACAATCAACCCTTAACATATACACTTAAGTGTTTTTACAATTATAGATATCTTTACACATTTATTCATGTATATTTCTATTAACTTCTAGGAAACTTTGAAAGAATGGGGGAAATTCAAAAATAACTTTTTCATTTTTTTTTTCCTCTCTTATTACTTACTAAATTATTAATTAGCTGTTCAACCAAAACACAATAAATTAGAGGAAAAGGTTATTGGCACCTGTCTGGAATATTCCAATGATGTATATAAAATTCTTGCATTCACTAAACCATATATAAGTTTCAGTAATTTTCTTTTTTTGATTTTACAGTTAAGTCTAAAAATGATATATCCCTATCTTATTTGTGGTTGTAGGAAGAAAAGATATATAATGGATTGGGTGAATTGTATAGAATTTGAAGACATTGTGTTTTAAATGTAAATGTTCAGAGGTAAAAAAAAAAAAAAACAACAAATTAATGACTGAAACCGACTCTTATCTGCATGGTCAATGTAAGAATTAATTGGGTGAGTTGAAAGTTCTACAATATTTTGGTACATGTTAGTTTGTAGTATGCATATCACATGACTGAAGCAGTTCAAGCTGTGGAAAGTATTCACTGTAGTTGATCATATCATGGTATTTGGTGCAGTGACATGTGCATTACTTAATTCCATGGATAATTTGAAAGTTATAAAGGTGAGTGTGCAACATAGAAGGCATAAGTTCTCATATCAGACTAAGTTCAAACTGGGCCATAATGCTGCAGAAGTAAGCAAAAACATTTGCTATGCAAAAGGTGAAAGTGCAGTACAGTAACCAGATGTTTAAAGAAATTTTGCTTGAGTTACAAGAATTTCAATGATCAGTCAAGTCTAAAACTGTAGATTCCTAGGCTGTGTTTCATGTCACAGAAAGAAATCCATCAAGTAACTTATGAACTAGGGTGGTTCATCCTCTTCACAAAACAGCACAGTCAGCTGGGGCTCTAGAGTACACTAACAGTATCTCTGCAGGGGCGGGGGTAAGACCAACCCCATCCCCACAACAAGGTCCTGGATATGAAAACCTTCTGATTATGAGGCTCTGGTCTTGGAACATTGAGGAATGTGAGTATCCATTCATTGCTATTACTCTCAAGTCCACTCTGACCTGGAGTGGTAGTACCTGTTAGGGTCCCATCTATGGGTCAAATAGAACTGTTTAACCATTTAACTGTGTAAGCAAATGACTAATGTTAAATTGGATTGTTAATGTTAAATAGCAATATTTGAAACCATTTAAATGTGTGCAAACAAATGATTAATGCTAAATAGAACTATTTGTGTTAGATAGGAATACTTGAAATCATTAAACTGTATGCAAACAATTGATTAATATTGAACAGAACTATTAATGTTGGATCCCACAATGAGTGATCTGCATATGATACTAAACAATCTGATGGTGGGGCTCTACTCCTGGAGCTTTGGGAATGTGGAGTACTACTTTGCCATTACTCCCTGGTCCATTATGACCTGGAGTGGTTGTACCTGTTAGGGTCCCATCAATGAATCAAATTAACCATTTAACTGTGCAAATAAATGACTTATGTTACATTGTTAATGTTACATAGCAATACTTGAAGTCATTTAACAGTGTGCAAGCAAATGATTAATATTAAATATAATTATTCATGATGGATAGGAATGCTTGAGAACATTAACTGTGTGCCAACAAATTAGGTCTAACTTTTTAAAAATAAAATTACCAGCAAACTTTTCACTAACTAATCATATGTATAATCATTTAAATGGGTTCTGGCTTGTTTAAAAAGTTTATCAATAAACTATGCATTTACAAATCATAAATATTTAATATATATATATATATAGAAACAGGATTGGCATTAAATAACTTAGAAGGGTTGACATGCAATAAAACCCAACCAACCTTCACAAACTTGACGAAAATATCTAGAACTGCCAAATTGTGCCTCACATTTCCAAAATATTACAAAAACTTTTGTCTCATCCTAGTCGATTTTTATTTAATTCATGTGATTTTTTTTTGTGTACATTATGACAGAAATTTCTTTAAATTTTCTGGTGAAAAATCCAAACAATTGGCACCTTTTAGAATTATTCTGCTACAATTTTTTTTTTTTTCACATTTTTTAATACATTTTGAGTTTTTTTCAGGAAGTTCTATTTTATGAAAAATTAATTTTTATGCTTAGTTCCTTGATGGATTATCGCTTTTTCATTTCCTCAAATAAATAAAAATAAAATTAAAATCTTTGGCCTATCTACAACAATACTTTCGAAAAAATGTCTTTTCAAATATTTAACTGTTTTCAGTTAAAAAATACAAAGAAAAAGATTTGGCTCATTCTTCACAAAATAGATTTAATGCAAAGTCATTGGCTCATTCATTGAGATTGCCTAAAAAAAAAAAAAATGGCAGCAGAAAAAGAATATCAATGAAAAAGAATTTACCAGATGATATCCACAAAAAGCTACCTCCTTAAAAGAATCTAAAAATTATAACTACACAAAATTATTAAGAATAAACATTAATCCATTGTTTTCAAATTGATTTGTCTGATTCATAAATGTCATTTAATGTTTGTATCTTTGATGATATCAACATTTCTTAGGTTATTTATTAGAAGTATTCTTTGAGGCAGCCATTAGTTATTCATTTTCAATTTTAATTTTTCTAATAAAGCTTTTTTTACTTTATAATTTTTTTAAATAAGCAATTTTTAAAGTAGAACTTGCAAATTAGTTAAACTCACCAGGAAAAATTTGCTATTTTTGCCTCGTTATATAATTAACTACTCAAAAACTATTTTAATAAGGAAATAATAGATTGTTTTGATAACAATTTTATTTTGGACCTGATACATTTCATTATATAAGAAACAGTGGAGGTAGGAAATTAAAACTATTCATAAAAATGTTATCTGAAGTTGCTGAAATTTCTTAAATGAAGTTTTATCCTTATGAATTTTTGCTTAGTTTATCTTTCATCTTATTTTTGGTACTTTTCATTGCAACATTCAGGTTGTTTTTATTTCCAATTCATGCTACTTATTTAACCAATATAGAAATACAAATGCATTATAAATAGATGTAATGCTTTAAAGTTATTTGATTTTCTTATATGAATCATTCATTTTTTATTTGCTTTTCATTGTAATAATTAAATTATTTCTCTCAACCATTAGAAAAGAAGAAAAAATACAGTTGAAATGAGATTTGAACTTCTAATGATAGTATCTCATCTGTTAGAGATATGTAAAGTGGTTTACAACTAATAGTAGACATAATAATCTAAAAATGTCTAAATTTTTTAGATAAAGAATTGAAATTAATTATTGACTTGTCATCTTCTTATAATGCACTGGTTGTTTTTACATTAATCTTTTTTATCTTCTATGATTGAGTGGAAGTAAAATTCAAATAGAAAGAATGTGATATAAATTGGAATGACATTTACTGATTACCTTTCAAAGACAAATTAGTCAAGTGCTGTCCTGTTTAGACAGGCTTCTTAGAATAAGGAATGCAGGTTCAAGTTTTTAAACTACTTCTTTATTTTTGATTTTCTATGTTGGTTTAAAAGTTGTAGAAGGTAAAAATGACCTGAGAGTCATGATAAAAAGCAACAGAAATAAAATAAAATGTGTAGTTGGGTAGCAGTCTTTTATTGAAGCATGTTTGATTAAATAATAAAAACATTTTGTCTATATAATTTTATCAAAATCCTTTTGAGTTTCCTGATAAGTGTCTTGGTTTTAGTTTGGAATTGGTAGATGAACTTATCAAAATTGTCCTAAGTGCTTTCAGACCTTTCAGAGGCCACCATCTGGGTTTGTTTACAAGTATAAAGAGTGTTTTTTTAAAAGAGTTTCTAGGTTTTTTTATAACATTACAAAATTATGTGAATGCAAAGTTGGATAAAACTGAGAGGCCGATGATATTAAACAAATTTAAAATGGAATGGTGTCAATGGAAATTGAATATTATATATATATATATAAGAGAGAGAGAGGGGTGTATGTGTGTTTTTGATTAAATAAAACACTTTGTGTCTGCTTATTCTATTTTTGATCCAATCACATCTTTATATGAGTCATTTGACTTTTGGATGGAATGAATTTAGGAAGGTGTCATATTTTTTCCAAGTACTTTCAGATCCAACAGAAGTCATCTTTGAGGGAGCAAATGATGAAATGACAAAAGCGATGATCAATCATATACATTTTTATAAAGAGTAGCAGGAAGAATAAGTGGGAGGGGAAAATACAGAAAAGAATTTTACTAGAGATAAGAAGAAGAATTTGCAAAAGATGTGCTAAAGGCATTTTAGAATATGGCTGCTATATTCTAAGTTGGTGTTGTTTAAGGAAGGTTGGTTAATCTTTATATGGAGAAAATAGAAAAACAAAGTAATCCAAAAGTGATGAATTTTTTATGAAGGAAAGTCACATATCTAAAACTAACCATAACTTTGATTTTAATGCCGCTATGAGCTATAACAAAAGACTGAGAGAAATTTTTGAAGCCAGTGCAATTTCACTTTTACCCTCCATTGATACATAACCTGGATTTTTCAATCAATCCCTTTTCTTAGGTAAATTAGTCTTGAATAGCTACAACATATCAAACTTTAATTATCTTTCCATACATATTTATACTTCTTTTTAGTGCGATGAACTCAACATATTTTGAATTTTATCCTCTAACATATTCTTCATGATCACTTTGTGTATACATATAATCTTATGTCCTGTTTTTTTTATTTTCTTTCCCCTTTCTTTGGTTCATATTTGTTTATAACTGCTACATAATTTATTTAAAACCTTCACTAAGTATCTTTCCCTTATATTTTCTTCAACCACAGTACATATTATTTCATTGATAGATATAACTATTTAGATGCAGTCAATTAATGATTTATCCCTATTTATTTATTTACATATGGTATGTTTGTTCGGTTTTTTTTCTATTTTTTCTTCCCTTTCCTCTCTTTTTCTTTTCTTTCTTCTTGACTTCTTTTCTTCCTTTTTTCCTTTCTTTTCTTTTCTTTTTTTTTAATCTGCTGTATCTTTGAGAAGTTCCATACATTTAAACATTATTGCCTGTACCAATCTAGTAAGAGTTTTTCAAAAATAGAACACTGATTGTTTGAACAGTTATATGATCTTTCTTTGTATATATATTTTTCTTTTTCCCCTGTTATTGTATTTTATCAAAACATCTATCATTGTTCTATCAACACTTGTTTTACCATCTTAAAGTCTTGAAAGTTTACTAAAACCGAAATGTTTTAACATTGACTTTCCTTCATAATAAATTCATCACTTTTAGATTACTTTGTTTTTCTATTTTCTCCATACTATCGGATTCATTTCCATTACTTACTTCTATTCTAATCTTTATGTATAGAATTTCAAGAATTTGGAGTTTTGTTAGTTTTCAGTACTTGGAAAAATATGACACCTTCCTAAATTCATTCTATTGAAAAGTCAAATGACTCATGCAAAGACTTGAATTGATCAAAGACACAAAGTCTGTCTTATTGAATCAAACATGTTTAAAAGTGAAAATACTGCCTTGATATACATACATACATATATATATATGATAATCATATCAAATAATATAGTAGATTAATGACTGAAAAAATCAAAACCAAGTTGTTGAAAAACAATTTATTCAGTTGTTTTGCTTTTATACCTTTTTCAGGCATGATAAATTTTTCATTTTAAATTCCATTATCATTTTCAAAAAATTGTATCATATTTGAAACTTTAAAAGTTATATGAACAAAGCATTATTTTCAACATCATTTTCATTTTTGGTGGTTAGAAGAAATTTAATTAAGCAGAATGAACCAGAATAAAGTATAAGTCCTAATAAGATTTAATCTTTCATTTCTTATTTTTGGGAGCCTCTTTAAATAAATAATATATTTATATGGCTAATTTGAATGATAATTACTTGTTGTTCATAGCTTAATTAATAATGTACTAACAAAGATAAAACAGATCCAAAATTGGAGTTTAAATCTTTTGGCAGTTTATTCTTTATTTTCTGTCCATCACTTGAGTGTTAGTGTAGGGAGACAATAAATTATCTCCTTTAAATAATGTGTCTGTTGGGTTCTTCATGACAGTCCCAGAAACCCATTCTTGACCTCTTTTGTATCTGTTCTGGGAACAGTAACCCCACAAGGCTATTTCACTTCATTAAATAAGCTTTTTTCCATCCCCTCCCCCAGTTGGCTGGGGCTATAGAATACACCGACTGCACCTCTGCAGAGGGGTAAGACTCCCCCATGAGTGTCCTGATATGACACTAAACAATCTGTTGGTGAGGTTCAAGTGATGCTGGGACTTTGGGGAATGCAGAATACCCCTTCATTGCCATCACTCCCAGGTTCAATCTGGCCCGGAGTGGTAGCACCTGATAGGGCCCTATCTATGGATTAAATAGAACTGCATACTTATGTTAAACTGAATTGTTTGATTTAGAACCGTTTGACTAAACTGAACAGCTTGAAATAGAAATGTTTTTCGCAATTAAACTGTGTGCTTATGCTAAACTGAATTGTTTGAAAAATGGAACTGTTTTTGACATTGAAACTTTGCTTACACTAAACTGAATTGTTATACATAGAACTGTTTTGATATTTAATTGTGTTTAAACAAAATATGTATTCATACTAAACTGAATTAGCTAAATTAGAACAGTTTGAATAAACTGAATAGTTTGAAATAGAATTTTTTATGACAATTAAACTGTGTACTCATGCTAAACTGAATTGTTTGAAGTAGAACTGGCTGTTTGCATAAAAATGGATTTGGCATTAAATAACCTACAAAGGTTGATATGCCATAAAACCCAACCAACCAAGCAACCAAATCCATTCTTTTTTACTCCTTTCACATAGTTCTTGTTTTTTGGACAATATGTATATATTTCTAGCTTTTGGGAAACATCTATATATTCTTTCTTGATATTGTTATACATATGTAAAAGGTTAGATGTTCTTGTATGTACAAATAATTTTATATTGTCTTTCCTACAGTTTTATTTAATATTAGTATATCACAGATATACTTATACCAAGATTGATCCTTGGTGAGTGGATACTCTGCAAAATATTACCCTTATCATGAAGCATACCAATATTATAATAAAAGGCAAAAGAAATAAGATGAAGGAAAGACTCGTCGAGAATAAGATTATTACTATCATAACTAAATTACTGACCATTATATTTCTAGATTTTATTATTTGCAGTTAGTTATTTACTTAGCCTTTTCACTAAAGGTAGATTTAAACAAGATTGTTTTTCTTCAAGAGGAGATCCTTCCATAAATGAGGAGTAAAAATAGATTAGCCTAGTTGACATTTCTCTTTTCAGGGAGTGACTTTCATGCTTTTTATACTTTGAGATAATGCTGCTTTTAGGGATTTATATGAAAACTATGCTTGATATTTTTTTCTTGTTATGATCAACTGGCAGCTTACCTGTTCTAACAGATAGTTAAGAAAAAAAACTTGCTTGTTGATGGTGTGTCAAAAATTAAGCATCATGAAAAAATGTCTGATGATTGGAATTTGTTTACTCTCTCAGTCCCATTTATAGGTCAAATAGATTTGTCTGAGATAATGAACATTATTAATACAATGGGTTTTAAAACACTAAGATTGTAACTTTGAAGAGTTTACCTGTTAAAAAGGTTATTATTATTATTATTATTATTATTATTAGATAGGAATACTTAAAACCATAGAAAAGTTGGGGAGTCACCATGGCAAAATGGATAAAATGCTGAACTTTGGCCTTGAAGTTAGTCAGTTAGAAGTCCCATCACACTATTACATTGACTTTCAGACTAATATCCTTTGGAAAAGTATGAATCTCCTTATCCCCACCCAGCTATGGGTTAAAAGTATCTGCTGTTCTTTTCAGGATCTCTTTGGCATTAGATAACCCATGGAAAATGATATGCCATTAAACAAAGAAACCAAACAAAACTGTAGAATTATGCATTAGAAATAATTACTCAAGACTCATAGATTATTATTATTAGATAGGAATAGTTAATTGAAGATAAATAATTGTTAGGAAATAACTATTCCTGTATAATAATGATAATTATTGGAATACACTGATTGCACCTTTGCAGAGGGGTGAGACGCCTCTAATGAGTGTCCTGATATGACACTAAACCATCTGATGGTGAAGCTTCAGTCTTGGAGCTTTGCAGAATGTGGAGTACTCCTTCATTGCCATTACTCCCAGGTTCACTCTGAGTTGGAGTGGTAGTATCATTGAGTGTTCAATCTATGTGTCAGATAGAATGTTCACTCATTTAACAAGTGAATGATATTAAATTGTTGGTGTTACATAGCAATTCTTAAAAACATTTAACTGTGTGCAAATAAATGATTAATACTAAATAGAATTATTTGAGTTAGATAAGAATACTTGAAACCATTGAATCGTATGCAGACAAATAAGCACTGGCTTGTTAAAAATGAATTTTAAATCATAACTAATTGAAAGTAAAATATTTTTGTAGAATTTATATTAAAATGGATGCTGTTAAATAACAGGCTATGGAATTCTATAGGTAATAGTGATGTAGAAATAGGGATTCCCAAGCCAGGATTCAAGCCATTTGGATATACATACATACTTCTAGGTAGTGACATAAATACGTACCACTTGAGTTCCAATGGTAAACAAAACAAGGAAAAACTAGGGAATGAAATTTGTGAAATTTTAATTTGTTTTAAAATAGGGTGTCAAAGAAATTTAAAGGAGGTGCTCATGGTGTAATGGTTATCATTGTAGGAAGTGGACATGGTGACGTAAGTTCAAATCCTTTATGAAACTGATTGCATTTCACATAGCACTAATATCCTTGGGACATGTATGAATCCAATTATCCTCCCTCCAGCTATGGGTAAATTGTAAGGCAGACTGAGTTCTTTAACCTTTGTTAGGCAACTTGTCTGGGAGAAGGAAAACTCTGAATTCAAACCTGTTAAACTCTGCTTAAAGATTTGACTTTGTGTCACATCCTGCTTTTGTGGAGGGTTTGGTAAATACATAACCAAAAATATTTAAGAAATGCATGTTCATATTGAAATGCAACCAAGCAACTGAAGAAAAAAGCATGGATATTGATTTTGGTGCAAATAACATATTCAACAAGTCTATAAAGAGAAGTCTGGTTTTTTTTGTCTTTTTTAAAAACCATTTCTAAAGGGAAGACGTTATAGGAAGATGAAGTCTGCAAGCTACTGTTTTTCTCTCTTAGCAATTGTGTTGGTTTTTTATGTGATAGTTGCTAGTCCCATGCTTCACTGATTTTGAATTAAGTTTTTTTTATTTTCTTTTTCTTTTTCAAGACTGATTACCATACCAAGTCTAAAAGAGCCTAATCTGCCCAACTATTTATCCACAGCTAGTGGTTGGAGGAGATGAGATGGTTTTATGCCATTCCTAAGGGCATTAGCATGAAATGAAATCTAAACAGCCTGGTCTAATATTTGAACTTGGGTTAAAAAGTTTATTTCCTACAGTGATAACTATTACACCCTGTTTGCCTTCACGAGATATTTTGCCCAGTTGGCTGGGGCTGTAGAATACACTGGCTGCTCCTCTGCAGAAGGGTCCTAGATATGACACAAAACAATCAGATGGTGAGGTTCCAGTAATGGTGGAGCTTTGGGAAATGTGGAGTACCCCTTTACTGGCATCGCTCCCAGGTCCACTCTGGCCTGGAGTGGTAGCACCTCATAAGGGTCCTATCTATGGGTTAAACAGAACTAAACAAGATATAACTGTTTTGACCTCTAAACTGTGTACTTATGCTAAACTGAATTATCTGAAATAAAACTGTTTTGACATTAAGTTTGTGTATTGCTCAGTCGGCTGGGGTTGTAGAATATACTAATTGCATATTTGCAGAGGAGTAAGACCCCTCCAATGAGTGTTCTGGATATAACAATCAGATGGTGAGGTTCCAGTAATGCTGGAGCTTTGGGGAATCTGGAGTACCCCTTCATTGCCATTGCTCCCAGGTCCACTCTGGCCCAGAATGGTAACACCTGATAGGGCCCTATCTATGGGTTAAATAGAACTAAACTGCATACTTTGATTTAGAACTGTTTGACTAAACTGAATAGCTTGAAATAGAAATGTTTTTCACAATTAAACTGTGTACTTATGCTAAACTGAATTGTTTGAAATGGAACTATTTTTGACATTGAAACAGTACTTATGGTAAATAGTATTGTTTAATATAGAACTGTTTTGACATTTAACTGTGTGTAAAAAAATCTATACTTATACTAAATTGAATTGACTGAATTAGAACTGTTTGAATAAACTGAATAGCTTGAAATATAATTTTTTTTTGACAATTAAACTGTGTACTCATGCTAAACTGAATTGTTTGAAATAGAACTGATTATTTGTATAAAATGGATTTAAATAGAACTAAACTCTGTACTTATGCTGAACTGATTTGTTTGACTAAACTGAATAGCTTTAAACAGAAATATTTGTGACAATTAAACTGTACTTATGCGAAACTGAACTGCTAAAAATAGAACTGATTTGACATCAAACTGCATACTTAAGCTGAACTGAATTGTTTGAAATAGAACTGAATATTTTCATAAAAATGGATTTGGAGTGATATAACCTACAAAGGTTGATATGCCATAAAACACAACCAACCAACTCCACTAGATATTGATTTATGCCTTAGTAAGTTCAATTGTTTTGAACAAGAATATATGCTATATATAATTAATTCCTGATTTTCAAACATTTTCGAAAACAAACTTAATTTGATAAAATTGAGAGCATTGGGTTAATCATTATCCTACCAGACATGCTGATACTATAAATAAGTAAGTAGGCTGACCATAGTTGAGGGCGATTCAAAGGCTCCATTTTCAATAGTTACTACACAGAGGTGTAGGGGAGGGCACTACTCCTTTCGCTGGACTTCTCTTACTCTTGATCCATACTTTATAATGCTGAGTGTTAAGCGGGGAAGCATTAAGTACCATTTTTTTTAGTCTTTGGTATGACTTGACTTTGGATCGAACCCAGGTCTCTAGGACCATTGGCAAACATTCTAATCATTATGCCTATGGGCTAGTATTATAGATTAGTAAAATTTCTCATGTTCCAGATAAGAAATAGGTCAAAGATGAATTTGTGTACTCCTGAAGAAACTTAACTGTAACACACTTAAGAAAATTATTTGTCAAGAATTTTAATAAGTCAGCAATCAATTTATTCTTTTTGCTTATTCTGTTAAATTTTCCCTTTGTAATCAAATTTTCCCCATTGTTTTGCACTAATTTAGAAGAGTAGTTACTTACCCTCATTAAATCATATATCTGCATTTTGGATAATCCATTTTAAAGAATTTATCAATCACTGAATACAACTTAAAGTATTTATGTCCTTAGTGCTAAGAAAAATATTTAATCAGGTCCCCACTCATCAAGGATCAATATTAGCATTAGTATATCCATTAAAACTGTATAAATGTAAAGAAGACAAGAGAAGCTCGTTTACACATACAAAAACATTTAATATATACATACAAGTAGAAGTGAATGAAAGAATACACAAATGTGACCCAATGGATGAAAAATATATTGTTCTATTAACAAGCAGTATGTGGAGGGGTATAAAACAGAAAAGGGCTTTTTTGACAAGTATTACCATGTAGCTTCCTGTCAGAGACAATGTTTCTACAAAGAAAATAGGCAAAAAGAGGTCAGGAAAGATTTTCTGCGACTCATTTGATACTTCACAAGGCACTCAATGGACATACCCATTCTCTTGGGGGATAATTGTCTCTGTTTAATTTGTTATTTAAAACTGTCAGATAACTACAGTGCATTTGTTCATTTTCAGCATTGTATATGATCTAATAAGACTCTCTAAGAAGTCAATTTCTTGTTTAATGCTGACCTTTCTCGCCGTCTAAAAGATCTTTGCTTTCCAAACTACACAATCATTAAAGATTTACATTTATCCACTTTTTCTTGCCTTTTAGTTCAATCCTTCCTAATGCTTTCCATAATAGACAATCTATATATTTCCAAATTTCTTTCTTTTTCTCAACCTTTTAATATGAACTCTATTAATGGGAAGATTTATAAGATTAGTTCTTTAATCTGATTTTCTGTATAGGAACTTGATGAGTTTCCTATCACCATCTTTTAAGTTATGAGCAGGCATTTGCCACAATGCATTGTTGAGAATTGTTAAATTCCTCTAGAGACTCAAGATTGATCAAAACTTTGTGTTTGTAATAACTTTTTGCACATAATTATCGATATCCATACCATTTAAGTTATAAGAATATGATTGGCTGTCATGTGAAGGGAAAGAGCTTGAAAGGCTTGTCTCAAAGACATGACACGAATTCTTTGGCATTGAACACAGATCAGCAATTAGCCATTAATCTTTTCATTATACAAATTTTGTGAAAAACTTTGTTTTCTTACTTTTTATTTTTTAGTTGCTTTTTTATCAAAACCCACGATTGCTCACAATCTATAACAATGAGCTTAAAGCACAGATTGAAAATAACATAGGACAAATTTATAGTGAAATTTTGAACTCTCATTCTTGATTGAAGTAAAAGAATTTTAAGAAATTTAATTGTTGATATTGGTTCATCAAAAAAAAAAGAAAAAAAAAAAGAAAAGAATTCCAAATATTTGTTGAAATATATAAGTATTACACTTCCACTCTTTTAAACTCCCAGGCTGAGTGATATTTTACTATATATAAACAGAATTTGACACAAGGTCAATTTGAAAGTAGAGTAAAGCTGGTTTAGTTTTCCTTCTTCCAGACCAGTTGCCAGTTGTTCTATCTTTAGGTGTTTAACAGCCAAGGATAGAACAGACCTATTTGTGCTTTTCCAAAGAGCATTAGCACAAAATGAAATGCAAACAGCTTTGTTCAGGTTTTGAACTCGTGTCACTGATTTTATTTTCTACAATTATAATCATTAGGATAAGCATGCCACCATTTTTTATGTATCATGAGTCCAATATTTTTGGCAGAGCATACTTAACTAGACATAATAAAGTCAGAATTTTGGAATCCAGGGGATTATGTCTGATACAAATAAAAGTTTTATCTAAAGATGTCTGCGCAACAGAGAAAATTGTGAATATGCATTCGATTTGATTTTGGTGGAGAATTTTGTGAGCTTATGTACAGGGCACCTGAGGACAAAAGGCCTACTAAGAAGTACAAAACACAATCCTCAGATTAAACATTTTATTTAAATATATATATATATATATATATATATATATATACACACACACACACACACACACACACACACACACTTAAATCCGAATTTTATATATATCTCAGCCGACCATTGTCAAGGGCAACCCAAAGGCTCCATTTTCAATAGCTACTACACCAAGGTGTATGGGAGGGCAGTACTCTTTTCCCTGGATTGCTCCACTTACTCTTGATCCTTACTGTATTATATTGAGTGTTAAGCAAGAAGGCATCAAGTACCATTTTTAAAAATCCCTGGTATGACTCGACTCGGATTGAACCCGGGTCTCCTGGACCATTGGTGAACACTCTAACCATTATGCCAATGGAAATCCTAATTATTTATATATATATATACACACACACACACACAATCTCTCTACACAAGCAGTTTGACATGGTGTCAATTTTTTTAACCAGTGTTTAACAGGTTTGAATTCTGAGTTTTCCTTCTCCTGGACTGGTTACTATACCAAGGTTAGAGAGTCCAGTTTGCTCTACTATTTACCCATAGCCGCACGGAGAATAATTTGATTCATACATTTTCCATGGGTTTTAGTGCGATACAAAATTCAAACAGCCTCATTCCAGATTTAAACTCTGGTCATGGTGTCCATTTCCTATGACAGTAATCGTTATGACACAGGTTACTACATACATACATACATACATATGCCTGTTCAAAAGCTTTTTCTGCAAGCTTTAAAATTAAGTGAACTCTCAAAATGCTATTGTAGATTTTTGTGAGTACAGGTAATTGAAAAATATATATATATGGAAAATGTGTATTTTGAAGGCAACTTTGCAGCATGCAAACAGGTCAATATTTGGTATAGCTACTATTTGCAATTACAGTGGTAGGAGAAAGGTTTTCTGAGTTATTAATTGCATATTGCTCTCACAAAAGAGTAGTGAGCACTTTTTTTTTTTAGTTTGTATTGGTCTGGCCATGCTCATTTTATTCTTTTAAAACACCCCCCTAACACAAATACAAAGGTGGAAAATTATAGAAATTATAAAGCATGGGTATATCTTTTTAAATTAGATATTTTCTTTTTCATATCTTTATTTTCATATGATGCTTTTTGGTTTTAAAAAAAATCACAAGATTTAATTTCTTGTAAGATGACAGATATCATTTATATTGCTTTAGATAGTAGTGATTTACTGACCTTTTTGCTTAAATGTGGCACAAGGCCGAATAAATGAGGCACCCAATGAAACTTGAACTCACTCTTGTAGGTTTGCTAACCATTACTACCTGAGGCATCTATATTGATTTAGATAGTATATTTAAAATCAAATAACATGTCCTAGCTAGAGGTTAAATAGTACCACTGCTGTCCTACAAGAATGGCTTTTACATTAAATAACCTATGAAGGTTTAGATGCCATTAAAACAAAGTAACCAAACCAATCAAATAACAGGTATTAGAAAAATATAGCTAGAATATCAATACCTGTTAAAATGGAACACTTTTAGAATGATGTAATATACCAGATGCAATGTAATTGCTTAATATTTATGTATTACTTATAGTCATTGTATATACGTCTTCATAAAATAATATGCCATAGGTAATAGCTTACTTGTATAATAAGATGCTGCTGACATTAATTACACAACTCACAGGTAAAATTACACCAGATGAAAAAGTTCTGTTTTTATCTGGTCATAGTAATTTACTTTTAAACAGTAAGTATTTTGAAATTTTATGAACATTAGGTGACCTGAAACAGTAAATGTTAGGAGGGTTGGTTTGAATTCAGATTTTTAAAAAAATCCAAGTTTGCTTGAAGCAATCGACATCCCTGAACGGGTTTGTGGGAAGTATCTTTTTAACGTTTTCTGTCTATCTACTGCAAAAACAGAATACTGTTTATGGCTATTTGATGATATCTCTGAAAGGGAGGAAACTCTAACTTCTAAAATGTTTCAGATTCTTTTATATGTGACATGAATCTTAGGTTTTTTTTTCTTGAAATTCAGTGGTAATGTACAAAAGTAACAACATAGATAGGAAGCACAATCATTCTGTTGAATAGAGCAGATTTTCAGTTGTTTTTCCATAGTCACTGTTGTAGCATTTTCAAACCTTATTTGGAAATGTTTATCATTTGCAAAAATATCTGAGTAGAGTAAGGCATAAAAAGGACAGAAAGGAACATTTTTTGATTTAAACAATTCAATGTTAGTATTTTCTGTATGTTGACATAAAATATACGAGAAAAAGAAATGAGCAAAAAGAAAAAAAAAACCAAATCATGGATTTTTTTTAAGTAACAGATTTAAAAAAAAAAATTAAATAAACTTTTTCAGAGAGGGAGAGAGAATCAATAGGTAAACTGATTCATGTTTTTTTTCTTTCCCTCTACCAAATTTTTTATTTTCAAGATCAAAGATACCAGGATTCCATTATTTCTAATGGATCACTATACAATTGGAATGGATATTACAAATTATTTATTACCAAACTCTAAAACATTTAAACCTTATAGCTAAAAATATGAATGTACAGTCACAAAATAAATACACCCATTATATTTATGCAATTTTTTTTGGTTACAGTGTTTTAATGCTTTAGAGCTTAGTAATAATTAATTGTTAACAATTTTGATAGTCTGATGTCCCATGAGAAATAATAAAATTTTGGTATCTTTGGTTTACAAGAAAACTTTACATGATGAAATAAGGTTAGGGAGTGGACTTATTTATGAATGATTGTGTGTGTATATATATTTATATGAGAGAGAATCTAATCAATATATAAATAAATATCTGAATTGTTTTATTATTACATTGCAAAGATTTACTTGGATTTTTTTCTGGTTTTGCTAGCATACTAGGTGCTGAAGAGAGGTTTTGGGGATGATGGATGTTTTTCATAATCTCTTTGGTTACCATGATGAGTATTGACCTTCATGGTATCTCTCAGGGTAGTGGAGATTACTTGTGGGTGTCATTCTACTTTCTAAGATTTATGGACTTTATAAAAAAATTTAAAAAATTACCCAATCATGTAGTTTTCATTATCTTCATTGGTTTAGTCATTTCATAAAGGAGAAGGAAAATTCTTTATGATATTCATTGACCATAGGTTTTTCAATTTAAAAAAATGTTTGGGTGGTGCCTTGTATATTTATGAAGATGTTACTCTTTACTAAGCTATACTTAGTCTGGTACACACGTCTTGGGTTGCTTACAGTACCTACTGTTCAAGCATTTAGGAAAACCACTCTATGAAAACTTTTTTTGCCTGCACAATCACAGAAAAAGCTGTTACCTCCAGGATAAACCAAGACAAGTGCCAATACCAATACAGTGACACCCGTGTTTGTAAAAGCATTGTCTGCAGACAAATTTTTAAAAAGGACTATAGAAAGTTGAGTGTATGAATCCACTACTGATGGTTAAATGGGGATATAAATTTATCTCCATACAAAAAACAAAACACAAATGAAGCAAGTGTAAATAAAACTTCTTTTCATATTGTGATGATGAATTTTTTCTTTTCCAGCTTTGTCTTTTGGGTTCTGCAAATTTTCTGACTACCATTTCAATGCAATAATATAGATGTGGAATCCATCTTGAGTCTTGACTTAAATTCTTTTAAAATCTGCTTTCTTCAAATTTCTAAAATTTTTCGGAAGCCATTTTCTTGTGTTGAAATCTGTCCATTTCAGTTACTTTTTAGTTGGAAGTAGACTTGAAAAATTTCAAACACTCCAACATAGAAACCCCTACCTATCACTTTGTCAGTAGACTTAGATTACTCTAACTATATCCTTTACAGTGAGGTACCCTCTCCCTCACAAAAAAGGGTGTCCTGGGTATGACAAAAACTGAATCTAGTGGTGAGGCTCCTGTTCTGGAGGTCTGAGGAGTGTAGAGTCACTCCATCATTGCCTTTCCCCAGTCGGCTGGGGCTGTAGAATACACCAACTGCTTTTCTGCAGAGGGGTAAGACCCCCCCCACGAATGTCCTGTATATGACACTAAACAATCTGATGGTGAGGTTCCAGTAATGGTGGAGCTTTGTGGAATACAGAGCACCCCTTCATTGCCATTGCTCCCTGGTCAAATCTGGCTTGGAATGGTAGCACCTGATAAGACCCTATTTATGCTAAACTGAATTGTTTCAATAGCTTGAAATAGAAATATTTTTGACAATTAAACTTTGTACTCATGCTAAACTGGATTGTTTGAAATAAAACTATTTGCATAAAAATGGATTTGGCATTAAATAACTTACGAAGGTCATAAAACCAGGTCCCATAAAAACCAACCAACCACCATTGCTTTTATTCCTAGATTTGCTCTGACTCAGTATCTGTTAAGTTCCCTCACTGGATCCAATAAAACAGTTAAAAAATTATTTATATCAAATAGGAATACTTGAAACCATACAATTTTAAAAATTATCTTATATTAAATCAGGATACATGAAACCAGATAATTGTTCAAATTAAGAGTAGTTACCTAAAACCATATTATTTTTTTTAAAAGTGACTTCAGCATTAAATAACTCAACAAAGGTTAAGATTCCATGAAAGCAATCTCTACATATACACCAATATGAACAAACATGCCTACTTATGTGTCTTAGGCATGACACTAAATTGTATCTGGTGGTGAGGCTCCATTTCTATAGCTTTGGGAAGTGTGGAGTTACACCTTCATTGCTATTATTTCCAGGTCTATTTTGCCCAGAAGTGGTAGTACCTTTTGGGTTCCATCTATGGATCAAATAGATCTATTTCAGATAATGTTTAAAATGATTTTGAACATTATTAATACATTATCTTTTCAGATGCTGATATTGTAACAAAATATAATGATTACCCGTTTAAAATGATTGGGAAGATATATTTTGGCATCATATATAATTGCAGGCCAAACTCATTAAATTTTTTGTCTGAAATAACAAGTGTTAACATGCTGTAAAACTAACCAACTCCTACATATAGAGCTAGGTAAAAAAAAACAACTTTTAGATAACTATAAAATCACACAAAAATTTAATAAAAACATTAGTCCACAGTGCTTTGATGATCTGCTGCAAGGCAAAACTTTTTGATAAACTCAATTTTATCAAGATGACTTTTATTGAAGAATGGATAGCTTGAGGATATAATTACTTCCACCATCAAACAAATGCCTGCAGTTCTCCACCAAGCCAAAGTTTAGACCATAGAGGTGTTCTGTATATCTAAGATTACTATAGATCAGCAATGCCTCTATGCAACTGCTAGAGTGAATTAAAAGATCCGTTCGTTGCTTTAATTCTGTTAAGTTATGAGTCATTCTTAAAGCCGATGTACTGTTTCACCTAATCTCTAAGACAAGGTGACTGTTTTCCAAAAAAGCTCTCTTATCTGCAAATCTTCATGCAAATGTGATGTTGGCTACATCAGTCACATGACTTAGATTAAATATACAAATAAGCCGACATATTCCATTGAACATCCACACAAATACTTCCAGCTATACTACAACACAGAGCAATTAAAACTCATCTTCCGCCATTGCTTGTCGCCTATTTGACAATCTGGTTGGTACAGCTGCATATAAACCCACAATGTTCACCATCCTTACAAATTCAAATAATGAATTTCAGTTGTCAATGCAAGAAGCCTTGCTTATGACAAGGCATAAACCCGGGTTCTGTATTCAAAAACAATTTTATACACCATTACTTTTCAACAACCCCATTGGACCATGCCATGTTTTTAAAATCAGTTTTCTCCCCCCACCTCCCGATGCTTTTTTGATGGAAAATATCCTATGTTAGCTTCCTCTGATGTAAACTTTGTCATCACTGACATAATTCTTTCCAGAGAAGTGAACAAAACAATGGGTGCCCTTTTTTAGAATTTCAAAATATTTTATTTTGCACACGCTTTTAAAAACAATATCTAAATTTTGTACCTATCACAAGATCTTCATTTTATATATATATGTTGGTGGATGCCAGTTTTTAAGAAAACCTTTCATCTCTGAGAATATTCCTTTGTACATCAGTTAAGTGTGTGTTTATATATATATATATATATATATATATATATATATATATATATATATATACACAATTTTTTTTACAGATATGAATCTCTGATTTGAGGTGTGTATATATATATATATTCAACCACATGTTAAAAAAAACATTTATTTTACCCAAATGATTGATTTTTACATTCTTTTTCCCAGTCAATTCATTTGAGTTCATAGTAAATACTAATCACATTTATTGATAAATTTTCAATAAAATATTCATTTATTGATACTACACTCTGATCTCAGGAAGAAATCGCAATCCATACAAAAATGGTCCAGTCATTTTGTGTAGATTCTTTTACACACACACACACACACACACACACACACACACACACACACACACACACACACATCATTCTGATACTCAAGTTTTTTTGGTGTTTATCTAAATTGGCATGTTTTCATTTATATGTATATATACATGTGTGTAGGTGTGTCCAGTGATTCATGTTGTTCTTGCTTTTTAGGGGAATGGAGAAATTGAATTTTTGCCTACCTTCATTTAAAGTGTATCAGTAGAAAGTTTTGCCAGTGTTAAAGCCCCACTTCATTTCACCCTCATGCTACTAAATTCAACTAAAAGATATTGATAAAAAACACTTGAGAGAAATCTATCTTCAGGACTAAACAGAAATTTTCATGATGCGTCTGTTTTATTTTTTTCTCCACTTATTCAGCTATCTTTCATTTTTTTTTCTTGTTGGTTTGATGCTGCATACAAAATAATTCATGTTAAGCTTTTACAAATTATTTTGGTTTGCTTATTTATTCAAGTAATTTTAATCATAATTGCATAAACTTGTTTTGTTTTGACATTTCTTTTAAAAAATAAGTTGAATTATTGACTTTTGTCTTGCATTCAATATGAAATAATTATTTACAAAGTTTAACTGTGACACAAGGTATGAAGTATGGAGTATTCAGTGTGAATCACTCACTAACAATGATTTGTTAGTATAGCTTACTTACAGTTACACTATACAATTATAAAAATTTTAAATATTTGTAAGTTTTTAATTATTCTACAGAGATACAATAATAATTATTTACCTTAGATAATTTAAATTTCTGGTAGGAGACTCAATAGTCAAATAACGATTCAAGAAACCCATCATTGATCCTTTTTTTTGTGTCTGGTCTTTAGATTGTAGAGACATTATCTCTTAAACTGTTAGATAATGTTAAAATGATATGGCTATCATTTACCTACTCTTATCAATTAAAATTTTTTATGTTTTTTACTCATATTTGTTCATAGAACAATATGTATATAGTTCAAGCTGTTCGGAAACATTTGTGTATTCTTTACTTTTAATACTACTTGTATGTATATTAGATGTTTACAAATGAGTTTATCTTTCTTTCCATTTATTCAGTTAGTTTATCAGATGCACAAATATTAATAATGGTCCTTGGAGAATTTGGACTATCTTCCCTACAACCAAGCAAACCAATAATTTATTTATAAATGTTAGTTGTTCATATTTAGATTTTTTTGTGTAAAGTAGTGAATTGAATTTCTAATTGTAGCCACACACTTATGATTCCATAAACAAAATCTGATGGTTGGTTCAGTTTTCTGGCATATAAGTCCTTGTTGGTTATTTAATGCCAAACCCTGTTTATACGTGTGTGTATATATATATATATATATATATATATATATATATATAATTTGTAAATGAATGGTTTTTAGATAAGATTTTTAAACAAGCCAGAAATCATTTGTTTGGACACAGTTAAATAGTTTTAAGTATTGGTATGTAACACTAACAATTTGATTTAACATAAGGGAGTTGTTTGCACACAGTTAAATGGCTATACATATAAGATTTGTAAGTGAATAGTTTGTAGGTAATTCTATTTTTAAATGCATTAGAGCTAATTTGTTTGTGCACAAGTATAGGTATTGTTTGCTTACAGTTAAATGGTTTCAAGTATTTCTATTTAAAACTAATAATTCTATTTAATGCTAATTTGCACAAAGTTAAATGGTTCCAAATATTGCTATGTAATACCGATAATTCAATTTTTGCACACTGTTAAATGATTTCAAGTATTCCCATCAAACAGGGTTAATTCTATTTAGTATTAATCATTTGTTTGCACTTAGGTAAATGGTTTATAGCATCATAATGTAATCTTGGATGAGACTGATTGCATTTCACATGGCACTAATACCCTTGGGAAAGGTATGAATCCAATTATTCTCTCTCCAGCTATGGGTAAATAGTAGGGCAGACTGAGTTCTTCAGCCTTAGTGAGGCAACTAGTCTAGGAGAAGGAAAACTATGAATTCAAACCTGTTAAACTCCGCTTAAAAATTGACTTTGTGTCATATCCTGCCTGAAGGGAGGGGTTGGTAAATATGATAATGTAACTTTAACAATTCAATTTAACATCAGTCATTTGTTTGTACAGAGTTAAATGGTTAAGCAGTTCTATTTGATTCAATGACGGGATTCTATCAGGTACTACCACTCTGGATCAATGTGGACTTGGGAGTAATGACAATAAAGGGGTTTTCCACATTCCCCAAAGCTCCAGGACTGGAGCCTCACTATTTGATTATTATGTGTCATGCCAAGGACACTTGTGCGGGCAGGATTTTAACCTCTTTTCTGAGATGCAGTTGGCATATTCTATAGTTCCAGGGCTGAATAAATCTAATATGAAAATATATATCTTTGTGTGAGTTTAAAAAACAAGTACTGGTTAGGAAAAGAGTTAATCTTGAAGATTTCAATACATAGTCAATAAATCATAAAATGTTTTTTTTTTTGTGTGTATAAAACTTTAAAATAGTGTATTTTTTTTCATTTGTATTAAGGTATAGAATAGAGTATCAAATCAGAGAAAATAAATGCATTACCTACTAGGCAGTAAGTAAATTAGTATGCTTATCATAAATAAATTCTTTAATAAAAACATATTCTTCTGTCAACTTTGAGTACCCTTGCAAAAAAGTTGGTAATTTGCAATACACTGTTATCAGAAGGGCCACCAAGAATTTTTGACGCCCTGTGATATGTATCTTTCCAAAATGTCTCCAGGGAATTTACTTACCTGGATAGTACTAGTAACCAAATTTTAGGGGATCTGGCTCATGGCTTAAAGCAGTAAATGATTTTTTTAAATAAGTAGCTTTATATATTCCAAATAATTCTGTCATTGATTTTAGTTTTCAATGGAAGCTGAGTTAAGCAACATAAATTTTTTTTCTTTTATATTTTTTCATGATTCTTTGAAATTTATTTTCCTTTTCTTCCATCAAATTATTTTCCTTTTAATCAATTTGGTTTTTTTATCTTCAGTGCAAATCCTTCAGTATTCCCTCCACCCAAATATCTTTTTTTTTCTTCCTCATTTATCTTAATAATATCATTCTCCCCTAACTCCTGAAAGAAAGAGTTCTCATTTTCTTACTGATGTTTGTTTCTTTTTCCACCTTTATTCTTGTCTACAAATTTCTCTTCAATCTTCCCCTTTTTTTTTTCTTTCTTTTTTTTTGGTACAAAGTTTGGTGCAAGACAAAGATTAAGGGAAAATTTATATCCTTTCTTAAAATCCTAAAATTAATTAAAAAAAAAAAAAAAAAGGTAAAAAATAAAGTATGTGTATCCCAGATTCTGCTAACTCCTATCAAGAAACATTCAAGTTTGAATTTGGGATTTAAATTTTTGGATTAAATCATTTAAGTTTATTGTAACGACTGAAGGTTTTTTGTGTTTTTTGTCCTGATAATTATATGATTTTAAGTAATTATTTTTAACACCAATTAACAGGTTTTGAACTGAGAAAAATTTCTAGAGCATTCAGTAGTGTAATTATTTTACATGGCCGAAAATAAGATAAACAGCAGATATTTCACTATTTTGTAAATTTTCAGACTAGAGATAACGTCACAAGTATCTATAATGACTTTCATATAGGATGTATAAATATCAAAAATAGGAGTTTTGATATGCAGATTTAATCCTTGGTATTGAACTTTAAATTTTCATAAATATAAGAAAATTTATTTTTACATTGTGCATACATTTACACTTACTTTGTAACAAAATTACATTTTTAAAAGAGCATGGTATAATGGTTATCGATGGAGGAAGTGGATTCTAAGAACAAGATGTTTTGCTTCATGGTAATGCTCTTAGGAAAGAAATAATAGAGAAGACTGTGCTGAGGGATTAGGGTGAGCAACTCCATCTCATATAAACCTACACATTTGCTTGAGAAAATAAAAGGGCAGAATAGAAGATTGGTAACTTCATTTCCTCTTGACTCCTTCCTGGTAGAAGTGCCCTGCAGGGTTTGCTGATTGTATCTCATGCAGAGGAATAAGACTCTAAAAAAAGGGTGTGTTGGTTATGACACAAAACTACATTTAATGCAAAGGCTAAAGTTCTGGATTTCTGGCTAGTGTTAGAGTACCCCTTTATTGCCAAGGCTTGCTCTGACCCAGAATAGTAGTACCTGTTTGGATCCAATAGATTTGTTTAAAATTATTTGTATTATTAGGAATACTTGATGATATGTAACTGTAAATTATTTCTATTAAGTATAGTTACTTGAAACCATATATGGTGTGCAAACAAATGATTATCAAATAAAAAATAATTACTTAAAATCATATAATTATCAGTGTGAGATAGTTATATGGTTTCAAGTATCCCTATGTGCTATTATGTGTATTAGACCAGAACACTCAAAATTGTGCAAAAAAACTCTCAAGAAACAATCTACACAAAAAATGTTAATATAAATGTATGATAAATACAATTCCTTAACTTTTAAGCATAAAATAATCCGAGACAGATTAACATGCTGTTAAGATTAACCACATTCCTGGTAGAAGTGGTTAGATGAAACAAACAACTGTTTTATTAAAAGAACAATATACAAGGATCAACTAAAAAGTTCTTAGCCTGATATCATATGTGCAGTAATGACTTTTTTGACCAATGGGATACAAATACTGCAACACCGATGGAAGAAGTGTGTGAACTGGAAGAGGGGAGCTGTTAAAAAAACAAACCATATTTGGTCACATTCCATGGGAATATCTTGGTCAGCTTATCAACTTTTTTCATAATATATTTCAATAACAAAATTTATTGAAGCATATAAAGATTTAACTTGAATATCATATTTTTGTTTGCTATAGGGGAATATATTATTGATAAATATCTTTTTATTGGATTATTCTGTTACTTATTTTCCCTTATTTACTTATTTTCAGTGGATATTATTCCAATTATTCTTCAGCCCAAACATTTCATATGGCAGCATTATCAAATAAAATTTATAGGAGATCTGGGTTCTATCACAGGTCGAGTCATACAAAAGACTAAAAAAAAATGGTACTGGATGCCTCTTTGCTTAACACTCAGCATTACAAGGTATGGATCAAGGGTAAAGTGGAGCAATCCAGGGAGAGAAGTAGCACCCTCCCCTACACCTAGCCTTCAGGTTACCCTCGACTTAGGTCGCCAACTTTTATTGTTGACCTAAAGTAAAATTCATCATGTATCCTAAAATTTAAACTTTTAGTCCTTACACTTAAGAAAAGGATTTAGTTTAAAAATAGTTTTTCTTAAGATAGACAAGTGCTACAGTTCATTGACTCCTTTTGATAAAATTTAAGATTTTTTTTTTTTAAATCCATATATACAGAGCCAATCTGTAAAATGTTAACTTAGAATAACAAAAAATATTCAATGAAATTATATTCTCTGGAAAAGCATAATAAATTTGTGGGTTTTTATCATAATGATATGACATTAACATTGTCAATATTATACTTTGAAGATTTCATCATTAATTTTCCTCTCCCAGTTGGCTGGGGCTGTAGAATACATTGACTGCATCTGTTGAGGAATAAGACCCTCCTCCTAAATGAGTGTCCTGATATGACATTAAACTGCATCTGAAAGTGAGGTTCTTGTTCAGGAGTTTTGCGGAATGATAAGTATCTCTTCATCGCCATTACTCCCAGGTCTGCTCTGACCCTGAAAGTTGGTACCTGTTAGGGTTCCATCTATGGGTCAGAACTATTCAATCATTTTGTATATTTGAAAGCTTTGAACTGTGTGCAAATAAATGATTAATATCAAATTGAATTATTAGTATTACATAACAATGTCTGAAACCATTTAACTGTGGTTAAATATAGAACTATTAGTGTTAGCAATACTTGAAAACATTTAACTGTGTGCAAATAAATGAACTCTTGCTTGTTTAAAAATGTCACCCACAAATTATTCATTTACAAATCACACACACACACACATATATATATATATAACAGGACTTAGCATTAAATAACCAACATGGGCTGAGATGCCACTAAACCCAACCAGCCAACCATTAACTTTTGTACAAACAGTATGACTATATCAAAAGCAATTTTTTTATTGCATAGAGTGCCTTATCAAACAAGAACCAATCTTGAACAATTTTACCATTTTTGACTGATCTTTTATTTTTTTTTTTTATTAATCAGAAAAATTACATGATAGAAACTGGAATTTGTCTTAATTTTTTCTTAAGAATAAACCACTTTCTCAAATTAGTAACTTACCTATAGACTGTAAGATTGTCGTATTAGAATGCTTGGTAGTCTGGAAGATATTTAGTCAAGTCCCAATTCTCAAAGGGTAAATATTAGCATTAATATATTCTTAATATACTAACAATGAACAAAATGGAAAGAAAGACAAAATAAACATACAAGAACACTTTTTAATTTATATGTACTAAATACATGTAAGTGGCATTACAAAGAAAGGATACACAAACATATCCAAAAAGAATTTTACATATACTGTTCTATGAACAAGTTGCATGTGGATAGGGATACAAATTAGAAAAAGGCTTACTTGACAAACATGGCTAATATAGCCGTGTAGCTTTACCATTCCTTGGATGGGGTTAGAGACAGTGTCTCTACTGTTCAAAAGAACAAAGGCAAATAGAGACTGAGAATTGGGTTCAGCAACTGTCATGTGACACTAAACAATGGACATGCCAATTCTTTAAAGGAGATATTTATTGTATCTCTATAATCATCTTACATAAATATGGACAACCAGACTCCAAAATGCACAATTATAGCAGCATTCTTTATTTTGTCTTGTATTCAGAAGTTGTAGTTGATAAATTATAGCCATCAACCTTCTCCTCAATTTCTTCTTTTTTTTAAAAAAAAAACCCCACTGCTACACACACAAAAAAAACACTTAAGTTTCCTGTTAGTTTATTTTCATTACTGTCAGAAATTTTCCCAATCTGCTAATTTCTTTTATACACAATGGTACAATTTCTTCTTCCACCTCTTCAATCTTCATGGATGACATATTCTTTTCTCTTCTATTTTCCCTGTAATGAATTTCTAGACAAGGGAAAGAATTCTACCATTAATATGTTCATTGCATTCCTGGCTAAGAGAAGTGGTCATAGAAATTTATTCACTGTCTTGCAGTTCTTAAATGCCAGGGGTTACAATATGCACTTTCAGTTGTCTTAATGCACAACTGAACATAGTGACTTGATAAGATTTTATGATTCAGGGCTCAAGATTTGTTCTTAGATTTCAGATGCATAACAGCGGACAATTCTTCACAAATTTAGAATCATTTAAAGTCATTTGAAATGTCAATATGTGTAGATCTCTTGTATACAAAGATGAAAATCACCCAAAATTGAAGTATAGGGGGAATGTATAGGTAAACATTTGTGTGTGTGTGTGTGTGTGTGGTAAACTACAAATCTGAGATTATAAATTTGCATAAGCCATTTCGATCTGACAAAAAACCAGTTCAGAAAGATTATTTTGAAAGTTTGTTTTTTTTAAAGATATTTTTATACTTTTGTCTGTTTTATGAATATGTTCAGTATTATATGCAGTATATGTTTAAAGTTGTGTATGTGTGTACATACACTTAGATGTGTGGTGTGTGTATATATATATATAGACAGAGAGAGAAAGAACAAAAATTTAAGCATATAGCTATAATTGTAAAAAGAAAATGACTAATTCAGAAAGAGATATACAAATTAGCTACAAAATAATTAAATACTTTGAAAAAGTGCTCAATATTTGCATAGAGCAAGTTTTTAAAACCAAATAAAATAGCTGAAGTTTCCTACCAAGGTTTTAGCCAAAGATGTTCAAGAAAACTTCATTGAAAATAGGATGTTACAAATGAATCAATTTACACAAATGTGATAGAAAATTTACGAAAGAAGAGTATATGAAATATTAAACTAAATTGTCTGTCAATTTTTTAGCATCTATTTATTTTTTTGCCTAAGCCCATTTAATATCTTGGATCTTTGATTCAACAATTTTCTAGAATTCATATATATATATATATATATATATATATATATATATATAATAAATGCCTGCAGAGAAAAAATCTACCTAGGTTTCACCTAACTGGAGTATCAGGAAGAGCTTGCATTCTGCAGGGATCTGTCCTTACATTAAACTGACCTTGCATCACATTTTGCCCTCATAGACAGCTGAATAAATACCTACTTTGAATATCTTAGTCAAAATTCCCTTCAGCTATTCTGAGAACATGAATGTTAGATGATGGCAAGAGCTTTTTGGGTGATCATAAATTTTTTGTAACAATTCAGGCATCTTTTGTCATAGTCTGTAATCTTTCAAACTGAATTTATTCAATTCTGGGGATAGGCTATTCTCATTCTGCTGTACATGCCACTGAATATCTTATGTCAGTTAATTCGCTTTCTTAGTTATTTCACCCTTGTAACGTCGCGTTCTTTTCCATTGAACCTGGATTTAACTGATAAAAGATATTCCAAGTCATGAACAGTGGATTACATAAGGACGATACATATCCATATCTGTCTGTGAATATTGGGTACGAGTCGTCTTCCTTAATAATAGCCTGTTTAGTTTGTCAATGTAGGTATCACTAGCAGCTAATTTAAATGGTAGTTGCAATGATGGCGTGTGGGGGGCAATCAGAGATAACTTTATTAGTATAACAGTGCTGCTTTATATGGAGAGAGATTGGAAGAAGTGTTGATGGTATGTAAATCTCCCTTTCATGATTAAATCACAGCTGCTTGCAGTGCATAATTTAATGAGATGACTTCCAAAAATGTCTTGCCCCCTCCTCTTTTGAACTTGAGGTTTATGAAGCTTGGCATAAAGAAATGAAGTAATGGGAGTTGGACGCTAACATCACACCTGAGAAGAGAGCCCCCTTTATGCTCTTGACATAGATTGAAAAAACTTGAGAGACCATTCTGGAGATGGATCCCAATAATCTAAATGTAGATGAGCTGACAAATTTGTATAAGTTTGACTCACTTTTTAAAGAAGATAGTAAATGCAGATTACACTTACTGTATATGACAAACTTTGAGAGATATGGGAGACCATCTGACAAGTCAGTGCTAGACTATCTCATAAAATTTGAAAGACAAACTATTAAAGTATCATAATGCGGTACCCAACAATGACAAGGAAGACAAAATTGAAAATGACTTGCTGTCTGAATAATCTGCTGATGGCACTTATGTTTTGCTTTTAGAATGGATGATCAACAGGAATTAGTCAAAGACTTACCTATGCCAAAACAAAGGATTAAGTGTAATCTTGATGATAAAAGTGATGATTGGAAAAAACATTAAAGTGATTATCCATGCTGATAATGCTACAGGGAGAAATAAGATCTAAATGAATGTTACAAGATACAATTAATACAGTGAGGGACTTTTTTTGTCTGGATTTTAAAAATGATGTACTTAACTGCACACCAGAAAAGGAGGAGGAGAAAGGTATGTATTTAACCAATCCCTCCACCACAGGCAGAATGCAATGCAAGATTAAATTTTTCAAGCAGAGTACAGAGTTTGAATTCAGTTTTTCTTCTCTTGGACTGGTTGCCTAACTAATACTAAAGGACCTCATCTACTCGACAATTTACCCATATCTAAGGAGAAAGCGGATGGATTCAAGCCTTTTCTAAGGGTATTAGTGTGAAATAAAACAATTTTTTTCCCAGAATTTGAACTCGGGTTGCTGATTTAATATCCTATGAAGATAAGTACTGAGAAAAAGATGTAGAAGAAAAATATGTGGACAAAAAAGATAAACTGGAATTATATTGGGAGGCATTGATTTTATGTGATAGCACTGTGGTTCATTCTAAACACAAAGAATTAGACAATTGGATTAAAGACAATGTTTATACAAAAGTCATTGTCTCAGGATAGTGTAAAATGATGACAAGATAGATTATCACAAAGAAGTTGAAGGAAAAATAGAAAAGGTGGCAAGATTGATTTCAAGAGGATTTCAGGATTGATATGCCAATATGGTTAAGACAGATACACCCACTTGTAATAAGGAGGGCTTCAGGATAGCTCATTATAGTATTCAATGATTGGTTATGTAATATCTTGGATATCAACTGTTTTCCAAGATCACTGTCTGAGGTTAACAATGCTGCAGTTAGGCATATCTATGTGAGGGGTTAAAGAATGCATCCTGGTCATACTACATGACATTTAAATAGGAACGGCTTCTTTTGGTACATGCATGTCTGAACATGGTCAAGCAGTTTTAATATGGTATTGTAATATAAAATTACATGGTATCATTTTAAATTACATGGATGATTTTTGCTGTGTAGGGAACAAAAGGGTTTTAGATGGATGTTATTGATAAACTTAGATCTAAATTTTTCAGATCTGAAGATTCATTGAGGTTTTGTTACATTGACTCGGATACCAAGCAAATCAGTGATAAAGTAATTATAAATTGAGAAGATTATGTTAAATGTCTTGAGCAGATTATTCTTAAAAACAACACATAGTGAAGAGCATTTCAATAACAAAGAAATTACAAATCATTGACAGCTAATCAGGAAACTAAATTACCTGGCAACTAAAAGAAGGCCTGATCTGACTTTCAACATAGATATCAACTATGTCAAAACTCAGATCAGGTCAAAGAGAACAAAGTGGAGTCTGTCAGACAAGTAAATATAATTATCTAGAAGGTAAGGGAAAAAAAGAAAAATCACATGTTACCATTTTACATCTTGGTGATTTACACAGACTATAGTTCTTAGAATATAACAATGCTGCATTTGTCAACTTTGCTTCTGATGATCTCCAAGAAGGAGAATTGATCTTTCTGGTTGGGTATAAGTGAAATTACTTAACTTTGCACTGGCAGTCTCAGAGAATTGATTGCCGAGTTGGCTGTGGGTGTACGATGTGCTGACTCCATCTCTGCAGAGAGTTAAGATTCCCTCCAACTAATGTTCTGGATATGACATTAAACAATCTGATGGCGAAGCTCCAATCAAGCTTTGGGGAATGTGGAATACTCCATTGCCATTACTGCCAGTTCATCTGTGACCTAGAGTAGTAGTACCTGTTAGAGTCTCACCTATGGATCAAATAGAACTGTTTAACCATTTAACTGTGAATAGTTAGTATTACGTAGCAATGCTTGAAACTGTTTAACTGTGTACAAATGATTAATATTTAATAGAATTATTCAAGTTAGATAGGAATTCTTGAAAGCATTTAACAAAAAAATTAACTCTAGCTTGTTTAAAACATTACCTACAAACTATTCATTTCATTTTATACATATTTAGTGTGTATGTGTATATATATATATATATATATATATATAGGATTTGACATTTAATAACTTACAAGAACTGATATGTCATAAAACTCAACTAATCAACCAAGAGAAGTGAGTAATTAAGATTACTCAGGCTGCAAAAACATTAGCAATGGTTGATTTTGCAGAGACTTGAATTTTTTTACAAAGTATTTGAGATTTATTGTGCATTAATCCATCTGACTTGCCTATTATTTATAAAACAGAATGTTTTGCAGTATATGATTTGACTCGCTCTAACAGTGAAATAAGTGAAATGAGAATATTTTCAGAAATATTGATCAAAGATGAAATGCAAGATATACTATAGATACCCCCAAAATATCAAATGGCTGACAAACTTAGAAAGAATATGGCATCTTTCAAGTTATTTGGCAGATAAAAAGTGAGTAAAGTTGGCGACCCAAGGGCTCCTTTTTTCAATAGCTACAACACTGAGGTGGAGGAGAGGGTACTACTTCTTTCCCATGATTGCTCCACTTTACCCTTGATCTGTATCTTATAATCCTGAGTGTCAAACAAGGAGGCATTAAGTACCATTTTTTTTTTTTTTTTAGTCTTTGGTATGACTCAACCTGGGATTGAACCCTGGCTTCCTGAGCCATTAGCAAACACTCTATCCACTAGGACAATGGGCTCTTCATTGTAGCTTGAAACTGAAAAATAACTATATAAGGTGGTGCTAATTTACTGATAAGTCAGAAAGTATATGTGTTCAAATTCAGGATGCATGTTTAGTCAAAGAGTTATCAGTTAGGAAATAAAATTGGTGAGCTGAGTTCAAATCCTGGACAAGGCTATTTCACTTCATGCTAATGTTCTTGGGTAAGGCATAAATCCATCTGTTCTCTTACCAACTATGGACAAATAGTAGGGCAAACTGGGTCCTTAGTTATGGCAACCAGTCGATGAAAACAAAAACTCTAAATTTAAACCAGCTTAAAAATTGACCTTGTATCATATTCTTGCTATGGCAGAGGGATTGGGTAAATGCATAGATGTTCAAGCTCTTTATAAAAACTGATTGTCATGGACAAAAATGTATGTCCATTGCAAAGTAGAGAATTGTGATAATGTTATAAGAAATGTGTGGTAAAATGGACCAATACAGTTAAAAAGAAAAAATGTGTCCGTATCTGTTATATAAATTATATTTTTTTTCCTTGCAATGTAGATCCATTTTTGGTAATGAATTTATTTGCATTCTGGTGACATTATACCTTTAGTGAAACATATCAGGTTGGTTTTCCAAAGTCTTTTCCATATGCTTTTAATGTAAGTATGTGAGGGTCTTTGAAAAAGTTTTAAGCCTCATCAATGTTTACATTTATCACACACCTCTCACCTTTGTATGGGCCTCACGTACACAGAAATTAAGACAGAAATCAGAATTAGTTTTTCTAGTTAGTGGGTAGAGTGTTCGCCAATGGTCCGGAAGACCTGGGTTCAATCCCAGGTTGAGTCATACCAAACCATTAAAAAATGGTAGTTGATACCTCCTTGCTTAACACTTATCCTTGATCTGTACCTTATAATGCTAAGTGGAGCAATTCAGGGAAAGGAGTAGCACCCTCCCCTACACCTCGGGGTAGTAGCAATTGAAAAGGAGCCTTCTGGTCACCCTCGACTACGGTTACCAACTTTACAACTATAAGAAGTGGTAGTGCATTGCCAGAATAAAAATATTTGGCTGGGTAAGGCTTAGTACTTTTTGAGTGACCCTCATATACATCAAAAAAGAGTTGAAGTAAGTTTTAATTAGTTTCTGAAAACCTTCTTGACCCAATATTTCTTGTTTTTCCATCTTTAGTAAATATGTAGCATCCTTTTTCATAACTTACTCCGACATATAGCAAGTCATTCGAGAAATCTGCCATTTATAAGCTCAAAAACATTTTTCTATTTTATTGTACATTATGGCCGGGTTAGTTTTTTCTTTCTTTTTGCATGTATTTTTGACTGCTACATTTTATGTCTGGGTTGATTTCAACCCATTTATGTTTCAAAGTTCTAACTGTTCAAAAATCTCACGGAATTCCTTTTAAACCTTTCATAGGTGTCATTTATTTGACGTGACATCTGTAAAATTGTAGGATCCTTGACTTTCTAAATTAAATCATTGTAAAAACACTCCTCTGAGTGCATTTCTATTAATTATTTGACATTCTCTTTGTCTAATTCATTAAAACCAAGGCCTTTCCTGATTGTTGTGATTTCCTGAGAAAGTTGGTTAGGGAAGATTTTTAGTAAATTTTTTAAAGATCTTGGTGTGGCTTGTCTGTCACTGTTATCAAAAGTATACACATACTAGAGGGTCTTATTGCAAAAACATTTTGAAAGAAAATTGAATATCATGAGAAATTTGCAAACTAAATTACTCAGAATTGGTCATTAATTACCATGCTAATCAAATTTTTACTTGTGCAATCTGACTTTTTTTCTTAAGTTGTTAGCATGTTAAATGAAAGCATACTAATCCAAATTGTAATAATCAGGTGTTTTCTGTATTGAAAAAGATATTGATCTGAGATTTTCCCCTTGGAATAGATCCCCCTGTTAACAAGATTTAGAATATACTGACTGTATTCCCTGAAGAAGGGGTAAGATCGCCTCTCCCTAAAAAAGAAGGGGTGTTTTGGTCCTGACACTAAACTATATCTGATGGTGAGGCTCTAATACAGGAAATCTTGGGAGTGTGAAGTATCCCTTCATTGCCATTACTTACAGATTCACCCTGACACAGAGCAATAGTACCTGGCAAGTTCTCATCAATGAGTCAAACAGATCTGTTTAGAAATTATTTGTGTTTGAGAGGACTCTAAGACCCCCTAAAAATCTTAAGGAATAATTACACATAAAAATGTAAATATTAATGAACAAAAAATACGATTCCATAATCTCTTGGCATAAAATAACACTAGATGTTTTTGTACCATAACAGTACCAAAAAAACGTTTATACCACTACATGGCAAACAGGTTTATGCATGTAGTATGACGACTTAAGTGGTAGTCAGACTCTGTTGTAACCTCACTGTGAGAAAAGTGATGAACACACAAAACTCTGTCTTAGTTCACTAACACAAAAGTTTATTCACTATTACACTTTTAAAATAGTCATCATTGGAAGCAAGAAATCGTATGAAAACTGAGTGGGAAGCATTAGCTGGACAAATGGAAGCATCATGAGGGGAGAAAGAGAGCAGACACAAACTTTGAATTTTCTGTCTGGTTTTCTATTGCAGTTTACTTGTTTACTGGCTTCATCTCCACAGCTGTGAGTCTGGTGTGAGACCTCTTTTCAAAATGGCAACTGTAATTTTCATCTCTCTTTACATAGTCTCTGGCTGGTGTTCAACTCTTATCTTTACCTCCTCACATCTTGCATCTCGCAACCAACTAACTTTCAAACTTGTGTTGTCTCCTTACTTCTACCTAGTGTCAGAGGGAGGAACATATCCGTTTTAGGTGATTCTACACTGGCACAGAAGACTTGGGACCTCCAGGGATTTTTTTCTAGTCATTTTTAATAACCGTAGGCATTCATTGGCTGTTCTACAATGAGTTCTTTAACCTGACTCCTCAGAGGTCAGCTGCCCATTCCATATGTTCTTAGAATTTTTCTTCTCTCTCTCTCCTTCCCCAGAAATTAGCTTTCAGTTCTCTAACTTCAACTCTCCATATCACATTACAGTCTTGACATGCCATTAAAATAAATTATCTTGTTTAATATTTAATCTGCTTTATTAGTGATATAAAATTTAGACACCAGTTAATTTTTTTTTTTCAATTAATGTCAGGACGTAGCTTTGATGAAAGATTCCACTTTCAATGGGGTAAGATTCTTGAGATGGTCATTATTTGCAGATTGTTTATAATGAAGAAAAAAATTGTCTTGAAGAATTTATCTTCCTTTGGAATCATTGGTTCCTTCACTTACTTCCTCAATTTTCAATTGTCATCCAGTAATTTTTTCCTCATTATACTTTTAAAGAGGTAATTATTGGAACAATTTACACAGCCAAATGATTTTATCATTTATAATCAAATAAAGAAGAAAAAGAAATCCTTATTCCAATGGTGCATAAAACTTCCCTTAGATTTTAATGGCTCCTTTGTGAGTCAAGTGCCTCACACCATTTTAGATGCTTAATTTCAAAGAATTAAGAAGAGCACAATGCTTAACATGATTAAGTGTTTGTCAATAAGATTTTTTTTTTAATTACATAATTGTACAACCTTTTATAAATATTAAATAAAAAGTTTTATTTGTCAATGTGAGTATTTCACTTTTTTCTTAGGTAGGGATGCTGAATTGAAGAACAAAGACAGGGAAAAAGGTATGGAGAATGAGATAAAAGCAGGGTAGCTAAACTTACTGTGCATATTATAAAATGTCAGGCAAACATAGAAATTCCTTTTCCACCTTCCCATTTACTTTCTTCATCACAGGCCCAAAATGTTGTTAGCACTCTGACTTCACTTCAGGGAATTTTCTTATTTGAATGCTTTGTTCTGTTTGTTTTCTTGTTTTTACATTGGTATTTAAAAAGCCTTATTGTCTCAGACACAAGACAAGTGCCCCTTAATACTTGGCAACCTGGATGACTACTCATCTAGCCTCTGTTTTAAATTGGCTCTAGCTGTAATATTACGTTACTGTAAAGAAGTAAAATGAGTTTCGGAAATAACAGGATCATCTATCAAGACATTTATCTGAAATTTTTATATTTCGAAGATAATTAACCACTGCGTATGACAAGTATTTTTTCTGATTTATTTTTTAGTGGATATAAAAATGATATTAAAAAAGATTAGCAAACAATGACAAGAAAGAATTATATATGTCCAGAAAAAAAATATTATAACTTATATTTTTCATGATTCTTTTTTAATGATGAAAGAAAAACTAAACGATGGAATAAATAGCCTTTTAATGTGATAAATTTTATGAAAGGGATTATTTTATACTAGGAATATATGCATATTTGCATGAATTTAAATTATAAATAACATTCTGATATGGATTGTGGCCAACTTCTTGGATAAAATTTTGAGAATTAATGACAACACAGATACCAAACAAAAACAAAGACTAAATACTGTAAAATAAAGCTAACTTTTACAGGGAAATATAAAGTATGTAAAGTTGGTGATCTTAGTCGAGGGTAACTCGAAGGCTCCCTTTTTGATAGCAACTACACCGAGGTGTAGGGGAGGGCACTACTCCATTCTCTGGATTGCTCCACTTTGCCCTTATCTTTACTCTATAATGCTGATTGTTAAGCAAGAGTCTTTGGTATGACTTGACTTGGAATTGAACCCCGGTGTCCCGGACTATTAGCGAATACTCTACTCATTAGACCAATGGCCCGGTTACAGGGAAATATATTCATCTTATTTTCGAGAAAAATAAGGCTAATGATGCCAGTTCACAAGAAGGTCAAGGTAAATAATAACATTAGCAGTCAGGAACAATTATAAGAGCTATCAACAAAACAATTAGAAAAAATGCTAACAAAACATAATTCACTTTAAATCTTATTTTATCTTATAACTTTTTTGGTTTGATTTGGTTTGGTTTCTTTATTTAATGGCATATCAACTCTTTTTAGGTTACTTAATGCCAAAGCCATTCTCCTAGAAGAACAGTAGTGGTGCTATTTAACCCATAACTGGGAGGATAAGGGGGTTCATACCTTTCCCAAGGGTATTTGCCCAAAAGTGAATGTAATAGCGCGACTGGAGTACGAACTCGCGTACTATAATTCCGCAGTCCACCGCTTTAACCATTACACCACAAGGACACCCCCAATAACTTTTTTGATAATTTTCAAAGTATAATATACAAATTAAATAACTCCATTAGAAAAAAATCCCAACATTTATCAATTTATATAATAAGATAATTGGAAATTTGTTTGATGTGGGAAGGAAGTGGTTATGTCATTATTTTATGTAAAACCCAAACAAACAGATATAGCAGCATTATATGAAAAAAATTATATATTCATATAAAACTGCATGAAAATGAGAGGCACAATAAAGACTGCTTTTATGGACAGATCAAATGATCTTTATCATTCTTTAAAGAGAAATAAAAATGTAATAAGTCTTTATTGTACTTTGTTTTAAATCATATAATCAAGTGTTGAAATGTGCTGTCCACTAGTCACCAAGTGTTACAATTTATAGCCTTCTGATCTTCAAATATTCAATAAAAGAAAAATTTATTCTCACAGTTTAAAGTGTGAAGCTAATATACTTATGGTCTTAGCAAAAGGTTAGGAATGATTGGTCAATGGCTCAGAATCACAATTGTGACATAAATTAGTCAACAGTATCGTCTACTTTGATCATGCATATTGAAATTTTAAAGAGAATAATTCATATTAGCTTTTAGTATATCAATGCTATTTCCAGTGTTCAACTAAAGTCAATATTATTTTATAAATTTTTTGGAGATGAGAAAAAACACACACACAAATGAAAGAGAGGATGAGCATGAAGAGTTGGATAAAAAAGAGAGTTGATAGAAAAAGAGAAGAAAAAAAGGAACTTTTGAAATGTTATGTTTGTATTAATTTACTTTATTTTCCTGTTCATAAATTCTCTGACATTTTTAAGCCCCCTTATCCCTCTAGGTATGGATTAAATAGTACCACTACTGTTCTTCTACAAGGATAGTTTTGGCATCAAATAACTGACAACTGTTGATTTGTCATTAAACAAAGGAGTAAACAAAAATCAAAACATTTCACTGGTTGGCTTTGAAAATTCACTTTATAACAAGAACACCATTTTCAAGATAATGTGGTCATCAGAGGTTGAATGTCTTCTAAGTATACAAGGTATTTCAAAAAGTATTAAGACTGAAGACAATTAATGAACTGTTTTCTTCAAAAGTAGCCCTCTTAGCAGTCAATACTTTTATACCATTGATTAAAGGATCTCTGAAATTTCTCCATAAAATGGTTTAAAGCTGTGCCATCATATTTCTTTAAATGTTCTTCATATCATCAGATAAATTTTTAGTTTATGAAACAAGAAAAAAAATCAGATGGAGCAAGGTCTGGTTAGTATAGAGGGTGTTTCACTTTTACACAGTCTGGTTTCAACAAAAACTGCTGATCAGAAAGCATTGAAAATTGTCCTGGGATCTCTAAATATCATCACTTTATATTATACGAGTTGCTCAGTTGTACACAAATCTTCATCTTATTTTTTGCTAAAATTCTATTCTTTTGATATTGACTTATTGTACAAAAGCAAAATAAAAATTATTTGGGGATTTTCCATAAATGATATTAAGTCTGTTTTATTAACCTTTTTATTTTTTTTATTTACATAATAGTGAATGAGACCTCTACAAAGATCACTGATTAAAAAAAAAAGCCAATGCTCAAGAGAATAGTTTCTATGTAAGATCATACAGATATTTTTAGTTTTTCAAATATATTTTTACATGAAAATTTGTGAATCATTATTGTTAAATAATAGATTGGTGAAATCTATTATTGGCATGTAGTATAGTTAGTTTAAAACAGTGTTGAAAAACTGTTCGATGAAACTTAATTTAACTGACCTGTAATGACTCTGAGATCATTTGAGAGCTTGGTTTTTATTGAATTCCAAAAAGGCAGATGACCAAATGATTCTAAAATGTTAGGAAATCAAGAATGTATCTTTTAATCCGAAATGCTTGGACAAGACCAGATCACAAAAGTCCATCAATGCTCTGATCTCTGATTGGTATTGGCAATAATTGTGTGTGAGTATATATATATATATATAAGTACAAACTGAAGCATATAAAATTGGAAATAAACAGGTAAATATTTAAGCTACAATTGGTCTTTATTTCCCAATAGTGATATATGCAATCACGATGTATGCATATGTACGTGTATATATATATATATATATACTTAGTATTCTTATATATATATATATAATGTTTGTACCATAAAAAAAAGGAGACATGTTGCCCAAAATACATATAAGTGTATAGTTACAGTCCATTGGTTTCATATCAGTTGCATTGATGAGTTGAGAATACTGGAGAATCATCTCACTAAAATACTTTCGAATCAGTTAAGTCAACAGAAGAAAGCATGAAAAAAAGGGAAGAGTAATTAAAAAAAAAATGTGGAAAATAGGGAGGTTTAGAATATTATATTGAGAAGATATAAAAAGCCCCGAATATTATGACTTAACAAGATCAATAGCATTAAGATTTCTTTGAAAAGTTAATATGTCACATTTGAACATTTTTTGTAAACAAGAATCTATTTGATAAGAAATAGTTATGACACAGGTCTCTTAATATACACAGTTTATTCCTCCCTCCACAATTAACCTCCCTCAATGAAAACAAATTTACTTTAGTTTTGTCTTCAAGGAAGGAATCTTTTACAGAGATTAGAATAGAATTTTTTTTATCTAAGGTCTAGCATGTTTCACTCTCAGTGTTTTATAAATTTGCTTTCTTGAAAGTGTTGTTTTTGTATGTAACTTACATTATGAGAAGTTTTTGGTGGCCTAATGGTTAGTGGCTTTAAAAATGGCAGTGGTTAACTGATTTCAAACTGGCTGGAGAAGTATGCATTTATTTTGCATTGATACCACTTGGAAAAGCATGAATCTGCTTATTTGTCAAGTCATAGGCAAATAATAGTATAATTGGATCTCTTTATCTTGAAAACAATCCATCTTGTGAGTGACTGATGATAGATTAAGGATTGTAATCAGGTTAAAGCATTACTTTTTGTTGCTGGTTCCATTTAACCCTATAAAAGTTGTTGCATCTTCAAAAACAGTTACTTTAAACTTTAAGGTGTGCTTAGCATAACAGTTGTTATTGGAGGAAATAAAACTGGCAACTTGAGTTCAAATCAAGGATGAGGCTGTCTGCTTTTCAATTTGTGCTAATGCTTTTAAAAAAGGTGTGAATCTATTTGAATAAAAAGTAAGCTCTTTAACCTTGGTTAGTCAACCAATCTAAGTGAAGGAAAAGACTGATTTCAAATCAGCTTTACTCTGCTAAAAAAGTAACCTACATTACATCTATGGGGTAAGGAAGGTTTGGTTATTATTTTTGTTTGGTTGTTGTTGGTTTTGTTATCATTGTTGGTTGTTTTAGTATCTGACTCCATTTGTTTTCTTCTTACTCCATTGAACTTGTTGGCTTCTTTGTCTGTATAAGGCTGCCGAATAATTACTGAAGGAAAGAAGAAAAGAAACGAAGATACCTTTCAACTCAAACTTTATTTTTGGGTTTAATATGGCTATTCTGTAGCATGGAAATGCTTTCCCGGATTATTAGAAAATGGTCAAATCTCCTAAACAAGGCATTGAAATATATTAGTCATTTTTGGTGGGTGATAAGTTTAAAGTTAGTGGTTATATGCAGTTGGTGTTTTTGTGAGGTATGTTAGCAGAGACAGCTGCTGATAGGAGATTCATTTTGGTGGGTTGTGAGTTTGAAGGTCTTATTGTCTTGTAGATATGTTCATCAAAGGCTGATACTGGTAGGAGAGTGAGCCAGTGTGCTGTGAAGCAGACATGTGGTCTTCCCCACCAGCAGTAGGAGAGAAGTAGTTCTTTCCAGTTCAAGTGGTCATTGTTGAATGAGAATGGGTTTCTTGGTGCCAGTAAGTCTGCTTTTCATGCATGCCTGGATTTCATTTCCTGTCAGAGGTTTTTGGGAACTGCTACACTTTTAGATTTATTTTATTTTTCATTTTTATTCTTATTAATATTCCCACATTCTTTCCATGGTGGTGGGGTTGCATAAATACATATTTCCTTTTTGAAGCCAGCAATAGCAAAGTTGAATCCCTTTGTCTAAAAGGCAGTCTATCTTGGGTTTTTGATAAAATTTAAGAGATTGTATGCAGGTGAACAATTTACTCTTTACTGCTGGTACTATGTAACCCAATATAACATGTTGCATGTTACTATGAGAAGAGATGGGTACCATCAAGTAACCCTCCTTTTGCTCTTAGAGATGCCATGCTAAGAAATTACTTGACATGGTACCCTGTTGATATAAGTAAAGAGAATAAACTATGTATTATACAAGAAATTTATATTATAATGTAACTATAAAGCTAAACTGGATATGTTGTCTGCCAGGTTAGCTAAACTAAATCTTTATCTTTTTGTATTACTGTATAAAGCAAAAATTAAGATGAAAATTTCCGAGTAAGAAACCCAAGTTATTACTTTTTTCAAATAGCATTTTTTCTTGTCACTGGAAAATCAAAACTTAATAAGAAATCATATTTACATTCGTAGTACAAGCAATGAACACCTCTACCCACCTAGTGGTCACTGCATACACCACAAATATAAACACAACTTGATAACAATTTATAAATCTTTACAAAAACATAGTTTAATGTAATGCCTACTTTTACTGCTGCAATAAAAATTGGAGCAGATAAATTTATGATGAGTTTATGTAATTTAAAATTCCACCAGTGAGGTGGGCTTTCAACTGGTAGATATAATCTAAGAGTAGTCTTATTTAGTTTATTGTTGCTTACAGTAAAATAGAATTAGGTTTTTCTCATTGTGAAATACCATAGTATTTCCCCTTTTAACTGTTATGAAAGCATTTGATGGGTGTCAAATGTACCCTGACAATCAAGTATATATACATATACACACTCTGCATCCTTTATATGTCAGACTAGTAGAAAGAAGATCATACTTGAAACTATAAAGCATAAAATGATAGTTTCATTGAAGACATACTTGCTACAGAATTTTTTCCAGTGTGTGAAAGTATTCAGGATTTGTAGGTGAGATGTTAAAGAAGGAAGTAACTCATATCTTAATAGATTAAAAAGCTACAGACTTTTGAAAATTGCAATGATATTAAAGCAATGTATCTTTTTAGTATATTATTTTAAATTTGCTTTTATCTCTCTCAACTTAAATCTTTTGAGTATAACAGTGATTTTTCACCATTATTTTCTTTAGAAATAATGCAAGAATATTTCTTTGATAAGATTTGTGCTTTTAGAGAAAAAATATTTTATTAAATTTTTTAAAGTACAAAAAAAAGAAAAAAAAAAATTCAAAATCTTTAGTAAATAAGTCAGATGCATTTTAATAAATCTATATGTAAATTTTTTTTCCTTCTAAACATCAGCAAAAAAAAAAAAATATTATGTGTTTTTAGAGTAAATTTTGCAAAGAATATTTCTGTGTACCTAACACTTACAGGATGTTTAAAGAAAGTACTTGTCACTATTAAAAAAAGAATCAAACAGATAACCAAATTTATTCAATTTAGTTCACAACTAAAAAAAGAATGTATTTTGTAGTCAATAAATTTTACCATCTCGTTTGTGCCATAAGATAGTGACAAAAATAAAGAATTGTTATTCACATATTCTACCTGTAAACTTTTACATTAATTCTTGTTGACCAAAAACCCTTTTCTTTTTCATTTTTAATGTATTTCTACATTCAAACCAATTACATTATACATGTAATTGCCTTATTAATTCCTGACCACTGAAAATCTTTTTGTTCCTAAATTTCGATTCTTAATATACACAGTGAGTGTTAGAACTTTCAAGATAAAAAAAAATTCCACGTTAAATTATCTTCATCAATTCAAGGCTTAGTGGAAGTCATCTCTGTAGATAGCATAGATAATTTTCTCTTGCTTTCAAAAATAAGTTAAGCTTGTGTATAATCTAGATGAATGAAGAAAAATTGTGAAAAATTCTAAATAATTTAAAAACTAAATTTCTTCAAGGGTACAAATTAAGCAGAAACATTCTACATCTTTTATTTATGTTACAGGAAAATGAGATATGTACACTATTTTTGGAACTTAAGTTTCAAGTGTAAACTTAAGAAAAAGATACAAAGAGAGAGAAATGTGTATACTAAAAGATATAAAGGCTTTTGAGAGACATTTGAATAGTCATTGGTTGTGGGTATCCAGAATTTTATGTAAAAGCTTGCGTCTTGTGCTAAATAGTGTGCAACACACAGTATGCATTTACTGTGTGACTGGCATGGTGTTAGACCATTGGCACTGATTTAAGTCCACAAGTATGGGAGGTGTCCACAGAGAAATGAAACTAAGTTCTTTGTTTCACAGTATTTGGTGAAAAAGAGATTTATCTTGATGTAGCTACATTTATACCTAGAGAGGTTGCTGACAGAGGGTAAAGTTTTCTACCAATCATATGAAGTGATTTGCAGGCAAGGGAGATTATCCAACAGTGAAGAATGGCAGTAAGCAAGTGCAAGTAATCTGAGAAACATTTTGAATTATTTAACATTTATTAATATTCCCTGGATATTTACACAATAAATACACTTTAGAAATTTGGCCTCCTTCTTCTTCTTCACTGTACATGCTATTGGTATTTGCTCTATTGCTTCTCTATCTTTCATATACATATATGGCTATTACCATTTATAGTCAAGCACTTTTAGAAAGTATTCAAACATTACAAAAGCAATCATTTAGATGGCCATTTTTGACATGGCTTCTTGTAACATCTGTCTATCTATTATGTGATATCATGAAACTCAGATATACGAGAGGCTCCAATTATAGATTATTAACTCATTTTCATAGAACTTTTTGCTTTCTTTTCAAAACACGTTCTTAGCTTATTGTTACTGGGAGCAGCTTGTTTATAATATTATTTGATGTGTGTGTGTATACATATATATAATTAGTTGTAAATATAAATGGCAAAATTGTGTTATATCTCAGTTGACATTACTGATTTATATTCAATGCTTAGTTTAAATTTTTACATGATTAAGCTACTCTGACCTATTTCTAAATTCTGTTAAAATTTTTAATTTCAAAGCCCTAAAACAGTATGAATTGCAACTTAAAGGTATTTATTTAAAATGGAACAGCTGAACATGCAGGCTCATCCTAAGGGTATTGCAAGTGAGGGTGTGCATCTATTAAGTCAGATGGAGGAGTGAGTAAAAGTCTTTTTTCTAAAAATAAGCTCACACAAATTAATGTTGTATTGATGGTGGACTTGTACACTTCCAATATAAAAGATAAAAATAGACAACGAAATGACCTTTCCACAGTTGTTGGCTGTTACTATGGTAAATGTTTTCATAGGAGAAATGATATATTTGAAATTATTGCAGTTTCAGCTATAATATCTATTTCTCACTTTTATGTTATGGAACAATCAAATTCTGAGTTTAAAAAATCAAAATGAGTTTTGTATTCATTATTTTTTCAGATTAGTTTAAGAAAGTACATTTTTATGCTACATTTGACTTGAATTATTCCTTATTTTTCATGAAAAAATATTTTTATGCAAAATTGTTTAAATAGACCTTTAAATAAACCTTTTAATAACAGAGCACTAAATAGACTACTGAAATAGACTCTTTGAATTGATCTTTTAATAGAGCACTTAGCACTTTATAACCACCATAGTTATGGTTTTGTGGTAAGTTTATGACTTGAATGCATACTCACCACTGTTTGTCAGAATTAAATAGATTATTTTTGGATGGAAAATGTAGTATGATTAAGTATTAAACACTCTTTCTATGTATTTAGATTAAATCTAATTTGGTTAAGATAATTTCTAGCAAGATACAAACATTATTTTCTATTGAAAAATACTGGTTAGAGTATCAAAAGATTTTTTTATTATTATTATTACTACTTAAATTTGCAAAGGCCATTAAAGATTTGATGCAAATTAAATTACTATTTGGGAAATTTTCAAAATAAGAATATCCATTCACCATTTTATTCTCCTTGATTGATTCTGAACAAGATTTTTGAAGGACAAAATAAAAAACAAAACCTAAAAAAATTTCATTTCACAATTAAGATTGAATTCTGTTAAAAAAAGCATTTCTTAAATATATGACTTGGAAAACTACAAAACAACATTAGATACTATGTTGATCACAATAAAATTTGTTTCTTGCATAATATGCCTGTTTTTAACTTTCAAATTGTTTGTTCAAATACATCTGAGCAGTACTACTATATATATATATATATATATACACACACACACACACACTGACCCTTGCAAAAATTAAGGAATTAGTCACACTTAGATGACTGAAAAAATTATACCATTAATTTAATCTAGTTTACAGAATATTCTATAAAGCCAGAATGTTTAGCTATTAAATAATGTCTTGCATCTAATCTATAATTAGTTTAAACTATGGTGAGCTAATGCCATAATTTTTGCCAGAGTAATGTATATACATATATATATATATATATATATATATATATATGTGTGTGTGTGAGTGTTCTAGTTTGGTAGAAATACATTGTAAAGTGTTCAGTTAGTCATAAAAGGTAAACCTCTCTGCAATAAAATACTTTTAAAGAGTATGGCATTTCTCCTATTGTTTTATATAAACTCAGACTTTTATCTAAATGAATATTACATAGCTGAACTCATTCTAGTAAAATCATCTACTTAGATATTATTTTTGTTCTGCTATATATATCATATTTTCTTTTATTTCTTCATTCTCATGTGTTTTTCTATACATGTATAAATAAAAAAAAATTTGTACTGTCTGAGCTTCTCCAATATTTTTTTATAAGACTATAATAATATTTAAGATAAATTTATCAACCTATGTTTTGTTTATATCAGTTTTTTCATAAATACCTATCAATGCATATATTAGCCATATATGCTTGGGCATTGGATGAATTTTGTAGGCCTAATTTTAAGGCAAAATTATTTATATTGATATATACATGAGTAATAATTTTGTTAGTTTAAATTGAAACATAATAGGATGGGCTAACAGCAACCTTTTAGCTTAAGAAACTTGAAAATTAATCTTGTGATTAAAAATCAAGGGTCACTTTATACATGAGGATATATTTTTTATATCAGTGTCAGTAAATATGCAAGATTGACTCGTACATGAGGAGATATGTTATATTTTAGTCTCAGTAAAAGGTAAGATATTGTTGTATTTGTTATGATAAATAATCTAATTTCACGATATTTTGCTAAATTCATTATATCATAAGCTATATATATTGAATATTTAGTAAACTGACCATGGTTTGTAAGAGGGCAAAATGAGAGGAAAGGTGGGTTGGAAAATTGTGTTGAACTAATCTTCCAAATATCCAGGATGTGACAAAACTGTAACTGGTGGTGAGAATCCAGTTCTTGAGCTCTAGGTTATTTGGCATCACTGCTTCATTGTCATTACTCCTAGGTCCACTCTGACTCAGACTAGTCATAATTATTAGGATTTCATCTGTGCGTCAAATCTTTTGGAAATTATTAGCATTAGACAGAAATACCCGAATTCATTTAATGATGTGCAAACAAATGATTATTATTATTAAATAGGAATAATTATTTGAAACCATATAAGGCCTTGTAAATTATTAATATTAGATAAAAATACTTGAAACAATGTAACTGTGCAAACAAATATTATCAAATAGAAATAATTACTTAAAACCATATAAGACCTAGCAAATTATTAGTCTTAGATAGAAATACTTGAAACTGTATAATAGTGTATAAATTACTAGTATTAAGAAGAGTTTATGAAAACCCCAAAAAATGACGAAATAACTAGTGTCCCCCTCCACAAGTAGTAGACCTTCCCAAATTATATCTAAATTCATTAGTGACTAAATGGTAGAGCAGAGCTGGAGAGATGAAGAACTAGCTTGTGCCACAAGAAAAGCAAAGGTTCAATACTGGTTAGTATAATGTCTTAAGATCCTACTAATTTCAAATGCTGAAAATTTTACAAAATTGTATGCTGTTTTATTCTTTGTAAAATGCCACTTGTACAGGGTGTTTTAAATGTAAAGACACTTTAACCGTAAATCCAAATTGAATATATGACTCTGGTCAAACGTGTTAGCATACTCGGCAAATGGTTCTGAATCTTTTCTAAAAATTTAGAATGCCCACTGCTCCCCACCCATAGTAGTTTAGGAAAGAGGGACCCCCCCCAAAAAAAAACAGATTAAGTAAAGGAAGTCCCCAATACAAACAAAAACACATTAGGGCCAGTATTAGAAGACAGGTGAAAATATACTAAAAAACTCTTATAAATATACATTAGTCTTGGACGTTAACTAAGTTAAAACTTACAGGTAAAGAAAGCCCCTCCCAAATTTTTTTTTTTCTACATACACAAGGGAAGCAGCATGATGGAGGTAAAGATATGCGAATAAACCCTCTGATGGCCAAACGCAATGCCTAACCTGGTCCTGGATGTGTGAGTCTTGTGGCTCAATGCTCAGGATTGTCAGTTCAATCGGGGAACTACTGCTGCTCATCTATAAGAGTGGCTTCTATAGATGAGAATAAAAACAGCCACCGAAAGATAACCATGACCCACACTCAAACCACATACATAAACTGCATCGCTCTTCACGCAGGTAAAAAAGGGGCGCATCCTGCTGAGGTTGGAGCCCTGGCCTCAGTGTTCGAAAGATTAGCTACGAAGCTCAAAAACAAAAACTACTAAAATGCAAACGAACAATACAAATAGTGACATTTAATGTTAGAACCTTAAATAGAATAAGTCAACTACCAGAGGTGACTGCATCGGCTGTAGAACATAAGATAGACATAATATGCATGCAAGAACACAGATACATGCACACCGAAGATATCAAACATCACAATACTGGCAATGGATGGACGCTAGTCACTATATCAGCATGGAAAAACACTGTCAATGCCACAGTATGAAGAGTAGGAATGTTTATAGAATCAAGAGCGTTAAAAACACTTAATAGCATTGAGAGAATACAACCTAGGATGATGGCAGCAATGTTCAATGGCAACCCCAGAGCAACAATCATCTCCTGCTACAGCTCTACCAATGTTAGTGAAGAAACTGAACTAGTCGCCTTCTACGATGAGCTATCCTTTCTAGTGTATAGCATTCTTAAACACAACATGCTACTCATTGGCGGAGATATGAATGCCCACATCGAGAAAAACAGAAACAACAAATACAGCCTACACAACACATCAAATAGGAATGGACAACATCTAACAGATTTCATGATAGAAAATAGATTAACATGCCTCAATACAAACTATCAAGAAAGGGAGGGAAAATTATGGACCTACACATACGCGAACAATAGTAAAGCACAGATAGACTGTTTTTATAAACAAGAAATGGAAAAATAGCACAATGAATTGCAAGGCTTAATCCTCTTTCGAGGGTGTGTCCTCTGATCACCGAATAGTCACAGCAAAAATACGACTAAGCCTACGAAAAAACGCCACACGAACAGCGACCACCAAACACTATGACTGGGCCCTTCTTAACAACAGAGATATTAGAGATAAATATGTAGTAGAATTGAGAAACAAATTCGAGACACTACAAGAAAAGACAGAAAAAGGTACCCCAAATGATGAATATGAGAATTTCATCAATGTGCACCTCGAGGCAGCAGCGAAGTGTATTCCAACAAAACCTAAAACTAAATATAGAGTCCCATGGGAAACGTTAGCAGTTAGAGAAAAATGTGCACACATGAAAACTGCCTCCAAAAGCTATAGGAAGAACTCAACACAAATGCCATAAAACTAAAAAAGGCACAATATCAATTAACAGGCATATATCTAAAAGAACAGACAGAATACATACAAAATCAGATAAATAAGATTAGAGACTCAGTGGAAGATAAGCAATCTAGGATAGCCGGGCAAACAATAAACGAAGTGAGTAGAAGGAAGAGCACAGCCAAAGCAAAATTGAAAGCTGCAAACCAACAAGAAAGAATAAAACTGTGGAAACAGCATTTCAAAAATCTACTAGGTAACCCACCGAAAGTTACGCATGAACCAATCACCACAATTATTAGTAAGCAATTGGACATTAAACTAGGACCATTCACTCAAGAAGAAGAACTTGACTCAGTTCTTAGAAAAATTAAGAATAGGAAAGCTGCAGGGCTTGACGAGATTCCCCCAGAAGTATGGAAGACCAGACAATTCGATGACATACTGCTCCGACACTGCAACGCAGTCTATAATCAAAATCCGATAGATGGATGAAGGGATGCATCCTCCCCTTCCTTAAAAAGGATGACCTCGGATTAGCCAAGAACTACTGCGGTATAACATATACATTCATAGCAGCCAAAATTTACAATGCCCTACTATGAAACCTTATAGAACCCAAAATTGACAACATCCTTAGGAAAAACCAAAATGGTTTCCGAAGAAATAGATCCACGACCTCACAAATGTTGGACCATCCATAGAATCCTTGAAGGCGTATAGGCAAAAAACCTTCAGGCAACATTACTATTTGTCGACTTTACCAAAGCCTTCGATTCCATTCACAGAGGGAAGATGGAACAAATCCTACAAGCACACGGCCTACCAAAAGAAACCGTAGCAGCAATAACGATTTTCTATAGAAACACCAAAGTGAAAGTACGTTCACCAGATGGAGACACAGAATACTTCATCATTGTAGCTGGAGTACTACAAGGGGATACGCTAGCCCCATACCTCTTTATCATCTTGTCTAGACTACGTGCTTAGAACATCGATTGATAAAATCAGAGAAAATGGCTTCGAGCTGACAAAGAAAAGAAGCAGAAGGTACCCCACAAAAACAATTACCAATGCCAACTACGCCGATGACACAGCAATACTGGCAAATACACCCAACCAAGCTGAAACACTACTGCATAGTTTGGAATGAGCTGCTCCAGGCATAGGCCTCAATGTCAATGCACACAAAACTGAGTATATGTGCTTTAATCAAACGGGCCACATTTCTACACTAGATGGAACCTCTCTGAAACTGGTACACAAATTCACCTACCTAGGAAGCAGTATCTCATCAACCGAAAAAGACATCGACACATGGTTAACGAAGGCATGGACAGCTATCGATAAGTTATCGATCATATGGAAATCAGACCTGAACGATAAAATGAAACGCAGTTTCTTCCAGGCAGCAGTTGTGTCAATACAGCTGTATGGATGTACTACTTGGACGCTAATAAAACGGCTGGAGAAGAAGCTAGACAGCAATTACACAAGAATTTTGCGAGCAATATTGAACAAGTCCTGGCAGCAACACCCCACAAGGCATCAACTATACGGCCACCTGCCTTCCATAACGAAAACTACCCAAGTCAGATGAACCAAACATGCAGGACACTGCTGGAGAAGCAGGGACAAGCTCATAAGTGATATACTCCTATGGACCTCCACATATGGCTGAGTAAAAGCAGAATGACCAGCTCGAACATACATACAGCAGCTATGTGAGGATACGGGATGTAGCCCTGAAGACCTGCCAGAGGCAATGAACGATAGGGATAAGTGGCGAGAGAGGGTCAGGGATATCCATGCTAGCGGCACGACATGATGATGATGATGGAAACTATAATTTACAAATTATCATTAGTTACTTTAAACCATATAATTGCTTAAATAAAGGACTGAATTCAGCATTAAATAGCCCAACAAATTGACATGCCATAAAACCAATCAACCAAATTGAGGTTCTATAATTTGAAGATGGTACCCACAATATTCTGCAGCTGTAAAACTTGCTAAATTAGATTATACAGAAGAATCATCTGGATGTCTTTGACACTAGATACTCAATTAAAATGATAGTCATCTAATGAAATTGACTCTATGCCAGATGAAGAGGCTAGGGATAGATGAGAACAGTTCTTCATGTCTGCCAGTTGGGGTATGTGTTGAGGTGCTCCTCCCTGTAAACCTGCAAATCAAAAGTTAAATGGACACCATAGTCTAGATAAAGAGAGTGACCCAAAATAAACTAGTTATGTTCAATAAAGGGCAACCTTCAATTAGTCAATAGAAGTTGGAATAAAACAAGCAGAATACATGGTGGAGGACTTTGACTGCCTTGTGTGTTTCTAAATCTAAGTAAAGGGTAATAAATTGTATGAGCATTGAGTACACATTTTTATTTTAATATATTAATAAATAACGAATAAATTATCACTCAATAAAGCTGCTGCATTGATGCATGCAGCAAAAACAAATCCTGATCAAGCTGTGATAAGATACTACCCACAGTGCCAAGCTATAGGATTGTATTTATTTAGTTGTCCATAAAAGCAGATTTATTTGGAATGCAAATTTTCATTTGCAGGTATTTTACTTGCATTTCATAAGGTTTTGTTGGACCGGGCCACCTCTAACATAAACCCATATTTTTCAACTGCTCTGTCGGCAAGGCTTAGAATATGCTGTGTATCTCCAGCAAAAGAGACTGATTACATTTCCCATACCACTAATACCCTTGGGGAAGGTATGAATCCAATTATTCTCCCTCCAGCTATGGGTAAATAGTAGGACAGACTAGGTTCTTCAGCCTTGGTTAGGCAACTAGTCTAGGAGAAGGAAAACTCTGAATTCAAACCTGTTAAAACTCTGCTTAAAAATTGACCTTGTGTCATATCCTGCCCGAGCGGAGGGGTTCGTAAATAGTATCTCCAGCAAAAGGAGTAAAACCTTCCCAAAAGGTGTGTTCTGGCTATGACACTTAAATGCATTTGAAGGTTAGTCTCCATTTTAAGAGATCTGGGAAGTATGGAGTAATCTTTTATTGTCATTACTCCCAAATCCACTCTGGCCAAGTGGTAATATCTATGGATCAAATAGATATTTGAAAATTATTTGTATTTTATTGGACCACAATCCAAAAAATAAATGAAAATATATACACGTCATTAAAATCAGTCTATATTTCTTGAATATTTATCAAATATGACTTACTTTCAATGTCTTTTGAGATGGATTTGAATAAGCTATCTACTGTAAAATTAAAAATCAAAACCTGCTTTTTTAAAGATTTCCTTGTAATATTTGAAAATTAGTTTTCAGAATCATTAATGAAAAAATTTAATACTTCCTCAAAAAATTAATACAAAATAAAGGGAAAAAAAGATGTACAAATATTCTGATGATAATTTTAAATATCATTGTGATATAATTTGATAGGATCATATGCAATGCTTCTGATTATATACAGAGTTGCTGAGGAGTGACAATTTCATCCCGGGCAAAGTACACAGATACAACACTATTATTCTAACAGTTGTTACTGATAAAGGACCAAGTAGAAAGTCTCACTATTTCTTTTAGCAAAATAATAAAAGTTTTGATAGCCACAACAACACACATATATATAAAGCTGCAGTTTCTGTCTGAGTTTTACATACAATTGTTGTTGAAAAAATCACTTTCCTTTGGAAATAAATTTCTGAATACTTTAAATTGTCAAAGGTAGTAATTATTTTCTGAATTAATTTGCACATTTGGCCTTAAAAATTGCTTATATAAAAAAAAAGAGAAGTTATTTGGGAAAATACGATTTAATATGAATAACTGTTTTATTATTAATTTTTATTTTCTTTTTAATATCAATTTTTTTTATAGTGATTAATGTATTGATAGATTTTATTATTCTTCTGCACTACAATTGTGTTATAAATGTTCACCTTCTTACAAACTTGTTTTGTTGTTAGTATTATTGTAAATTGAGCTAACCACCTAAAAAGTTAACCAAATTTTTCTCAAATATAAAATGAGTATATTTACCTATAAAAAATGAGCTATTTTACAAAACTGAATTTTTGATTTTTCTATTCAAGGTTTTTTTGTGAAGTTTGTGAAAAATTATTTCAGAATTTTTTTTTTTTTTTAGCTTAAATTTAAGTATACAATTTATCATGTAAGAACACATACGAGGTGCATATGATAAGTTTCCAGACTTTTTTTGTATGGGCACTTTTATTGATAGTACACACATAAAACTCTAGTCCCCTTTGAAGTAATCTCCTCCGGCTGCAATGCACTTGTTGTACCGTTCCAACAACTTCTGGAAGGCCCCATGGAAGTCCTCTTGTGTGAGCGTGTCAATGACCCTTGTCACAGCTGCTTTCATCTCAATTGTCTCATAATGACAGCCTCTGAGCTTAGGGAATAAGCAAAAGTCACAGGGAGCAAGGTCTGGACTATTGGGAGGCTGAGGAACTGTGTTGATGTCCATCTTGGTCAAATAGTCTGTGACAAGGATGGAGTTGTGGACTGGTGCATTGTCCTGCTAGAAATACCACTGATCCGATTTGAAGAGTGCTGGCCTCTTCCAACAGAATCTCTTCCTGAACTCTCTTAAAACCTCAACATAGTAACCCTAACCCTTTGGTCAATCAACTCTGGTGTATTGACTTCCTTACTCCTCCCATGCCTCTGATAATCCCTCATGGATTCCCTGCTGCATTATATTCATTTTAAAACAATGAAAAATGAATTTAACATTTTCTGCAAATTTTTGCTATTTTACCCAGATAATCACAACTTTTCACTGATTTGATGATTATTTTTTTGTATTTTTTTTTTTTTCGTAGTATTTATTTACATTATTATCAGCATATTAATTCTTTATAAAAAATAAAAGTTATATCATGAATAGCATATTACAGTTTTACTTGTTTTGGCTTATAGGCTTCTAGCTGTTTATATTACTTGCTGTTTCTTAGTGGGGTCATCCATCTAAGTACAAGAGCAAGTCTATCACTTTTTAACTTTGGTGGCCAAGAGGTAACTGATTCTTTTAGCATGAATTGGTCATAAGTTGACAGCAGGATGCAATTCTATTAATTGTAATGCCATTATTTAACAAACCACTGAGGTTTTTTATTTAACAAATAATTGTTCTTACTCCAAGTGGCACAACTACTCTTTTCCTAATGAAAAGCTACTCCTGCAATAACAATATTGATATCAAAAGATTGTTCTTATATATTTGATTAAGACATGTTTGTTCCACTGTAACCATGGTTACCTGCAAGGATCTCTGGGAAGAACAAAGAACCAGAAACTTAAGAATGTAGATAGAAGATTAAGAATATCTGGTTAAACTTATAGAACTAGTCTTCTTTCTAATGAGCATTATTCTCTCAGTTTTGCAATAAATAAGTTTAGAATCATTTTTGGTAAAATCATATGTAGTGGAATTGAATGTGTTCAACTTTTTTGTTACATGAAATGTTTCTACATACAAAGAACAGGTGGCTCACTTAGATGATTCAAAGACTCTAATAATTTATGAAAGTTGAACATATTTGAAATATCAGGAAGATATTGTATATTTTATAAAGAAAATGGTCTATAGAATGATGTGAAGTATGTCTGAAAACAATTCATACATTCAATATTTGTGAAAATTTGCTTATCTAGACTGATGGTGCCTATGTCCTCTCAGCATCCTCTCTGATTTAAAAAAAATATCTGCAAGGTTTTCTTTTTGGTTACCTATCAGCTGCTTTATGATAATAATCTCATACAATCTGGAATCTCCTTCTTTTCAATGATTGTTTTTACTGTTGCTGAAGTTCATATCTCGACTATAGCAGGGTTTTGACATAAGTGGTTGATATTTTTGTAGATGGTTGGATTCTTTTAACTCAAGGAAACTCCAGGGTTTTTCTTTATATCTTACACTTAATGGCTGATTTTCTTTGATTCCTGCATGTATATACTCAACTTTTAAAAAAATATTCTGCTTGCTGGAGAATTTTCAGAATAGAGATCGCTTTTAATAAATTTCTGGACAAGGTTCAGTTTCTTTAACTGCATATCAACTCACTATGAGTTATTTAATATTAAAATTTGATTCATTTTCACATGTTTGATTGAAATCATAAGTACATTTTCAACTTTTCATTGCAATGATTTTTTTTCACTTGAACATTTTAATTTGTCTTGAATAATCAGGTTTGCCCATAATTACAAAGTATCAAGTATTATATTTAATTTGAATAATTTGTACACAGTTGTCTGGTTTCAAGTATACCTATCTTATAATAATTCATACACATATATGCTATCAAGTATTTCTATCTAATAATAATAATCTGCTAACAATTATATGGTTTCAAGTAACTATTCCTATTTAATCACTTCTTTGTACAGTTATACGGTTTTTAGTATTCCTATCTAACACAAATAATTTGTAAACAATTACATGGTTTCAAGTAATTGATAATAATAATAATTCTTAGTAAAAAAAAAAAAATCATAGCTTCAAGTAACAATTCTTAATACAAATAATTGTTCTATTCTACACATTTTGTTATTAGAAATTTAGATTCTGTCTCAATACATTTTGATCATCCCTTTACTGTTATTCAGTAAGCTTGTCTATGGCACAATCATAATATTCCCTGAAAACTCCCATGTAAATGACCTTACCAGTGACTATCTGTTCACATAGCTGAAAGTTATCTGCTGAGTAGTTGCTAAGTTGCATCAAAGTGACATAACCAGTTCTTGAGATATTCAAAATAGTTGAATACTTTCTAGATTAACCTTTTGATATAAAAACTAAAAAGATAATTATTTGCATGAGTAATTGTCTTTCATTTTTTTTTTATATTACTCTGCTTGTGAGCTGAGTACTCAAATTTTTACATCTAATGTTTGTATTTTGCATCGTTGCCACTTATTATTGTAAGTATTATCATATTCAGTTATATTTTCTGGAGCAACTTTTTGAATTTATATGAGTAATTATCCTTTTAGTTTTTACAGTAATTTACCTTCAAGCAACTGAGCACTTAAATTCTATACTTCTTGGATTTATTATTGGTAGATACAAAATATGTAGATAAAAATTTTGTACTATTCAAAAAAATAGATACAAGAAAAGCAAGATGTATAAATATATTGATGATTTTAATTTATTACTTCTTATCTATTTTCTGTTGTTGCTGCAATATCTGTAATGAGAATTTAACAGACAGTTACTATATTTTGATCCTAGGTAGAAATTAGTTTTAGTTTTCTTTAGATTTGTTAAAGGAAAAGATTTAAGGAGAAAAAATGTGTAAAAGTTACCAACTAAAGAATTGAAATTATGGAGAAAAATTCTTGATAATCTATAGACTAGGTTTTACCAACATGAAGATTTAGAAACATGAACTCAATGAATCTTAAAAATCTAGACTATTAGTGGAGCTGATATAACTATATGATGTGATCTTTTGTGTCAAGTTGAGATATTCAAAATGACTGGATATGTAAAAATTGTATGTAAAATTGTTTATTTTTAGGTGATAAATATGTTTTGTTATTAGCGAGGAAAAGTTGTAATGTGTGTGTGTGTGTTTGGTTACTTCCTCGTTAAGTTTTAAAAGTAAATAAAGGAGAGAAGTTTATATGAAAACTGCATGAAAAGCCTTTAGTTCTAGCATTGTAAGTGGTGATTTTCTTGCAACTTGGAATTTCCTTTTATAATAGTGGTAAACAAAATAAAGACTTCTGATCTAATTCTTGAAATTGATGTGTCTGCTATGAATGTATTAACTGATATAAAAACTGTGTTTGCTTTCTATGCTAATTTGTTTAATGACTCTTGACACTTCTACAACAAATAGATCAGAAAATTGTATTAATAAGAAGCTTTAAAAAGTGAGAAACAGAATGTGTTAAATACTCCAACTAATAAGGATAATTATGATATTTTTGTATCTTTAAGATTCCTTCAGTATCTCATATAGTTGAATGGTTAGCTAGCAAAGTGAGTTTGATTCTCATTAAGACTCCCTATACTTTTGATCATGTGCCAAATTAAGCTAAGCCTATTATATGATTTCTTCAAGATACCTGAACTAATTTTAGTTAAATTTGTTCAAATACATTTGCATTCAGGAATTTAATAACATTGTCTTTGTGTATAATGCAAGGAATTTGTATGCAGCTTAAAGGCCAAATTTAAAATGTAATAAAATCATTATCATGTTGTGCTGCTAGCACAGATTTCCCTGACTCTCTTTCACCATTCATTTCTATCATCCATTACTTCTGGCTGGTCTTCTGGATTACATACTGTGTCCATAGAACTGTTGTTGATAACTTCTTGTTGGTTGGCCAACACTTACATGTCCATGTGGATGGGTCCATTGAAGAACATCGCTTATGAGTTTGTCCTTACTTCTCCAGTGTCCTGCATGTTTTGTTCATCATATTTGAATGGTTTTAGAGATGGGAGGTAGCTGCTGTTTTGTGGGATGTTGCTTCCAGGATTTGCTCAATATAGCTCATAGTATTCTTGTGCAGTTACTGTCTAACTTTTTCTGTATATGCTTAGTCAGAGTCTGTGGCGCATTAATATAATAGAATTGACACAACTACTGCTTGGAAGAAATTGTATTTTATTTTATCATGTAAGTGTGACTTAAATATGAGTGATAACCTATTGATAGCAGTTAATGCTTTTGCTAGTCACATATCAATCTTATTTTCAGTAGATGGGATACTGCTTCAGAGGTAGGCGAACTTGTCCACTAATTTCAGAGAACCACAATTTAGTGTGAGATGTCTCCTTTTTGATTAAAACACATGTAGTCCATTTTGTCTGCAATCAAATGAAGGCTAATGCCACCTGCTACCTGCTCCAGACTATCCAGCAAGAATTCAGCTTGGGTAAATGTATTTGCAAGAAGTACTATATCAGCTGCATAGTCTGTATCCATAATAGTTTGTGCAGGGTATCATCTCCTTCTTGCCTTTTTTAGTGTAAAGCCATTTTCTTACGTTGGTCACCTTTCTTGAAAAAAAGGAGGATGCAGCCTTTTTTTCATCTCTCTATTGTGTTCTGGTTATATACAGCATTGAAGTGTCAACAGTAGGTTATTGACTCAACTTCCATACTTCTGCTGGTATTTGATCAAGAGTGGCAACTTTTCTGTTTTTAATTTTTGTTAGTACTACGGTGAGTTCTTTTGTTAAAACTATTGATATTCGAACTATGTAGTCTAGGCAGATTATGAACAGATATGAGGCTAACGTATCCTCTTGCAGAACACCAGCAACAATGTCAAAGAAGCCTGTGTCTCCATCTGGTGAGCAAACTTTTATTTTCATGTTTTTATAATGCATTATTATAGCTTTGACAGTTTCTTTGGGGAGACCATAGGCTAGAAGTATTTGCTCCATCTTCCCTATGTGTATGGACTCAAATGGCTTGAAGAAATCTATAAATAAGAGTGTCACCTTGAGTTTTTTTTTGCATAAACTTCTAAGATTCAATGGATTGTCAGAATCTGTGATGTTGTGGATCAGTTTCTCTGAAAAACAATTTTGATTTTTTTAAAAGAATTTTCTCAGTTTCTGGTTTGATGCAGCTGAGTAACAAAGCATTATAAATCTTAGCTACTATGGAAGTATGGGTAATGCTTCCATAGTTTTTAAGAATTCCGAGGTCATCTTTCTTGGGGAAAAGGAGGATGCAGCCATTTGTCCATCACTCTATTGTGTTCTGGTTATATACAGCATTGCAGTATTGGAACTATAGGTGGTTGAATTTCCTTGACTTCCTTACTTCTGGTGGTATTTTATGAAGACTGGCAGTTTTCCTTTTTTTAATTTTTGTTAGTACTACATTGAGTTCTTGAGTAAATTGTCCGCATTTTTATGATAAACAAAATAATTAAAATATTTATGAAGTAAGTTCTGTAGAGTAGCCTCTCCATTTTCAAATAGTCAATGTGCAGATACAATTTATTATTCACTAAACTTTGTTCACTTGTGGTACAAAATCAGATGTATCAGGCACTTAAAATCAAAAGCATCAATAATTGTCTGCAAGTCTAACTCAGTAACCATTAATCCATCCTAAAAACTGATTATAACTTAAATTAGTTGGTTGGGTTTTATAGTATACCATCCAGTAGGTTATTTAATGCCAAACCTATATATATATATATATATATATATATATATATATATATTTGTGTGTGTTTTGTAAACAATAAGTTTGGAGGTAAAATTTTAAAGAAGCCAGAGCTCATTTGTTTGCTTACAGTTAAATAGTTTCCAGTATTCCTATCTATCACAAATAATTCTATTTAGTATTATCTGTTTACTAAGAGCTGAATGGCTTCATAATACTAACAATTTAGCATCAGTCAATGTTTCTACACAGTTAAATGCTTATACATGAATTGTAAGAGAATTGTTTGTAGGTAATTTTATTTTTAAATGATGTAGAGCTAATTTGTTTGCACACAATTAAGTATTGCTATTGTTTGCACTCAGTTAAATGGTTTCAAGTATTGCTAACTAACACTAATGATTATTTTTAATATTAGTCATTTGTTTGCACACAGTAGATTCAAGTATTACTCATACTAAGGGTTGTAGTCCTTGATAGGGTCTTATCTGTGGGTCAAATAGAACTGTTTCACCATTTAACAGTGTGCAAATAAATGACTGGTGCTAAATTGAATTGTTAGTGTTACATAGCAATACTTGAAACCAAAAGCTTTAGTATGAAGAGGACATGGATTTCCTTGGCAAGAATTTTAACTCTGCAACTACTTCATTATATTTTTTTAAACATTTAACAGTAAAATCAGCAATAATTTTCCAACTCATATGTTAAAAAACAAAAATCAAATAAAGTTATCAAAGGACCCAGTAGATCATAAGAATAGCGCTCCATGAACCAGGAGATCATAAGAAAACAATTCCATGTTGGTCAAAACCTTACTCCATATAGGTAAAATTTTTTACAGAGGTGCTCATGGTGTAGTGGTTACTGTCATCGCTTTCACAAGCACACATCACAACTCAACTGTTCCAAACTGCTATCTCCTGCATATATGAGGTATTAGCCCCTAGCCAATCTCCTGCATACAGATCACCAACACTGGGTACTTAAAATGGCTAATTGCTTTCATCTTCTGGTTAGCACCAAAAAGTAATGTTTAATGAAGGAGATAAAAATGAATCTTCTTCATTTTAACATTTTGACCAGGCACAGACACACACGTAACAGACATATGTACCCACTCATTTGACGATCTCATATATATATATATATATATATATATATATATATATATATATATACACACACACACTCACATTTAACTAGAAGACCATACTCTCAAGTAGATACCTATGTACTAGCATAACTACCTGTACTGTAGATCCCATAGTGTCACACCATTCCATTGAGGTCAATTTTTGATGACCTAATTATTAAACAAAAACTGTTCTTGACTTAGACATTAATAATTCTAAAATAGTAAGAGTCAGAAGCAACTGCTAGCTTCAAAATATAGAATCTATCAGAACAATCATGGTTAGTTTGTGATGCCTATCTTCTCTTCAAGTAACATACAACATTACTTGAATTCATATCATGAAGTGAATCCAAATTTGGTTAGAATTTGAACTCATTTTACTGATAGCATTTTCTGTGCTGCTAACCATTAAGTTCATCTTCATAATGATACTATTGTTAATATTTTTTTCCTGAAAGTTTTGTCCATTCTTGTTGTTATTTTTAAAACTAACACTGAACAAATCATATGAAATCTATATTTGATTTATTAAGTGAATACTATATTTATCTGGAATCTAAAACCAAGAAAAGCACTCAAAACCATTAAAACAGGAAAAGTGGCATTTTATTTAAAGTTTGTTGTATGACTTTTTGTTTATAGAAATGGTATTTGTGTTAGTTGATGTGGGTGGGGGTCATATCATATATAAATAAATGATATCTTTTTAAAAGATGACACAGATGTCTAAAGTTTTAGAAAAAATAGATGAAAATATTGATTAAATCCACATCCTATATCAACACATCAATAAATTCATAGCCAAATAATTAAAAACAAAAAAATTATATTATTCAACCAATACTTATTTCTAATATCATTTTCGTTGTTAATGCACTTAATTCAATGGTGAATACAAGCTATGTAAACTGGACATTGTACACTAAAAATTTCAGAACAAAATTAATCTAAAAAGGGTTTGAATCTAGGAATTATTAAACCACTTTGTGTACTATGGTATGGCACTAAATTGCAGCCATCAGTTGTAAGACTTCAGTTCTGGAGCTCTGAGGAGTGCAGAGTTACCTCTTTGCTGTGTTTACTCTCAGATTTACTGTGGCTGAGAATGGTAGGACCTGTTAGAGTTTCATTTATGGATCAAATGCATTTGTGAGAGATTTTTTAAATGATCTTTAACTACATTAATACATTCACTTGTAAAACATTACAACTGCTTTAAATGATATAATTGTGTGCAAACTAACAGCATTAGAAATTAATGATTACTCAAAGCCATATAAATACTATAACGTGCTTGTTACTGCCATAGGAAATGGACATGTTGACCGGAGTTCAAATTCTGGACGAAGCTGTTTACATTTCTCAAAGCATGAATATCCTTGGGAAAGGTATGAATCCAATCATTCTCCCTACAGTTACAGATAAATAGTATGGCTCTTTAACCTTGATATGGTCACCGGTCTAAAAGAATGAAAACTGTTAAACTCTGCTTAAAAAAATTAACCTTGTCTTATATCCTGCTCATGCTGAGGACTTTAGTAAATATATATAAAGACTGGTAAATTATTTATATCACAATAGTTTATTGAAGATAAGTAATTGAAAGTGAATTATTTTTACTAAATTGGATTAGTCACTTGAAACAATATAATTCTGTGTAAATGTTTGATATTATATAAAAATACTTGAACAAATTACTTCTGCATTAAATAATTGAACTCTGGCTGATATACTATAAAAGTTACCAACATCTTTCTGTGTGTTTAATATCAATACACAGTGAAAATTACAGATCGAAATTCAGGTAATTGTGATAGTTAAATTAACAGTTCCCTTTGTAATGGCAGTCATATCAATGCTTCTGTTTAGGAAGTATTGAAAGATTCTAATTAGCATCTTATAGTCATCTACATTATATTGAAAATTTGAAGGATTAAACAATGTTCAATGTAAGTAGAGAATTCACAAAATTAGTTGCAAATTGGACTAGAAATTGCTTTATTCCTTCAATTGGAGAATTCTAAGTTTATTGCTCTTATAAAAATCTTGCTTTCATCAGTTAGGGTTTTATATATATATTTATATATACTTGGTAATAGAAGGATGGCTACATGGAAAATAAGTCTAAAATTTGATTGTCTCCTCAGCAAAGAATATTTTTCCTGAGGACTTGGTTATATAAAGTCTCAATATAAGGCTACTTTTCATCTAATCATCCTGTGGCTTTAGCCAAAATGGACTTTATGGTTTACTGAATGGGTTTATCACTCATTTTAATAGCCAAGTCTCGGACTTCATTACCAAAATCCCTGGCAATAACATTTGGATATATGATAACTTATGGATTCTCCTGTTAGCTAGCCATTGGAATTTTCAGAAGACTATTTGGGAGACAACTTTATTGGAGACTTTGACAACAACCAGCATATCTCATTCTTCTATGATGAACAACAAGAAAGCCCTTAAGGTTTTATGCAGTCTCCAGATTATATTTTGAACATGATGAAGTAGAGAAGTGTAAGTTCCACTTAGTTGTCTTTGTTTAGATGAATGCGTCCATGTTTCACCACCTTACAATTAGCAGGGTAGTGATTTGAAAGCGCCTAATTTTAATATTGCAAGATAGATTGGAATGCTAGATTTGGGCAATGTCATTGCATAGTATTTGCTGCTAAATAAGTTCCAAATAAATCCCTAATTGTTGATGTCTTATTGCCTGAGCCTACTGCATCATCTGACTGAGTGATAAGACCCATCCCTTCAGAAAAGTGTCCTGGGTTTAACATTAAACTGCACCTGGTAGTGATATTCTGGTTCTGGAGCTCTGGAGAGTTTGGGGTGGGGGTCATATACTTGTTACCATTACTCCAAGGTCACTCTGATTTAGAGTTGTTGTTCTCATGTGGGTCAACTAAATGTGTTTGAAATTAAGTTTAAAGTAGTTGAAAACTCCTTTTAAAAGTCAATATTGCAACTAAGTACAAACTGCTTACTTGTTTAAAATAACTGGGATCTTTATTAATACATTGATAGAAAAGTTACTTGCTTGAAGCTGTATAATTGCATGCAAATTATTACTATCAGAGAACAGTACTTAAAACCATTTAACTGTTAATTAGTATTAAGAATAGTTACTTCAAACTATAATTGTTTAAAAATAATTATTGAATAAGAATAGTTGCTTGAAACAATACAATTGTTTGCAAAAAAAAAATAGTCTGGCTCTGTCATTAAATAACCACCAAACCAATCTATTAGATGTTGAGTCACTAACTTTACTAAAATTATAAATATGTTTGGCCACTCTAAGTAATAAGTGTAATATATACATTTTTAAAAAATCTGATGTCAAAGTGTCTGCATAATTTAGTGATTTCAGACTAGATCTTTATAAAATACTTTCTGAATTGATTTCCTTATAAATTAGAGTTAAATTAGCAATAGAAGGCAATACATGTTGCTTTTAAAAAATTATTAAAGCTTGAGATTAACACAACAGCACATCTGACAAATAGAAACCAATTGTGGGCCACAAACCTGGCCAATTGCTGCAAAGAGGAAGCACTATGGAGAAACCTGTCAGTCTGATTGGATGAAGAAGATTACAAGCAAAGATCCTACCAACTTGCTTTGAAGAGATTTGTAAGTGGTCATTGTGTGCTCAGAGTTGCTTAGGAGAGAGCATTACCAAAGTGGCTAAGAAGAGAATGACAGCAGAAGCTAATACTGAATGGATTGGCACCATTCCATTCTGTAATCATAACCGAAAGTAATCTTGGCATCTGGCTTGATAAAATCAAAGGTATTTGCATTCTTATTAAATTTGTAGCAGTACAATGTGAATACAAAAGTATTTTTAATCCAAGGATATGTAGATCAAAAAGTCTGTTATGAACTTTTATTTATAACTAAAGAAAAAAAAAAGATAAAATCAATGAATCAAAAATAGAAATTCATGATAAAGAATCAACAAATCAAGTTAGTTATTAAGTTTGTGTGGACAAAACAAAAATGAATCTCCAGGAGCTTATTTTGAATATTTATATTGCTGCTGATAATACACATGGACCTAGTTGGGAACAGGTCACATGATTAAATTCATTGAAAAGCTAATCATGATTTACCAGATCTATCTTCATTTTAGAACCAGATCAAGATGACTGTTGGATGTAAATAGAATAGAGAGAGAGAGAGAGAAAACATATCATTCTTTTTATCTTTGTCTTTTCTTTCCAATTCATTTTGTTACCACTACACTTTTTGTCTTTTTTAATTTTATATATTAACATTATACAACTTTTTATCTTTCTCACTTCTTTCTTATTAATATATCCCCAATGAGTGTGCTGAATATGACACTAAGCAGTCTGATGGTGAGGTCCCAGTAATGCTGGGGCTTTGGGGAATAGGGAGCACCCCTTCATTGCCATTGCTCTCAGGTCCTCTCTGGCCTGGCTTGGTAGCACCTGATGGGGCCCTATATATGGGTTAAATAGAACTAATGGCATCATTATGCTAAACTAAATTGTTTGATTAAATTGAATAGTTTGAAATAGAAATGTTTTTGTCAATTAGACCGTACTTACATTTAAACTGCATGCTTATGCTAAACTGAATTGTTTAACATAAAACTGTTTTGACATTTAACTGTGCGTAAACAAAATCTGTACTTATACTAAACTGAATTAGCTGACTTAGAACTGCTTGACTAAACTGAATAGCTAGAAATAAATGTTTTCACAATTAAACTGTACTTAAAATTAATCTGCATGCTTATGCTAAGCTGAATTGTTTGAAATTGAACTCTTTTTGACATTGAAACTGTACTTAAACTAAACTGAATTGTTATATATAACTGTTGAAATAAACTGAATAGTTTGAAATAGAACTGTTTTTGACAAACTGTGTACTCATGTTAAACTGAATTGTTTTAAATAGAACTGATTATTTATATAAAAATGGATTTGGTGTTAAATAACCTACAAAGGTTGATATGCCATAAAATCCAACCAACCAACTTATCAATATATAAACTATTCCTGTCTTTATTCATTAATTTCTCTTATGTGGGGAGAGTCTCCATGGTATAGCAGCTAACATGCTGAACATTGTAGTAAGTGTGTTTGAACTCTGGTTACACTATTATGTTCTTTAAGACTAAACCTTTAGAAAAGTATGAACTCCCTTTTCCTCCCCTTCACCTATAGGATAAATAGTACCACTACTGCCTTTCAATCAACAAGGAAAACTTTTTATGAAAGGATTATAGAATATGGAAGTGCTTATTTCTATATTGAAAACGTTGTTTCCATGCTGTTTTATGTGTTTGTCTCCTTTTTAAAAAAGTAACCATCTATACAGAGCTTGAATGCTTAGTTTTTTAGCACTGTTTTCAGTAATTTTAAGGATACATTATTTTGCAAACTATCTCAAAGGTTTCAGAATTGGCACTCATTGGATAGAATGGAAGTCCTAAGAATATGATTTTCTGATTTAAGTTTGGACAACATTTTTGTCTTTTTTTAATTAACATTTATACTGAGCTTAAATGTGTAGTTTTAGCACTGTTTTCAATGATTTAACTAAACATAATTTTGGCAGATGGGTAACAGTTATCATTTTAGGAAAAGCACTTAATTCTAATATCCCTGGGGAAGGCATGGATCCATTTCTTCTCTTTCCATCTATGACAAAGTAGTAGGGTTGACTGAGTTTTTTAGTCCTGGTTAGGTAACCAGTTTAGGAGAAGAAAAACTTAGAATTCAAACTGGTTGTATCCTGCTTAAAATTTGATCTTTTGTCACATCTTGTCTGTAGTGGAAGGGTTGGGTAAATACATACATACCAACAAAACCATAATCAGTTGATGACCTGTGAGTAATGCCTCTGAAAGGGTACTCCACATTGCCAAGAGATTTAGAACAGGAGTCTTACTACTAAATACAGTTTAGTGAGTGGGGAGAGATGGGGAGATGGTGTCTAATTAACCTCAACAACAGAATGACTGACATTCTGAAATATAGTAATAGAAGGCATTACTTCTGCAGTAACACTTTAAGAAAATAGCACACAGGCTCTTGCTTATCACCAATGAAAATGCATAGCCAGTGGTAGTGGCTATATAGAAAAATGGTGTTGTGTAACTAAAAACACACTCTAACCAACAGTGTTAATGTACTCCGTGTATGTGTTTCCTTGGAAATAAATAATAGCCATGTTATTGATCTTTATTTTCTTAACTCTATTAAGGATATATAAATATCATTCTTCTCTTTCTCCATGAGACACACACCAAGGATAGGTACAAGCATATTAATTGATAAATAAATTTGTAGATGATAAAAAACCAATGATATTTATTTGATATTGTTAATTTTTTTAAAGTAATCTGGAAAGAAAGTCCCCATTTCAAATTTAACTCTTCTCCAAAGCCATCTTAAAACCTCGTTTTCATTTCCTTAAACTTTATCTCACATACATAGAAAGACAATCTCTTGTATGTAAAGTTGTTAAGCCAGAAAAGAACTTACCATTTATAACTTTCAGTATGTTTTTTTTTTTCTTTTAGATATTGAGCCAGTGCTCATGGTATTCTCTTTATTGTTGATTGAATTTCATTCATCAAAGCACAATTTTTTAAAAGCTAATTTATGTTAAAAGGGTTTGGGAGCCCAAAAATAATAGGTTGAATTTTCTCTAAAATGGTTTTGTTTTCAATGTACAGAAGGCAGATGTTAAAATGACAATTCATTTATCTTCTGTAGATTGAAATGTGACTCAAAAGTCTCAAAACTCATTTATGTGCAATTTAAAAACCCACAAAACTTTCATATCAGGTATTTGTAAAAATGTATACATACTCAAGCAATATTTTAAACATTTTTTTTAGCTTAAAATCTGTCTAAAAAAAAAAGACATGTCTGAATACAGAAAACTGTTAATAAAATGGTATTAGAAAAGTGAAAACACCAAGTTAATAGAAATAATTTGAAAATATCTTAAAGTTGGTTGGTTTTTACAACATGACAGTCATTGTTGGATTATTTTATATTGAAGCCAGTCTCTTTTTTTTTTAAACTATTACATGGTTTCAAGAAACTTTTCCTATTTAATAACTATTTATAAATGATTATAACTAAATTGTAACTTTTTTTAATACAAATAATTTGCCCACAGTTATTGGTTTCAAGTATTTCTATCTAATACTAATAGTTCACAAGCAATTAGATGGTTTGAAGTAACTGTTCCTAATCAATAATGAAATTTGCTAACAATTACATTAAATTTCTTTGAACAGATAAACATTTCATACTTAATTATAATATTAATATTGTAATATAGTTCTGAATTTGAAACATTATCTCAAACAGATGTATTATATTTCCCTAACACCCATTATGGGTAAGAGGGGATCTGGGAGTAATGGCAATGAAAGTGGGATTCTATACTCTTCCAGAGTTTAAAAATTGGAGCCTCTCCACTAGTTAGCCCTGTGAGCAGGGAGTATAGAATACACCTACTGCATCTCTGCAGAGGGGTAAGACCCTCCCCTCCCCAACAAGTATCCTGAATATGACATTAAACCACCTGACAGTGAGGCTTCTGTAATGCTGGAGCTTTGGGAAATGTGGAGTACCCCTTCATTGCCATTGCTCCCAGGTCCACTCTGTCCCACAGAGGTAGCACCTGATGGGCTAAATAGAACTGTTTGACATTTAAACTGAGTGCAAACAAATGACATGCTAAATTGAATTGTTTAAAATAGAACTGTTGGATCATTTAACTGTGTGTAAACCAATGACTGACATTTAATAGAATTGTTAGTGATACATAGCAATACTTGGAACCATTTGACTTATGCTAAACTGGATTGTTAGAACATTTAACAGTGTGTAGACAAATGACTGCTGTTTAATAGCAATACTTGGAATTGTTTAACTGTGTGCAAATGAATTAATAGTGTTGACTAGAACAATTAGTGTTAAATAGCAATACTTGTAACCATTTCATTGTCAGCAAATAAATCATTAATATTGAATAGCATGCTTAGTGTGAAAAAGTAATCATTAAAACCATTTAATTGTGGAGAAACAAAAGCAATTCTAGTGTGCAAACAAATTAGTTCTCATTTAAAGATTACCGACAAATTAATCTTTTGTATATATATCTATTCAAATGTATACAAACAAATGACTGATATTGAATTGTTAATGTTACATAGCAATACTTGAAACCATTTATTGCCCAGTCAGCTGGGGCCATAGAATACACTGACTGCTTCTCTGTAGAGGGGTAAGACTCCACCTCCTTAACGAGTGTCCTGGATATGACACTAAACAATCTGAGGGTGAAATTCCAATAATGTGGAGTACCCCTTCATTGCATTCGCTCCCAGGTCCATTCTGCCCCAGAGTGGTAGCATCTGATAGGGTCCTATAACAGTATACAAACCAAAAATGGATTTGGCATTAAGTAACCTACAAATGTTGATATGCTATAAAACACAAACAAGTGAAACCATTTAACTATGTGCAAACAAATAATTAATTGTAAATAAAATATCTGTATCAGATAGCAATACTTGAAAGCATTTAACTGTGTGCAAAAAAATGAGTGCAAGCTTGTTTGAATATGTTTACAAATCATATATATTTAATATACACATATAAATAGGATTTGGCATGAAATAACCAATAATGGTTGATATGCTATTAGACCCAACCCAACCAAACGAATTCACTGTCTACTTTGTATATATACAAAATATTATACAATATTTAATTATACATATAACACAAAATAATAAATTTAAGAAGTAAACTATAGAAAAGATAACTAATTCATTTAAAACTTGATAATATTTTTCATAAAGGTGATTTCTTTTAGCTGTACCCTAGCTCTCTTCAATGTGAGATTGTACTGCTTTTGCTTTGACATTAAAAACAGTTTTTACTTTAAAAATATGAGCTCTTATTTACAAATCCTCTTGATTTTTTTTTTATTGCTTTAGTTCTGCCATTGCATTCTATCATCAATATGAAATCTAGTCATGGAAATTTAACTTTATATAAAAAATCTAGTCATGGAAATTTAACTTTATATAAAAAACAACCATGCTTGTTTTTTATATAAAGTTAAATATTAAGGAATTAAAAAGTAAAGCAATTATTAGTTAGAATTTCAATACTGCCAAAGTATTTCATCGAAAGTGCAAAATTATAATGGGAAGTATTCATTTAAGATTAGTGTTTCATTGCAGGGAAAGTTGTGTGCTTGTAATTAATTTTCTAACTTGGTTCAGCTGCTCACCAGTCTAGTATGAGTATGGGAGAGGCTAGGTTTCATTTAGTGTATATGTATATATATATATATATATATATATATATATATATATATATATATATATATATATTCTTCTGAGCATGACAGAAATTTTGATGGCGTAGGTCATTATGACAATATTAATAGATGTTAATTAATTTGTATAGCAGTTGTGGTACTGAGCCACTGACCAACTATGGCAATGTGTGGTTAAAACTATCCTAGCCATCCTGGCTACTCAACCTAAAATCCCTGGTTTAGAGAAAAGCACAAAATGTTGTACAAACATCTCGAAGTAAACTTCTATTACTAACACGCAAACTATTTATCAAAAGGAAATAATTCTGTTGGCCTTTAAATTGGCCTGAAAATTAGTTTACAACCATAGGATAAAATACATTATATTTAAAAGTTCCTCATCAAAGTATAATGAAGTATTTCATTATTACTTATATTTAATAAAGGAACTTCCTGTGTACAGAAGCCCCTTCATTCAGCTCAGTAGTGTAACAGCAGCTGATGCTATATAAACACAGCAGGGAGCAAATCAAGTTGGCAGCTGGGCTCGTTTGGACCTGGAGGAGAGGTAGAATCAGTTCCTCTCCCATCAGTATGGGGTCTGTGTCCTCATCACCAAACCAAACTGCTGAACGTGGGGTTTGCAACCTTACCACACGCCAAAGCAGACGATATGGAATCCAACTAATCACTGCTGCAGATCCAGCACAGCCAACCAACCAATATTTGCTGCTCTCTCATTCAAACAACTCTTCTAAGAACTAACTTCAGAAAGTCTTCCGAGATCACTTTTGGTCTCCTCACTACACCTTCCTGACAGATTCTATGAGATGACAAGACAGCAGCAAGTATGAGCTTAATCCAGCAGCCATTCCTGCATAACCAAGCAATAGCACCTGCAGGAATTAGTTTACGAGCGACCACACTGCTTGGACTAGCACCAAAATTTGAGGCCACATTGACATACATCCAGTTAACCAAGGATTGAATAAATCAGGACATTGATCACACAGCCTCTGCAATACCTAGTCCACAAGCAACCACACTGCTCAAACTAGCACCAACACTTCAAGGCCACATCGACATACACCAAGTTAACCAAGGACTACATAAACTGGGACATCGACCATCCAGCCTCAGTAAAGAATGCATCCACATCATTTGAACGTCTCCAGCAACATCTACTGTCTGACCATACAGCTACGCCTACCATCTCCTTCTAAATGCGCTGTCACCACAAACTGATAGACAGCCAAGTCTATGACTTTCTACAACACTGACTTTCAATACCCATTAGAGACTACACCAACATGATACAACTGTGATTCTACACCTGTACACCTTTCATGTACAGTTTGCTCAGTAAAACTTGATATCTAATTTTATACATGTTTGTCATTTGTCCAGTACTCTGTCGATCAACAACAACATACAACTATCCCCGGGATCGCCACATTAGCAGAGTCCTGCAACAAAACTATAGATATATGAACTTCACACTTAAATGTAAAATCAATCCACCCTAAAAACTGGTCAATAACATATGTGCTGTGAGAGGCTTATAAGGTTCAACATTAATCAGCTCAGTTTCAGTGGCCCTTTCTCACAGGCAACACTTGACCCCTCATCTAAAATTGGTGAGGGCTGGGTTTATCACTCAGTGCTTGAGACACGCTTTGAGAGGAATGTAAGCTAAGCAATTTTTTGCACCACCAAATGACAGGCTTGCTTCCTGCAGGTTACCCACTGACATTAAATCAGCCTTATGTCACATTCTAGACTTATGGGTAGTCAGATAAATGTTGGCAACTTGATATCTGTGTCAAGAGTTGTATAGGGCTCAACATTAATCAGTTCGGTTTCAGGGGTCTTTTCTCCCAGGTAGCACCTATTCCTTTATCTAAAATTCTGGGTTACTGCCTGGTACCTGAGAATTTTGCCAATGAAACTGGAGACATTTTTGAACTGCTTCACACTAAGCTTGCATCTTGCAGGTTACTCCACATTAAACTGACCTTAACCTTACATGCTGAAGCAGTGAAAATCAGAGAGGACAGCAGAATTCTAACAAAGATTTGGAGAACTGGATATTTAAAGAAGAAAAACTTGAGCTTACTCTGTGTCCCATGGCATTTAGAAGTAAATCACTTAAAATTCAAACAATGACATGAGATGAGGATTGAATGTTCATCTACAATAACTGTTTGCCAATGAATTTTATTGTTATGTATATTATATTTTTCACTTTCAAGGCAGCCAGTCAGTATGTCATGTATTCTCTTTATCTCTACATATGTAGAAGTCTCAGGGGTAAAAGATAAAAATAGTAAATAGTCTTGTTTTTGAAACTGTGACACTTTAAAAGGAGAATTTAAAGGTTTCAGGAATCAGTAAAAAAGGTGTTAATATTTACCAGCATGAATGCTCAAGAATATTTAAAGATGAATTTACTGGAGATAATAGAAATCAGTAGATTTATAGTAGGTACACAGACCTAAATAGAATATCGAAAGATTTTGCTTTACCCATCTTATTTGGCCATCAAAAGTCATTAAAAATAGATAGGTTTATATTGAGTTTATCACCCTGTTAGCAGGGCTTTGAAGAGGTAGACTGCATCCTCAATACAGAAGTAAGACCAGCCCAGAAAAAAAAAAACTAAACTATATCTGGTTGTGAGGCCCTAGTTCTGGAGTGTAGAGTACCCCTTCATTGCTATTACTTCCAGGTTCACTCTACCCCAGAATAATTATATCTGTTAATGTCCCATGTATGAGTCAAATCGATATGTTTGAAAGTTATTTGTGCTAGATAAAAATAATTGCCACTATATAACTTTGTGTGCAAATTATTCGTATTAATAGTTACTTGGAGATATAATTGTTACACTCAGAATTATCATTATTCGTAAATTGAACCCATATAATTACTTGCAAATTACTGACAATAGAAATGTTTGGAACCATATTACTATAAAAACAGGTAACTATTGTTAAAGAGGAATAGGTGCTTTAGACCATATAAATTGTGTATGAATTATTGTTGTGTTTTGACCTTTGACCTGCCCCCCCCAATGCTATTCCAAGGTGATGCACCGGAAGGAAGTGACACATTCCAATGGCAGTTGGCAGTGGCAGGGGTAGAGTTCCAGACAGTGGCAGGGGTAGAGTTCCAGACAGCTAGAGACGAGATGTGGTAGGGAAAGCCACACCCGACCGAGGGGGCCCTCGGATACCCCGATGGAGTTTGGGATCCAGAGAAGATGCTATTAAGATGCAATAAAGAAAGCCAGCAGTGGGCCCTAGGCCTCCAGTTGAGCATCAAGAGAACAAGAAAGACACAACGTGACGGTCATAACAGTGGGGTCAAAATGTTACAGTTTATGTTCGATCTCCAGCTCCCTCTCACATGCAACCCTTGAACAACCCTTTCGAACCCTTGCAATAAAGTGAGAGGTATATATTATTGTTAAAGAAGTCTTCCTTCCTGCGTCCTTATTATTGTGTCGTTGTGATGATCTAGATGAGTATATAACATTATTAGTGTAAGATTGGAATAGTTGAAACCATATAATTGTATAGAAATAGTTGAAATAATACTACAGTATGCAAATTGTATTAGATAGAAATATTTGATATATGATTGTGTGCAGATAAATGGTTTTGTTTGGTGGTTTAATGGCATATCAACCTTCATGGATTATTTCATACCAAAGCAATCCTTGTAGAAGTGTAGTGTTATTATTTAACCCATAGCTAGAGGTTTCATACTTTTCCTAAGAATACTGGAGATGAATGGTTATAAACAAATTTTAAAAAATTGAAAATATAGTTATGATTACAAACAAATATCTACAATTGAATCAAATTTTGGCATTAAATAACCCATAAGGAGTTTATATGCTGTTAAACAAATAAACCAAATCATATAATGTTATGTTGGTATTGTCTATTTTTGAATTAGTCAATACAAATTAAAACAGAAAACAACATTATATCCTTACCCATTTCAAATGATTTTTAATGGTAATATTATTCATGTTGCTGAAAGTTATTTAATAAGCTTAGTTTAGTTTGACATCAGACTAGCTGCATGGGGCACCCATTGAGAATCAAGCTCACTTGTAATGATCAACATAAATTTATGAACGGACAATAGATATAAAATCGAGATTAGTTTGGTAGAGGGCCAAATAATGAGGTGTGGGATATTGTGTTAAGCAAATCTTCAGAACCAAGATATATATATATATATATATATATATATATATATATATATATATATATATATATAAAATAAAATCAATTAGAACAACCACCTTGCAAAAAACAGACCAAAATCACCATTCTGACTTCATCATTTGATCACAGCAATGTGATACTTAGCAAAATAAACATACTTAACTAATCTTCATACAAACTATATTTACTGACATCAATATTTTTCTCTTTTGCAACAGATCTCCTCTCTTAATGAACTATGTCCAAATTCTGTTGTATAAATAGGTATTTTTGATTTATCTGAAGATATTTGTGTAGGATACAGTTTTTAAGATAGTCACTGATGAAGACACAGCTTCCCTTCCTCCCTGTATATGCACAAATACACCAGAATGGATTGAAGAGACAAGAGAATTATTTACTAAGCTTTTACTTAGATATGGCTCACAGGCCTCAGGATGCTTGCAGTACCTGTTGTTATTTTAAGTGGTCACCCATTTAACTATTGAATAGGTTCATCACTGCTTAACTTTTGTTATCTTGCAGGAACTGGTACTTTCAGCATGACTTGACTATAAGTCAGGCAAAAGAATTGTTGGTATTTAAGTGACCTCTCACCAAGCTAGAATATGACATGAGGCCATGAGGAGCCATGCATAAATTAAGATTCATGCAGTTGATTAAAAAAAAAGAAAAAAAAAGCTTAGCCTCATGAGCATTCTCTGAGTGATGTGCCTCAGATGCTGAACAATAAACTTAACCCTGTAAAGCAGGTAAAGCCTTGGGATGCAGTTTCCTTAGGCCAAATGTTCAAAAAAACTTTCAACCACCTGGCATAAATGTTAGTATGTATCTTACCTCCTACCTAGCCAAAATGTGGTATAAGGTTATTTTATTATGTGCTTGTATTGAGACTCATGTTTGGTAGGTGCAAAAAATACTTGTTATTTTCCTAATGGGGTGTCTCAGACAATGAGCAATCAATTAAACCCTGCAAAGTAGTTACATTTGGGGGGTAGATGTTCAAAGGACAATTATAACCACCCTGTATGAATGCCAGGTGGGTCTGTCTGGAGGTTAGTGGGTTGTTTTCATGAGAACAAACCACAATCAGCTTTTATAGAAATGGGTGAACCCACTTCTAATCAGCAGGTGAGGTAAGACAGGGTGATTCAATAACATTTGCTTGCCAAGAATGGTGAGTTTAATCATTGATATGATGAGCATAAACAAATCTTGACAAAAGTCATATGAAAGGTAGATCAGTTAACAACTGATGTTCATAACCTGGATAATATGTTAAACATTCCCACACTGAGATTTCTTCTCTTTAGCCCACAAGGCTTCTTATATTTAGCTTTCAGGCTAATTTACATTTGGCCATTTCATTATGTCTGTTTCTGACAGTTATGTCATAGATATTAATTCCTGTTTCCAGCCATTTCTTTTTAATTTGCTTGGTTGTCCATTTTCAATTTGCAAGGTATATTGCTTTAAGAGTTTTGTCATAATGCTTTGATATCCATCATGGACTATGAGAGTACTTTCATGATTTTTTTTTCACTTCTTTGGAACTTTCAGCAAATTTTTGATATTGCTGACTGGAAACAACCCATAATTTTGAGAAACAATTTGTGTTGACTTTTCTTCAAAGGGGATTTTTTCAAAAAACTATTTCCGTTATTCAAGTGAAATTACCTTGATTGAAGTCATGTTGTAGAACAGTAGAAATGATGAGAAAAAAATTTCTTTTTCTTACTGGCAAATCTTAGTTCAAAGAAATCTATGTATTTTTACTGCATTCAACAGAAAGGAATCACTCTAAGTAAAAAGTGAA
>OY757920.1:51968389-52048389 GCA_963585895.1 Sepioteuthis lessoniana | reverse complement strand
AATATCATAACTTATAAATTATTTTCTTTGAGGAAATTCGAATTAATATTTGAATATTTTAGTTGTAAGATATTTGCATGTGAACAAGAAAAATCAGAACGTTAGTTATATCATAACTTATAAATTATTTTCTTTGCTTTCAGCTATATTTGATTGTTTGTGTAAATTCTTTTTTTCTTTCTGAGATTTTTATATCCACAGTCTTGTTTTAAACATCTCAAGGATGATCACTTTTTAATATTTTAGCATCACCTCAATTTTGAAAGCAATACACATTCAACAGTTCTGTAATATGAGGAGGAAAAATAAAGGATAGAAAATAGATAATTAACAAATTTTGAATTTGAGAGGAAATAAATTGGATAAAAAAGATGTTTAGTGTAGAGTAGGACATAACAGGGCAGTTAATAATGATTCATTCACCCCCTCATAATTATAACCTACCTTCTATCTGTAACTTAATATGATTTTCTTGTTCCAAGTTGATTCTTCAGTTTACTATCCATTAGTTGTAGAGCAATGGACAGTTAGACCTGTTTTCAATATCAAGTTTAAGTTTCAGGAAAGTTGACTGAAAAAAAAACTACCCTTCCAAAATTGTGGATGATGAGTTAAAAACCCTTTGGTAATTGGCTGTTTAGAGAAATGTCTGATAGGAGGCACTGGTGAATTTTATGAGTGAGCAATTGTTATGCCTCTTTCATAATTTACTGTTTAGAGTAGGGTAAAAGGTAGATGGTAGTGCATTAGTGATTTGCATAAGTGCTGGTATGATTGTCTAATCATGTCTAGTCTTGATTTCTTCCAACTGGTTATATAAGCTTTTTAGAAGTAACAGTGAACAGAGGAGTGGACATTCCATAGAAGTTATTTCTTTTCCTTTTTGACATCTTGCAGAGTAGAAGTAAAAGAGGAACAGACACTTTGAAAACTTCTATGAATTCATTTATTCTTTCTGGTGTACACAAGTAGTTCTCTGTTGGTGGTTATAGCAATGAGAACTGGCAAGAAATTGGACAATGATATGGATAGATTGAAAATTTCGTGAATGTCTGATATCCCATGATGGAGTTAAAGCTGATAGCCAAGTCATGTAGATTTCTCTGGTACATGGTAGCAACTGCTTTGACCCATTTTTTTTCCAGTCACAAATCTTGACATGCTAGCTGCAAATTCTAAAGTGTTATTTTATTATTTTAACTGCTTAGCAACAAATACTTCAAAGATATTAATATATAATTGAAGTGACTCACAATTATTGGAAAGTATAGAGAAGGCCGGGCCATTGGCCAAATGAGTAGAGTGTTTGCTGATGGCCCAGGTGCCCGTGGTTCAATCCCAGGTCGAGTTTACCAAAGACTCAAAAAATGGTACTTGCTTAACACTCAGCATTATTAGGTAAGGATCCTCCCCAACACCTCGGTGTAGTAGCTATCAAGTGGAGCCATCCAGAGAATGGAGTAGCACCCTCCCCAACACCTTGGTTAGTACCTATCGAAAAGGGAGCCTTTGGGTCACCCTCGACTAAGGTTGCCAACTTTACTTACTTATAGAGAAGGTTGTGTGGTCATCAGTGGGTGCTAAACTGGATCACTCGGCCAATCCCTGAGTGGGACCAATGGGTTCAGTACAGACAAAGGAATAATGTTGAGCTTATATTCATCTACCTAACATGGTGATTTAATTTTCATTAAAAATCATATAATAATTTTTTATTTTAATGTATTATCAAACCAAGTTTTACAATGATAAAACTTATCTTTTGAAATTGTATTCTATTCACTAAGATCAGCTGGTAGTAACCAGTGTTATTTTGGGTTTTGCTCCAAATATATTTGCAGTCACTTGACTAATTTAATGCCATACTATGCTGATGCATTTTCAGAGCTGAAAAATACACTAAATAGCCAAAAAGATATTCAATCTAAAATTCACTTACCGTTTTTTCCAAGATGCTGGTTTTCTTTTTTGGTGACGTACCATTTTATACCTTGCTATTGAACTTGGAGGTCGTATAATTTTTAACCTTTTATAAAGAATTCTGCAAAAGAAAAAAAAAGATCCATGAGAAATGATTCAATAAAAATGACTGGATTATTTTTCTATGCCAAATACATATTTACCCCATCTCTCCACTGCAGGCAGGACTTGAAACAAGGTCACTTTTTAACTGTGACCTGTTCTGGTGGCCCACATCAAAGATTCTAGTGGTGACTGAGAAAGGCTCTTAACCTGAACAAAGACATTTGTTTCAAAAAATACCACAGATAAAGAAACAATACTATTTTGGTTTTTGTAGAATGGTTATTTGTCAAGTATCAGCACTGCAAATCTGCACAGGGACTGAAATTTGATGAATTGTATTTCAAAAAACTATGTAGGTGGATGCTAAAATTCTTATATTTCAAATCATACATATAATAAATTATGTTAAGATGACCTAGAGTCAACACTTACACACACACACATATATATATATATATATATATATATATATATATATATATATATATCCCCATACACACACACACACGTATATTTTATCTCCATATACACACACACATATATTTATATCTCCATACACACACACATATATATATGTGTGTGTGTGTCTCCATTTACTACACTTCAATACTACCCTGATGGTCAGGAGTGGAGTTATGTAGAATGTACTTGAATTCTGATGATCCATATGAAAATAATCCTATCATTTAGTGTGATATGTTTAACCAAATGTCTATAAGGGAAGATTAAGGAACTTTGTTGTTAATCAACTTTAGGGAATGTGCAAGTGAACAGCAATCAACAGCTTTAAATATTGATAGAGAAAAATGCTTAGAAGAACAAGCACATAACAGTCCTTAATAGAAAGAACAGATATATACATATATTCTCTCAAGAGAATACCATAAATGAAATAGCTTTTGTGCAGATACATATATTCCTTAATCAGTGGAACGTGAAAGTCAATAATTATTACTTACACTTCCCTCTCTATAACTAATTGGTAACCCAACCAAATTATTGACTCTATTATTTGGGTACAAACAATCAATAAATCATAATCCTTAATGGCTTTATGCATCAGTAAGAATATTAGGAAATTAATGCTTCAAAAAACCTAAAATATTGAGAAAATCACTATTTCAAAAGCAACAGGTACCATAAATAATAGTCACACAGCTGTGAAATGTAATTTCTTTGGTACATTTCAATTATTTCATTTATCAATCTGACTGTTTGCATTTTTTTAACGTTGTCATAAATATATAATCTCTTTTAAAGAGATTTTTGTTAAAAAATGCAAAGTAAAAGTTATTTTTGACATTTGCTGGTTAATGTTAGCATTTTTGTGAATCATTTTATTATCATTATAACCAGCTGCAATCTAAGACTTACTTGGTATAGAAGGCTTGCTTAGTCATTGTTTGAGTAAATAGAATTTGCAACTTGAGTTGAATTCCAGGACAAGGCAGTTTGCATTTCATTTTGAGCTAATATCATTGGGAAAGTTATAAATCCATTAGTTTTAATCCCCAGCTATGAGTATATAGTAGGGAAAACTGGATTCTCTAGCCTTGGTTAGGCAACCAGACTAAAAGGAAAACTTAAAATTCAAACCAGCTATACTCTGCTTAAATTGCCCAGTCAGCTGGGGCTGTAGAATACACCAACTGCACCTCTGCAGAGGGGTAAGACCCCTCCAACGAGTATCCAGGATATGTCACTAAACAAACTGATGGTGAGGCTCCAGTGATGCTGGAGCTTTGAGGAATGCAGAGCACCCCTTCATTGTTATTGCTTCCAGGTCCACTCTGGCTCAGAATGGTAGCACCTGATAGGGCCCTATCTATGAGTTAAATAGAACTGCATATTTATGTTAAACTGTATTGTTTGAATTAGAACTGTTTGACTAAATTGAATAGCTTGAAATAGAAATGTTTTTGACAAACTGTACTTACATATAAACTGAGTAGTTATGCTAAACTGAATTGTTTGAAATGGAACTGTTTTTGACATTGAAACTTGACTTACATTAAACTGAATTGTTATACATAGAACTGTTTTGACATTTAACTGTGTGTAAAGAAAATCTGTACTTATATTAAACTGAATTAGCACTGTTTGAATAAATAGAATAGTTTGAAATAGAAATGTCTTTGACAATTAAACTGTGTAGTCACGCTAAACTGAATTGTTTGAAACAGAACTGATTATTTGCATAAAAATGGATATGGCATTAAATAACCTACAAAGTAGAACTGTTTGACAAAACTGAATAGCTTGACATTGAAACTGTACTTACACTAAACTGAATTATCTAATGTAGAACTGTTTTGATATTTAACTGTGTGTAAACAAAATCTATACTTATATTAAACCGAATTAGCTGAATTAGAACTGCTTGACTAAACTGAATAGCTTGAAGTAGAAATGTTTTTGACAATTAAACTGTGTACTGATGCGAAACTGAATTGTTTGAAATAGAACTTACTACTTGTATAAAAATAGATTTGGCATTAAATAACCTATTAGGGTTGATATTCCATAAAACCCAACCAACCATTCTGCTTAAAAACTGACCTTGTGTTACATCCTGCACATAACAAATGGTTTAGGTAAATTCATAGTATGTTTTGTATACAAGTGGATTATTCTCACAATAACTGCTGAGTGATTAGCTTGACATGTAAAATTATTTATAATAAAAAGAGGAGACAATTTAAAAACTCTCTTTAAAAGAATAAAAAAATTAAAAAGCAACAACAGATTTAAACATTTTGGTACCAAACTAAAAATGAAAAATAATAACATATCTAATTCAAAATTTTAGGTATATTATTTAGCCAATATTGTCATAATTATTGACCCTTCTGTACTGCAGTTGTTTCTAAGATAGATGTTCTAAAAACATCAATCTGCTTCATGGATACTAAAAACAAAGTGTGTCCTCAGCATTATATACATATACCCTTAATCTCTTACAGATCACAAAAATACTCATTTCACACATTGATGAAAAATCTGAGGCAAAAATGATTGCTGTTATTTTCAATGAAACTACCATTGTATCATTTATAATATTAGAGTATCTAGTTGTTTCTAAAATCCTCACATGCAAAAGATGCATAGTTATATTTTCAACCTGCATTTCTGGAGATAAAGGATTAGAAGTATTACTGTATTAAAATAGTTAAATTTTTAACTGATGGCACATTAAATAAATTAGTCAAAATGCAGAAGAGTGACTTACTGGGAAAAACAACCAATACATTCTACAAAGCAATCTGCTGTTTTGTGTATAATGAAACTTTCATACCACAAAATTACATCAGAAAAAATGCATAGAATTTTAAATTTTACTTTCATAATTCATTTATTAACTTTGACTTATCCATTAATTATGTAATAAGGCTAAAAAGAAAGGCATATGATAGGAAGTTTTTTTTTATGTTTGCTTGCTTATGTAAATATTTCTAGTGGCATACATTTATCCTTTGTTAGTGAGATAATATATTCAAAAATAAATTCACTGTATTAATTACAGTTAAAATGAAATTTTAGTGTCTCTTTAGTAACTTCTATTACTGTTCAATGTTAATGATATGTAATATTTACCTTATATTCTATAACCAAATAAATTAGAAATTAGAGAAAAATTAATTCATATTACATTCATGTAAAAGGCTTTATAAAAGAAAAAAAATTTCAAGCCTTATGATTTTTTTTCTATAAACATATAATTTCAGTTTTGAAATATTCTACAATAAAATGTAAACAATTCTTAGAAAGTTTCAAAGTTCCACCTTTTTTGAGTATTAAAAGTAATCTGAAAATATATGGAAGAAATAGAAAACTTCAGGTGATAAAATAGTTTAAAATTTTCAGGTTCACAATAAGATGTTATTTTTTATAACTATCTTGATTTTAAAATTTATTGTGGTAGTATCAATCTTTAATTTGCGGATCTCTAAAAAAATTTTAGGTTATAAAGTTACCAATTAGTTAAATTTTTGTTAAGTCTTAATTTAAATAAAAGAACTTTTGTCTCAATTTAAAATTTAACTAAGAAGATTGTATATTTGACTGAAAGCAACTCATATAAACTAGTGCTTTCAACCCTGAACCAGGCTTGATTCTGTCTGAATAAAATAAATCCAACTGAGTGGCAATCTTTGTAACCTACACATTTTGCCTGCTAAACAATTCAATGTATATACACGTATACTACCTATGTCCACACACAAACACAAATATGTTCAGCCTTTATGTATGTATAAAAATATAGACATGCTTGCATTTAGATGCATGTACATTATTGTGCTTAAATATGTGCACCCAGTTGAGCTTATGGTGTCACAACTGAATATATCACTGAACTTTTTTGCACATTTCTCAATTTTAGGCTAGAAATCATTTTTCTATTTTCTCATTTCACTATTTGTAAAAAAGTGCATTTTCTTTAGAACAAAGGAATTAATTAGAATGTTATACTTTGTCTTTGATGTTAGAAAATGAGAAAAAAAAAAAAACATCAGCAAAAATATTTCAAATTTATGAAGGAACTGAGGAAATAGGAATTATAAGGTGTTAAGTTTCTAACCTTTTATAATAAAGGCAGTTCTTTGAACTATAGGCTAATTCTTAATTGAAATGTTGTTTTTTTATGTAATCTAATAAATTGAGAGACTTGACTTTTGTATAGGATCAAATAATAAAAATATTATCAAGTTTTGAATGTAATTTTAAGAATACAATGATGAATTTGTATTTGTAAATGAAAAAGAAATACTAAAAAAATAATCCCGGTTTCAAGTAAATATGGTACAGAAGAATTGTTAGTTATAATCTCATTAGAAGTGTTAAAGAAAGCAAAAGTGTTAATTTTCAGAAATTATATGAAACAAAAAAAAAAACACCCTTAAATTCTGTTGCACTTTTCAAAATGGAAGATCGAGATTTTTACTTTTGCACTTACAAAGTCATTTCTTGATATTGACATTTTGAATTGAAAAATTAACAAATATTTTGTAAGATTCCTAATGATATTTTTAAATACTTTTGATTTTAATTGAATTTTACATTATACTCATCACATCATGTTTAACTAGACACTTTATTTCAATAGTCATTCACTAGGATTGAATAAAAAAAGTAGAAAAGAATTTTCTTTACTAGATTTGCCTTCATTTTTGAAACATTTTATTGCGTCTCTTAGGTAATTTTACATTCCAAGATTTGAACTCTCAACCCTGAGAATCTGTCTGATATCAACATTGTTTTATAGTTAGGTCACAAAGAGCCACCAGCAGGCAAAATTCACATATAGGCAATTTCTTTTTCTGATTCTTATGTAAAAAATAATAAAATATGACAAAGACAATGAAATAAGAAGAAAGAGAAACCTGTTCAAAGATCAATTAATGACAATGCTTTTCATTAGTTTTGTGTCATCTTAAAATAAAAATAGAACAGAAACTTCTTAAAGAAATTGTTCTTTTAAATATATGAAATATTTCTGATGAAGAAAATCATACTTTTCATCAGGTCTAGAATTGTCCATACCATATAAACCAGTACAATCTGTTTCAAGTTACTTGAAGAGGAGATTGGCTCTATCAAATGTGAGATATCATGGAAGGAGAAATATTTGGCATGATGCTTCTATAGCCTAATAGATTATGGTTGAGGAGATGGGTACTATCAAGTAATCTCCACTGGCATGAGACAATCACAATGATACAATAGGTAATGGGAAATATCCATTCATTCAAACAATTCTATTCTATTATCTCACTCGATTTTGTTGTAATCAAATTTTCCTGCATTTATTGACACTTGTACTGATAGATATGTTTAGGGGAAATGCAACACCATTCTTTTACTATGGTAAAATACAGCACTGTTCACTTTCTTTTTAAACTTCAAATCCATTATCAGCATTCCTTACTATCTTTTGCATGAGGAGAGATTTGGTAAATAGAAAAAAATGAATATGCTTAAATATAATCAATTCTATTAAAAATAAGCATTGGGAATGAAATCATTTTTCACAATATATATTATAAGGTCTTAGATGAAATATACTAACTCTAAAGCTACAAGCTATCATGCAACCAGAGATTCACTAATAGGGACATGTCTGTTCAATTCAATAACAAGAAACAATAGCTTAGCTTAAATTGTGCTCAGTTGAGATTGATATACCATTACCATAAAATATTGATGTATAAGAGTTAAAGTTTAAAAATATGGTGGAAGTTCCTGAAATCTAGAAATAATGGTGTGTTAATATGGAGATTATAAATCCTTTAATTGATAAACCATGAGAAAAATGAAAAAATTATTTCTATTTTCTGTATTTTTTAAATATATGATTAAATAAGGAAGTCAATCTTGCATTGTAATTACTTTTTGAAGCTTTTCATCTGATCTGAGCTATCCATTGCCTACATAAACACAATTATTATAAATAAAAAATGTAGAGTTCTCATACTAAAAAAATAAAAATCCAGAAATTAGAGGAGAACAGCTGAGATTGTCTGATTTTTTGATGAGGAATTGTCACTATTATCTATTGATTTATTCAAAGTATCGTGGATGAGAAAAATTGTTTGAATAAATCAATGTATAATAGAAGAGACAGCATCTCTATAAAGATGAATGGTCAAATTTCACCCATTAAATCAAGTGTGTTTCAGATGACAAATATGGAAATAGATAAATCACTACAGAAAAAATTACATTTTTTTTATTATTATTAAAATATGATGAGAGAAGTAAGTTTATGTGGGAATTACTTGAAGATCACATTTAACCAGTTATTCACTAAGCTTAGCTCAGTTGTGGCACTCATTGAAAATAGAACTTGCTGACAATGGTCAACTAATCTAATCATTACACAACCTTCCACTGCCTATATAAACTCAGTTCTCACCAAAAAACTTCAATATCCAGAAGAGAACAGATGAAGAAATATCTCTTTAAGATTAAGAGATTAAATTGCTAAAAAAATTAAACCAAAATCACCTACAGTAAACTAATGAATAGAATATCAGTCCAAAGATACTACTCTTACTAAAGTCAGTTATTTGTAATTACCTAACAAACACATTTGACCAATTAGTGAATAGTCAATCTAATGGATCTAAAAATTTCAGTCGTCAGGAGATAACAGAAGATACAACTTTTCTCTGGTTTTTGAGATGAGGAATTATTTGTGAGTTTTTCACACTAGCTAGTAATCTTTTATTGGAGTCTAAATGACAGCAAATATCTTTAAGACTCTTCTAAGTATCCGAGGCAATTTTAATAGAGAAAGAAATGAAACCACTCAGACTACAACACAAATTTTGAGTATATCCAGTCTTTTTTTTTTCAGGTTCTTGGATTGTTCCAAATGCTCCAACTATAATTGGTATCACAGTCACCTCCATATTTGATTTTTTAAGCTCTCTGGAAAAGTCCAGATATTTGTCCAGCTTTTCAGCTTCCTTCACTTTTACAACAAGATAATGAGTTCTTTTCTTCCAGTCTACAAGAGGACAAGTTTTTGTTAAAATTAAGTCTGGTCTTCTGACCTGGATTGAGTCAATCATTTGTATATCATTCAGTAGGAGAAAATCTTATGTGGTTCATTTTCAAAAACAGATTCTGGTTTGTACATAGATCATTTGTCAGTATATTATTGCTGTACAGTTGGAGTTGCCTGTGGTGTAATGGTTATTATCATGTCTATTTTAGACATGGTGCCATGAGTTCAAATACTGGATGAGGCTGATTGCATTTTACATTGCACTAATAACCTTAGGAAATGTATGAATCCAATTATTTTCCCTCCAGCTATTGGTAAATAGTAGGGCAGACTGGGTTCTTTAGCCTCAGTTAGACAATCAGTCTAGGAGAATGAAAACTCTGAATTTAAACTTGTTAAACTCAGCATAAAAACTGACCTTGTGTCATATCCTGACCATGCAGAGGGATTGGTAAATACATATTATTACTATACATAGAATTATTCAAATGATTTAAGTACAATCGTTTGAATAAATTATTGTTTTATATGAGGTAGCATCTCTTCCAAATTGGTTTCCCTTATATGTAGTTTTAGTTACCCATGGTAACAGTTCATGAGTTTTACTTAATAAAGGCATCAAAATGCAGGGATGATGATGCTGGCACTGAAAACTATGTCAAAGTGTTTCCTTTAAATCAAAGGGTAAAAGTTTTCAACTTAACAAATGAAAAAAAAATGACAAGTTTGCTGAGATCTACATTAAGAACAGTTCTATCAGTTGTATAATTTTAGTACAGTATGTGATAACACAATGTAACACACATTTTGTTCCTGGATGGTATGCATTATTTCTTAATTGCTTATGTCATAAAAGTATGGAAAACAGTCATTATTTCATTCAAACTTTGCTTTTGTGCCCTTGATAATGGAATTTAGAAACTAATATTTTCTATGTAATTTCCATATTTTCATTTACATATTGTTTGAATAAAACAACATGAATCAAAATTTATATGTTCATATTAAAGTTAAATAAAAATGAAAAAGTATGCTCAAGAAAATTCTTTATCAGCAAGTCGGTGCTGAATCTACTTGTAATGTTTTGAAAAATAGGTAAATTCGAAAATTTTATTCTCCAGATCACAAAAGTAAAGTTTGAAGAATAAGTAGGTCTTTTTCATTTAATTTAAGCATAAATTGAAAAATAACTTTCTATCCAGGGATAAGAAAAAGGTAAAATTTTGTGACAGTATAATTGTTTGATCTTTTTCTTCTTATTATTATTAATTTCTAAATAAAACTTTATCCTATGTATTAGAAAATATTGGATTCGTTACAACCTGTAGTTTCTGGCATTTGATTGGTCTCTTAAAACCTATAGATACAAACAATATAAATTTGTGATCCATTGAATCCAATAGGTCTAGTATCAAATAGTCACTTTTTTGTATATCCATACATACATTTGTTATATAATTAAGGTGAATATTTTTTATATTAATCATTTTTCCTTAATTATACTTTATTATTTAGTTTGGTAAGGCTATGAATACTCAGGTCTCTTAGTTCTGGTGCCATAGTCAGATGATACCTGTGTGGAAAGGATATGACAATCATCATCTGTCATAATAAATCCTCAGACAAGAAATGTGGTTGGATGGTCGTTGGAGTGAATTGAGTGGGTGGTTGATGTCATACCCAAAAGAGATGGTCCTGAGAATTTGAGGATTTTGAAAGGACAGGTAGATGAGTTTGACCATTGAAGCGTACAGCTGGGTTTTTCAGATCTGATCAAAGCAGATCAGTTTGGGTCTCAACCGGCAGAGATGAGTTGAGATCTTAGACACCACAATATGTGATGTGGGTTTGTGTGTGTGGGGGGATGTTAGCATAGGCTTTTATGATTTGTATCTCTCTCCTTGTGTTGCTAAGGGCTGAATGCAGAAAGAAATAAACTTGTTTGTATTGGAAACAACAGTCAGCCTATATTATTATTATTGATATCACTAAATCAATACAAATTCATTCGATTTGGTGTGCAGTGACTTGCTGTGTCTTTTGCAAAAAGACAAAGATTGATTTTGAATTTGGGTTGTCCACTTGACGAGTCACTGTACTTTAGACAATTAGAAGCGGCAAAGAATGATGGAAATCCATTTTAGGTGACTGCTGTTTCAGGCTGGAGAGAATGTAAGGTGAACAATAAAAACCTCAACTCCAAAAACAAAAAAAAAGAAGAAAAAAAACAACTGTGCTACCCTGGCCAAAGAAGGAAACAACGGAAAGTAAAGAACTCAACTCCAAAGACAAGAAAAAGAAATGCAGCACCCCAACCAAGAAGAGTGGAGAAAAGAAGAAAACCAAATATTGAAAGACAAACAACAGGTTAAAAAGGAAAAAGAAAAAAATGTTCGACACAAGGCCCCAGAACAAAAAATTAGAACAAGAAAATTGAAAAGAAGGCATGAAAAGAAAAGAAGAAAGATTAGGTACATTGCACATTGTACAAATTTTATGTCTTTCACTGTTACTTTTAAGTTGTGTGGTTCATGCCCATTAGAATTTATCTAATTCCAAGAAAATATTGAAAAGCTAGGATAAGGCTCATAAGTTTAGTTGTACATGTTTATACAGATTACTGCTATATTAGGGGATGGTGAATCATGAGGGAAAAGAAAGAAGGGAAAAAGAGAGAAAAGAGGAGCCATACAAGCTTGTTAATTTGTCATAACAAAACCCGTGATGTGGTTGTATTTTGGGGTAATATGTTTTTTAAGAATGAAATTTAGAGTAATTTAAAATGCTCATTGTAAAGTGGAATAATCTTATATTGAGAGATTTTTTCTGTGTCTTTGAATTCCATACCCCAGAAGGATCCAGGCATCAATATGTTGTGAGAAGGCTCATGTGCCTTTCGATCTGTAGTTAGTTCAGAGGGACAGGTTTGATGTTTGTAAAAGTTGTGGAAATTGGAAGCATTCAGTGAAGTCTCCCCAAAATGCTATTGATATTTTGAGGACTGGTAGAAGCCATACCAAGTTTTGTGAAGGTCTCCCTCATAGAGTGGGGGTTGAGAATTTTGAGGTACTGGTTAGTGGTCAGACCAGCATTTTGTGAGGTCCCCCTTGAATGGGGTTGAGAATTTTGGGGGTTTCGTAAGAGACCAGACCATTGTGTTGAAGAGGGTATTTTGGAAAAAGGGGATGGAAAATTAGTGAGCATGTGTGTGAAATCTTGATATGTCTCGTAGTATGCATCAGGAAATTTATGGACTCAGTTTTGAATTGTGCTTAAGGGAGAAATGTAGTTGACCAAATAGATGAATAAAGTATCCTCATTAACATGGAAAAAGAGAAAGAAGATAGACCGAGGAGTAGTGGAAAAAGTAGTGGACAGAGTAAAAGGTTTGGGTTGCTTAGGAAAAGAACCCCTGGATATTTTATTTCACCTTTGGAAGTAAGCAAGAAACTAATGTTGTGTTGTCATGGTTGGAATAAGTAAAAAAAAAAGAAATGATGGCTGCATACAAGCCATGTTTTTGTGAAGATAGTTCTTGAAAGAAAAAGAAAAAAGCACTAGTCAGCTATTGAAGAGATGAGAGATAGGCCAACAGACTGGTCAAGAAAAAAGGGGACAAAAACGGAAATGGTTTGTGTTGGTTGGAAAGAAAAAACAAGAAGTTCCCTGGGAATTTTTTACCTCATTTACCTTGATTTGATAACAAGGACGTTTAATGGTAAATGTATGGGAGGTGTAGACAATGATAGTATGTGTTATTAATATATATATATATAATGACAGAATACGAGAGAAAAAGGTTAGAAGTAATGAGTTACAGATATAGAAGAAAAGCAAAAAGAGTAAAAGACAGATAATGAGCAATTAATCTGTGAAAAAGAAAAAAAGAAGAAAGACAGAAGAGAAAAAGATACATGTCAATTGGTAAAGTAAAATAGACATTGAATCATAAGATAAGAAGAAACGAAAAGTAAAGGAAATATGCACTGATAAAATAACCAATATAATTACTGAAGTTTGAAAGAGATACAGAGGAAAAGTAGACATTTGGACATAGTCAGAATAACTACTGGTAAGGGCTAAGTTAAAAAAAGAAAAAAAAAGGTGAAGAAAAGAGAGTGAGACTCAAGAAAGAATAACTGCTTTGTCTTTCAAAGGAAACAAGAAAAGAAGAACGAGAAATTGTAAAGAAAGAAAATGAAAGATGGTATAAATACTTTTTTCTGACTTATTTTTTTTGACTGTTGAATGATTTATTGTGTTTTTTATATGCTCTTTTGAATTGTTGTTACGGTTGTTACTGTAATTTTATTGGTCAAGTCGGCATAAGAAAGAATTAGATTACATGATTGAAGAAATAAAGAAAAACAAAAGGAAAATCCTTTCACATCAATACATTTTTTTTAAATTTTTTTTCGTTATCTTCTATAACAAAATACTTGTATCTTGTGGGGAGGAAAGGTGTATTATATAATTAAGATAATGATTTTTTTTTTATTAATCATTTTTCCTTAATTATATTTTTTATTTAGTTTTGTAAGGCTTTGAACTACTCGGGTCTCTTAGTTCAGGTGCCATAGTCAGATGGTGCCCGTGCAGAAAGGACAATCATCATCTGTCATAATAAACCCACAGATAGGAAATGGGGCTGGACAGCCATTGGAGTGAATTGAGTGGATGGTTGATGTTGTATCCAGAAGAGATGGTCCTGAGAATTTGAGGGTTTTGAAAAGATAGGTAGAGGTGTTTTGACCGTTGAAGTGTACAGCTGGGTTTTTCAGATCTGATCAAAGCAGATCAGTTTGAATCTTGACTGGCAGAGATGAGTTGAAATCTTAAACACCACAAGATGTACCATGGTGGGTGGGGTATGTCAGCACAGTATGGTTAGCATAGGCTTTTATGATTTTTGTCACTCTCCTTGCGTTGCCAAGGACTGAAGATAGAAAGAAATAAACTCATTCATACTGCTTATTTTTGTATAATTACTGTTGTTATTGATATCATTATGGCTATACAACACATTCAGAAAGGACTGTTTATAATGTATATAATAATTTTATACCCATATATCCAAGTTTATTTTTTCAGTTTAGTTAACAGCATATCAACTTCTTATGCCAAAAATTTTATACAAATAATTTGCACATCAAAATACCAGTAACCATATTACTAATTCTAATAATTTATACAATATCATATTGTTTCTAGTAACTGTTCCTATTAAATACAAATAATTTTCAAATGGATCTATTTGATCCATTAATAGGACCCTAACAGGTACTACTCCTTCAGCTCTGAGTGAACCTGGGAGTAATGGTAATGAAGGAGTTATTCCACTCTCACCAGACTTCCAGATCTAAAGCCTCACCTTTTGATACAGTTTAGTGTCAAACTCAATACATTTATTCTTCTGTATTTGTCTAAAGTAAACTGGGATGTAAACACAATGTACATCTTGTATTTATATTCACACACATACATTAAAATATGTGTGTGTGTATATATATATATATATATATATAGTTGCTAATATATAAAATGATTGTTATACTTAGATTTTCCTTTTATGCATGTATGTAGAAAAACAACTCTTTGATTTAGACATTTGATTTTCTTGCCATAAAGGTCAACAATTCTGTTTGAAGTCATCCAACTATTCCTAATCTCTCAAGATGCAAGATGTGTACCTAATTTGCAGTTGCAAAACTTATGATCTTGCTGTGAAAAGCCTTAATAATTCCACCAACTTGTTGAAAGTTGATCCAGAACTTAGCTCCTATCGTGAGCTAATAGATTTATATAAGTCTTGGAAAACATTATACAAACTTCATCTCCACTCTTAATATAATGCAAATAAAAATCAATTACTGGAAGTTGTTTTTTTTTTTTGTCTATGACTTTTTATAGGTTTTATTCAATGAATTCTTTGTACTAGCAGTCACCATCTTGCCATCCATCCCTATCGGAAAGTCTTCTAGACTTCATTCACCATTTGCACAGAGGCAATGAATGTAAGATTTTGCTGGTTAGCAATTACTGGTGTTTCCATGTGTAGGAGTCCATAGGACAACATTACACATGATTTTGATCTTACTTCTCCAGCAGTGCCCAGCACATGTTGTTTCTTTTACTTGGATGGTTTGTGAGATTGAATGTAAGTGGTAATATAGTTGCTGTTCTTTTGGGTGCTGCTTTTAGGAGCTGTTCAAAACAGCATGTATCATTCTTGGGTAGATCTCTTTGAGCTTTTTTCCATGTGTTTTGTAATGGTCTGACAAGTGAGATTCACTTTTATTAAAGTTTGGGATAATTGTATTTAAAAGTAGAGACTGAGCTGTACAGACATTTGGTGAATTATAATAATATTTTCACTTTATTTACAAGGAATTCCTAACTTGGACAAACTGTTACTGTACAAATGAGCATTTGAATCATTTTAATGATACTTTGGAAATAGAATACATTAAATTGACTTTCTTGTGATTTTGCTGAATGACAATGCTTCTTCTCATGTTGCAAATGTGACACATCAAATAATAATGGAGTTGGGATGGGAAGTTCTTCCACATGCAGGTTTCCACTTCCAAATTTTCCAGCATTGTCATATCAGGACTGACTTGTTCCACTTCAGAGAACACTCCTTATCTTGTCAGAAGTTTCAGCTAGTTTAAGATATTATAGAATTATTTAAATCAAACTCATCTTTTATAATGAAATATAGTTTATTTGAAAAGAGGCATAGTAAGTCAGAAAATAACATTGATGATTGATTAATAGATGATATGAATTCATATGAAAAAACGATTTTGTTATAGAATAATGTTGAAAACTTTTGCAGCAACCTAAGACTAGCAGAAGTAATGAACTATGGGAAGTATGAAGTAAAGACTTAGCAGGTTATTTTACAGTTGTGGTTGTCAATTAAAAATTTTACATTAAATGATAGGAAAGAGATGACGTGATAGTTATATTTCAAAATTATTTTGTAGAGAATTATTTCAAAATTTGAATGTTACTAAAAAAAAAAAAAATCAATTTTAACATTTTTGTTTTTGTCCAGATTGTTAGGGACACTTAAACTTTGACTTGAACATATGTTTTCATTTGGGAAATTAGTCTTAACTGAACAAGAATGTGGTGTAATCATTTTACTTGTCCAGTTAGAAATATTACCTAATTTTTCATGTTGAATTACATTAATCATTTTGCCTATAACTTATGTTATTTTTGTTTTGTATTCTAAAAGATACTACTAGTCTTAGCAAGAGTGGAACTTGGAGTAATAGCAATGAAGAGGTGACTCTGCATTCTTCAGATCTTTAGAACTGGAGCTTCATCACCAGCTGCAGTTAAGTGTCATACTCAGGTCACCTCTTTTTTGGAAGAGGTTTTAAAAGTCTATTAGAGATACACTTAGCATATTCTGAGCCCAGATGACTGGGCTATCAATCTACAGAGGAAAGACAATTATGAATATAAATAAATTTTTTATCTTTTTTAGGTGGGGGGGATACTACAAGGCAGTAATTTCTAATTTTAAATGAAAATAAATGTATCTAAAAACATGCATTATGTATCATCTGTTGCAATTCAATTTAAATAAGAAAATATTGTTCATGAAAATTTAGCCTTTCCCTGTAGAATAGTCAGCCTCCTCTTAGAATTGTATGTCTGAATAGAAGTCCGAATAAAGATGAATGTATCTGCCCATTTATAATGCCAGTAGTTGAAAATTTTAATATCAATGCTATCATCAAGATGTTAGTTGTGAGTGACTTGAATACAATATATGATACAAATGGTGACAGTAATGGTCAAGGATAGAATAAATATCCATGTCTGTCAGGCTTAATATGGTTGTGCATGGCAATGGGAAAGATATTCCCAAACTGTTAGATGCTAGTTGAGCTTATATTCAGTATCTGTTGTAATTATCTCTGTCACTTGGCTCAGTGTAAGCTGAAGACTTCTGTGCCATTTCGAGAAGTAGCGAAGGAGGAGAGGGAGGAAGTGGAATCAAGAAGCCATGTCCAAATGGCTTACAGAAAGTGTATCTATTTTTGATAGGCTCATTGTTTTTCAGAGGTAAGAGCCAAGGAGATGGTCCCAGACCATAATGCAGATGCCATATTTGCTAGCTTAAAGACATATATCTTTGGCAAACTGCTTACTGAAATGTATCCTTACTTTTTTGCCTTAATAAGCAGCCACCTATAAAAAATATCAACATACTTTATTTTTATTTTTTTAAAGTAACAAAAAAGGTTATGATATACTAGTAAATGTTGTATTCTAATTTTCTTTTTTAATTTTCTGGAAGAAATCATAGAATGATGTAGTTGGCAATCTACAATTTTCTTCTGTTTTTTATTTGAGCAAGTAATTATTGCCAGCCTGCTAAACCTGTCATATTTGGTTTGAATTCAGTTATCCTTCTTGTAGTCTTGTTACCCAATAAAAACTAAAGAGCCCAATCAGGCTTACTTTTTACCAATGAGGTTAGGGAGTCTTACCTTTACCAAGGAAATACAAAAAATAATTCAACTTTGCTCAATGCTATTCCATTAAAAGAAAGGTTTTGGATGTTTGCTGTATTAAGCCTTTTATTATGAATATAATACTGTATATAGTAAAATAGTAGTCAGCTCTAAATATTGGGCTTACAGGCTTAAGGCATTAAAATAACAGTTAGCCTGAGTAAACTGATATTAATGGTGATGACAGTATTCTCTTGGTCTTTACAAGAAATCTTTGTTTTGTTTTTATATAAAGTATGATATATATCTATATTATTTCCCCAATCTCTTTCAATATATTGAAATTAAACATCTGATTAAACTAGTTTTGTATGCAGTAGATGATATCTTAGGTAGGATGCATTAACTTTGATTCACTCTAAAAATTGAAAAAAATAGTAAATTCTTCAAATGAAAAGTTCAGTGACAGTAATGGCAGTGGCTGTTTAGAAGTAGTTGTATTTGAACCTGGTTATATGGAAACAAAGTTCTAGCTTTTTTAATTACTGTAAGTTAACCATTTTCTACACTAACTGATTATCTCAGTTAGTTAATAGTTAATAATAGTGGATAGTTTTTCTTTTTCTTCAATTTTTATTTAAGATTTACTTCAGTAAGTTTCAGAACATGGTTTTTATGAAAATCTGAAAGTAAATGGACTGTGAAGGGTCAGGAGTTGATAAAAGCATCCTAGTCAGAATATTTATAGCATACATAATACACAGCTAGTCTGTCAAAATGTATTGCAGCTGCAGCTGAAGCTGTATTTACCAAGACTGAAAAGAACAATGAATGAAACATTAATTTTCTATGAAATAGTTCCTTTGGCATTCAATTCAATTATTCCAGTGAGCTTCCCATAGGTTGAAACACCTAAAATTCTTCTTTTGATATGGTGTGAAACTTTATTTCTAATAATTTAAAATATTCATATGTTACTTTGGGATTAATATCAGTTTAGGAAACAAAAGTTGCTGCTCTTGCACAATCCTGTATTTTTTCCAAAAAGGGTCAGAAATTGGCACTGACTTGCCTAGATGTCATCACTTTATTGTATCAGTTATTCAGCTCTGGAACAAGTCTTCATTTAAATCTTAAAATCAAAAATATAAGATTGTCTCAATATTTTTTTATCACACCTCATGTATCAGATCGTTTTTGAAACTTCAATTCTTATCTATGTAATAAGTTTCTGCATTACATAAGTATATAAAGTTGCGATAACCAGGTATAAATCTGTAATTTTAATAAAGAATCAAACAATGTTGATGAGTGATTTTGAAGGATGCTTGAGTAGCTTATGGTGGTTACCCAAAGAAAAAAAAAGCAAATAGAATTTTATACAATAGAATAATTTAATAACTTTTTTAAGATTTAAAAAAATCTAAACAAAAATTGTTTACATATATAAAAGAGATTTATGTAGATACCACTTTTAATTTGCTGTCTTTTTCAAGAAATTAATTTGTGAGAAATAAGTCTTTTTATTGATACAGATCAATATGAGTTATGTTGAGCCATCTAAAAGCTTTTCTACCAGGCTCCAAAAATTTAACTTTGAACAGTTTAGGCCATCATCATCATCATCATCATATCGTGCTGGCAGCACGGATATCCCTGACCCTCTCTCGCCACTCCTCCCTATCGTTCATCGCCCTAGGTAGGTCTTCAGGACAACATCCTGTATCCTCACATAGCTGCTGAATGTACGTTCGAGCTGGTCGTCCTGCTTTTGCGCGGCCATGTGTGGGGATCCATAAGAGTACATCTCTTATGAGTTCATCTCTGCTTCTCCAGCAGTGTCCTGCATGTCTGGTTCGTCTAACTTGAATAGTTTTCGTGATAGGGGGCAGGTGGCCTTACAGTTGGTGTCTTGTGGGGTGTTGCTGCCAGGACTTGTTCAGGATTGCACGCAGCATTCTTGTGTAATTGCCATCTAGTTTCTTCTCCAGCCGTTTTGTTAGCGTCCATGTAGTGCATCCATATAGCAGTATCGATGTGACCGCTGCCTGGAAGAAACTGCGTTTCATTTTATCGGTTAGGTCTGATTTCCATATAATCGATAGCCTATTGATAGCTGTACCAGGGAATGGAGTAGCGCCCTCCCCTACACCTTGGTGTAGTAGCTATCGAAAAGGGAGCCTTCGGGTCACCCTCGACTATGGTCGCTAACTTTACTTACTTATTGATAGCTGTCCATGCTTTCGTTAACCTCGTTTCGATGTCCTTTTCGGTAGAACATCGATTGACAAAATCAAAGAGAATGGCTTCGAACTGACGAAGAAAAGAAGCAGAAGGTACCCCACAACAACAATTACCGATGCCGACTACGCCGATGACATAGCGATACTGGCAAATACACCTGACCAAGCCGAAACACTTCTGCATAGTTTGGAACGAGCAGCAGCAAGCATAGGCCTCTATGTTAATGCACACAAAACGGAATATATGTGCTATAACCAAACGGGGGACATCTCTACTCTAGAAGGAACCCCACTTAAACTAGTAGACAAATTCACGTACCTAGGAAGCAGCGTTTAGGCCATAAAAACTTGAATTTTAAAGAAATTGTTTCATGTATAGTTTGTCTCTGCGATGGGTAATAGCCATTGTTATCTTTCAGGCAGCTATATTGAAAAGTGACTTTAGTTTGATCCATTATATAAAACTGATACTATTATGTTAAAAACTTGGTCTTCATAGTTGCCTAAAAATCACTGGTTAGGCCACGATCCCAAACTAACCATTTTAAGAGTGGTAACTTATTCCTTGAAATAAAGCCCAAAACTGGGTGACCATTAGTTGTCAACTAGATTCTCTACTACTTTGCATTTTGATGATTCATATCAGTACTGCAAAACTTTTAGAAGTGCTAAGATCATTGGGGGAAAAAAGTGCATGAAGAACATTATATAAGCTTATAAAATTATACAGGAGCTCTCAAAGAGGTTCTCAATGACTGCTCAGTAGATCAAAAAAATGAAAATGCTTTTGATAGACTTAAATAACTAAACTAACATGTTAAAGCAAACTCTTTCTCATTGTATAATGGTTGTATGTATGTCTTGGTCTTTCATTTTGTAAGAAAATATCAAATCAAGAAAATTGCTTTAGTGTAGTTGGTATTTCTTCAACTTGTAATGCTAGTGGCATAATGATTATCATCATAGAAAATGGACTTAGCAACCAGATTTTAAATCACATAGCACTAATATCCTTGGGAAAGATAGAAATCTATCTGCTTTCCCTCCAGCTATAGGCAAATAGGAGGTAAAGCTGTGCTTTTTAGCTTTGGTATAGCAACCGTTCTTGGAGTATTCTAACTAGTTGTGCTCCGCTTAAAAATTGACCTTGTGTCACATCCCACCTGTGGCAAATAGTTTGGATGAATACATACTTTTAGATTCTTTATTCTAAAAAAAATCTGCTGAATTTTATGTTCTTCACAATGAAATGTACCAATTATCATGAGGAGCAGCTATGGGTAAACAGTAGAACAAACTGGGCTCATTAATCCTGGTAGGGCAACTGATCTAGAAGAAGTAAAAACTATTCAAACCAGTTGTACTCTGCTTTAAAATTGACCTTGTGCCACATCTTGTTCATAGTAGAGGTTGAGTCAATAGATACTTGAACTTATAATAGACATTGCCATCTTTTACATTTCATTTTTTCTATTTGTTATAATTTTACAGTTACATTGAGAAGTGATGTATTTGATTTACTATATAAAACTCATTATCAGTTGATAATTAATCTACATCTGTTACATTTGTATATATATTTCATATAATACATGCAATAAATATTATAAGGCTGTTATTGCAAAAGTTTGTATTTTTCTAATATCTTTCTATATTATCTTACCCAACATCTACCAAACTTACTTTTATCCTACTCCAAACATAAACATATCTAAAACAAATAGGATGTTGTACTCACTGATCATAAGGACATATCTATTGTTCTTTTGGAATTTTACTCATACTTTTATGTCATTGATTGACAAGTAGATTGAAAATACTTGATTAATATTTTGTTAGTATTTTGCCATTTCAATATATTTTCTGTCCATGGTACACAAGTTATTTATATCATATAAACTTTCATTTTACTCTTAGGAAAAACTGCTGACAGGTTTGTAACTGTAATATAGATTTTATGAGGCAACATATTGTTAGTATTTTGAATCATTTTATTACCCAACAAAGAGTTAAGTCTGTATCATGAGAATTCCATTCTCCTGTGATTTACTGATTGTAAAAAGAGACAAAAGAGTTTCCAGACAATAGAAAAAGTGACATCAACTTTCTGATTGATCAACTGAATAAGATAAAATGTTTTCTTTATTTTTCAGTTTCTGGTTTATAAATTAGACTTAAATTAATCAAAACTCTAATCAATAGACAAATAAATATCCCTGTTTGTTTATAAACTTTTCATCTTGACTTCTACAGACAAGCATTTTGTCTTTTATTCCTGATAATACTGAAATAAACCTTCACTTTTTTTTTTCCTTTTTAGACAGAAAGCAAAAATCTTTTGTGGAAATGGCTTGCTATATCAGTGTCATTTACTTTGGTTCTGTATTATTTATTTGGAATGTTTTCAGTTATTTATTAGTTTTCTGGGGTAATTTTCCATGATTTATGATATAAGTGTTGATTAAATAGTGACAAAAGGAATAGTAAATGTTATTTCTATACAGCTATGACTTAGTTTTTATCAAAAATTATTTATTAATTTATTTTTATTAAATTCCAGTTAATATATTTTATATTTCCTTCTTGAAAAATTAAAAAAAACCCTTCAAAATACAAAATGTACATCTACTTTACATAATTTTGGAGGTACAGTTATTGTTGTAGGAAATGAAATTAGTATCCCAAATTCAAAACCTGGATGAGGCTGTTGCATTTCATGTCATACTAATGCTCTTGGAAAAGGCATGACTCCATCTGTTCTCTACTTAACTATTGTCAGACTGTGTCTTTTTTTTCTAACTCTGGTGAGATGACCAGTCTAGGAGGTAAAAACTGACCTGTAGGGAAGGGATTGGTTAAATGCATACTTTAGATAATTTTACCAGTAGCAAAATGTACATCTTGAAGAGTTTCCATATTTTATAATTTTAGATTCAACAAATATATGGTTTTAGGAATCTTTCATTTTCATTTAGAATGTTTAAGCACCTAGGATATTTGATGTTTTTCAGACAATTAAGCCTCTTGTTTGTATTCTTGATGCTGTTAATGTCATTTTAGTCAATCTATTTTTACAGGCCATGTCAAGAAAGGCTTGAAGAATTGATTACTTTCAGGATTATAAAGAAGAGGTTTATTGTCTGAACAATATTTGGTATTTTAATGGCACTTCTCAAAGTTATAGACAATTGAAGATATTCTTTTTATGTTGGCAAAATTCCAATCTCTCATAAAAGATCTGAAGAATGTGTGAAATAAACATTTTCTCTTTGCTCATTTAAGATCTCATAAAACTAGAAGCAAAATATCCTTAGTGATTTTGCAGTCATTTTAAAATAGTTTTTACACAATATAAACTGAGCCTAAAAGAAATAATATATTAAGTAACAGGTTTAAATAAAACTTCATTACCTTAGTCAAAATGCTTTTCCTTATTAGATTTTCCTAGTTTCTTTGATATTTTTTTACATTCATTCTTCTTGTAGGTATTTATTATTGGCTGCTGTGTTTGACATTTTAATTACAGAAATTGTTTAAGATGGAGCCATTTTCATCTCTTTATCAAAAAGTCTTCCAAAGAGACTTAGCACTTCCAGTAGTTGGTACTACTGTTATTCAAACAAAAGAAATAGCTTTTCTGAGTCGACCTAAAAATTTGGAGAAATAAAAAAAATAATTCTCAAAATTGATAAATATTTTGGGAGAAAGTAAAATAATAGTTTCTCAGAGTGAATTTGGAAATTGTATATTTTGAATACTTATATCCATGTTGAAATGTTATAGAGGTGGCATATACCAGAAATAAGGTTTGTATATTTACTTTATATATTGTTATGAACTAGTTCTTGTCATTAGACTAGCTTTTAAAGTCTCACTACTCACTGATTTTCCAGGCTGTGACCAAATTTCATGAGTAAAAACTGGGTTGACAAAATTAAGAGAAATAATCAGCAATAACAGGCTGCATGAAATTAAAGCTTAATAACAGGAAAAAAAGAAAGCTCCATCTTTATTAAACAAGTTGGTGAACCAAAAGGCTGCTAGTAATAAAAAAATAAAGCAAACACAGAAACCTCAGAGTTACACTGGAAAAGCGAACAAAATGGGCATAACTAACCCTAACAAAGTTTAACAATATACAACAAAAGGGAGTCACCTACTTAGGTCTTAAACTATTTCTCTGTCTCCCCTTAATGACCCACTCCTTTGTACTGTTCCTAAAATGCCCTATTTTTCTGGTTAAGTAACCACTTTCTTTTTAGAAGACCAGTGTCACCAAAACTGCTCTCCCCCTTCTGGCATAGTAGTTCTTGCCAATGTGAGAAAAGGATAAAAGAAGAATTTTCATTCATAACAATGTTGTGTTGAGCATCAGAAATGATCTAACTTTAAGGCAATGTCAATTATTTTCAATATTTCTTTAAGACAATGAAAATCAGTCCATTACATTACATTAAATAAACTAAGTTGATGATGAATTTGTAGTATAAATGTTCACACATGCAACTGCACAACAATATTTCGATGATAGTGAAATGTTTAGCTTGGTTTATTTCATCTAACAGGTCATTTTTTTTTTTGCAATAAAATACTGATTTTTCTTTTTTTCTCAAGGTTTACAATGTTATGTTAATTTAAGGTAATTTTTAACTCTATCTATTTGATATATGAAAAAGTAATTGGTGGTTAGTAATCAGATTTAAATGACCTTATTTTAAATCTAAAATAAACCTCACCCTACAAATCATCAAAGTCAGAAAAATAATTCTAATATGTATATTTTGATGGTCAAAGAAAACACTTCTTTCCAACTTTTTACAAATGGTTCCCTTCAGGCAATTCATCATTTCTTGGCTTTTCGGTACTGAAGGCAAATTAAATAATTAACGGCTTAGTTTCATCTCCTTGCCTAAAAGAGTTCAGAGCTGGGTTTATTGCCTGGTGCCTGAGGGACTCAAAACAATTTTTGAAACCACTCCATGGAAGATTTGCTTTCTGCTGAGCACCTCCACATTAAAGTAACTTTGTGTCTCATTCTAACCTTGTGGGGAGTCTGATAAAAAGCTTCCCTTTAGACTTTTAACTCCATCAAATTATAAGAACAGTTCATGATATTTTCTCTTTAAGGTAAATTCTAGTAAACTTTTGCTTACTTAAAATTGTTGGAACAAAAATACATTTGAAGGCATAAATGTAATATCAATTTTAAAAAATTGTAATATTTCTACAGATAATTAAAATCTTTGTATGCAAAGTAAAATTTACTGTTGGCCAATGCAAAGAGCATAAAGTAATCAGTCCATGGGATTTTTTTATAACTTTAAAAATATGCTTGTAGGTAAACATTACTTGATTAATGAATAAGTTTATTTTTAGGTGATACATTTTCACTATTATTTTCAGTCATACTTTGTCTTGTTATTGTTGGTTTTTATCTAAAACTCTAAAGGGGGAGACAATTCCCCATGACATAATGGCTAAAGTGCTGGATTGTGGCCTTGAAGTGAGTGAATTCAAACTTTTGGTTGTACTATTACATTTACTTTCTGACTTATACTTTTGGGAAAGGTATGAACCCCCTAATCCCCACCAGCTGTGGGTTAAATAGTATCATTGCTGTTCTTCTACAAGGATGGCTTTGGCATTAAATAACTATTGAAGGTTGATATGTCATTAAACAAAGAAATCAAAACAAACTAAACCAAAGACTGAGTCAACTTTTGGATTACAAGATTAAAAAGCATTAAATAAATAATTTATTAATAGCTTTTAAAAAGATATTAACCTGTATCAACTTGCATCTATGTCTCACAATGGAATTAAAATGTAAATAAAACATGAGAACTGCTTCATCTAAAATTTTAAAAAAATATCAATGAGTGAGAAGTAAAACAAAGAGAGCATAAATAGTTGAAAAGAAAATGACAGCAAATTTGTGCTTCACTTATTAAGACTTGGTGGTTAAGGTAACATTCATAAATAATGGGATTCAAAGACATGGTTATAAGTTCAAGTCTTGGTGGACACTACTGTGTTTTAATTTAGAATTAAAAAAAAGATTCCCCCCCCCAAAAAAAACAAGAGACGGTGTAGAGAATCACAGAGAACAGGGTGGAAAAATGACTACAGATTTCTGCTTCTTTTAATCATTTAGGCTTCTGTGGCTAAAGACAACATCGATGAATGATGGTGTAGAGAATCAGAAAAGGTAGATTCATGATTCTTTGAACCACTTCAGTCATAGAAGCCTTTTGTTCTTAATCATTAAGGCTTCTGTGATTGAAGTGGTAAAAGTGATATCTATGAATGATTGGCTCCTGAGGCAATGATTTTGAGTTCATGTTTCATCAGGAAATTATCATAATTCATCTCGATAAATCTTTAAGGGATTCTTTGCACACATCTATCCACCCAAAAGAAATTAGAAATTAAGAAGTAGCTTCCAACAAAATTTGAACTTGCATCATCTATCTCATAATGGAGTAAACTAGTTATAAAACATGAATATTGCTTAAAATAAAAATCTTCTAAAACTATTACTATTATTAGGAGGTAAAAGAATCTATTTTTAAGTAGCAAAAAAGGATCTGGTGACAAAATAACTACAGATTTTTGCTGCACTTAGTTATTATGGTTTTGGTGGCTGAAGTGGTGAAGGGGTGACATTCATAAATCATGGTGTAGAAAATTGAAGAGTAATGACAACAGATTTGTGCTCTGTTTTCATCTAAATTGATTAAGGCAATGTCGATAAAAGATGGTCAATTTCTCAGTTGTAGGATGCAAGATCAATTTTTGTTGGAAGTTTTTTTTTTTATTGAGTTTAGTATTGTTTTTATGGGCAACGAGTCTATTTATCTTGAGTCATGTGACTAAAAGCAATAATAAAATTAGAAATAACATAGTCGGGTAAAATATTTTTTTCTTATATTGATCCTATAAAAATATCATTAACAAGATTGTCCATGTTCTTAATCAAATACATGTTTGCTTTTATGATTACTGCTATTTTGTATTTCTGATAGCCAAGGTTAAAGGTAGCTTTAAACCAAGATATCTGTAACTTGGAAAAAAGTTAGAATGTGTTTTTGTGCTTGATCGTCATTGTTGGAATTCGTGTAGCCATCTTGTTTTCAGTAGTAGGATTCTTAATACAAAAGGTATGTCTGGTACAAAGGGTGGAATATGTTTTGGTAGTAGGCCATAAATTGCTCCTTCTCATATATGCTCTAGTCATCTCTAATTGGTTGATCTGCTGCTATTGATGAGCAAGTCTATAAATATTTGCTAGTAATTTGTAGACAGCTTGTACTTATATGACCCTCCCCCAAACAATCTAACAGTCATTCTAGGCTCGATTATGAGATTTTTGTGGTGAAAGAGAGTATAAGGATTCTAAGGATAGAAATTGAATTTTTGTTACAAGAATAGTAAATAATAAACTGAACTCTACTCAAGGTTTTAAATAAGACATTGGGGGGGGGGGAGTTACGGAACCAAATTAAAAATGGCAAATTGGACAATTATTCAATTTTGTTAATTTAGGTGAAAGTTTTCAAGATACATAACTCAAAATAAATTTTTTTTTAAATTCTTATCCTATAACCTGGTTTTAGTCATAGAGACACAACTCAAGTAGCTTGTCTTTGGCAGAAATAGGCTGGCAGAGCTCATCCTTTTCCATGTCTGGTTTGAATTCAGTTTTTATTCAATGTCAGTCGTCATTCCAATGTTAAAGAGCTCAGTATGCCCTACTATTTACTCATAGCTGGAGGAAGAATAGTTAGATTCATATTTTTTCCAGGCATATTAGAGCTTTGTGAAATACTAATAGGATTCAGGATTTAAACTTGGGTAACCAATTCCACTTCCTACAAAGAAAACCATTCCACCATTAGAACCTCTGTAATATATATCACTTAATTCTTATTTCCAACAAAAACCACCAGTTCAATGCCAAATGGATATTTGAAGTTAAGCTAAACCTTCCTCTCCAGAATAACTGACTACAATGATAGATGACTAATGCTGTGCGACCATTTATTTCAAACCTAATCAATAATGAAAGACATGGAATTTTATGATAGATAGGAGCTACAAATTAAAGCTGGTCTATCATCAGGGTTTGGTGGCATATTTAAGTTTATAAATTATGCTTAATATAAACTCATTTGACACCTGGAATGTGATTAATGGATCCTGTGAATATATTTCATACAATTTTTACACAATAAGGTGCCAATCTAAAATTGTGAGTAAAGAGTTTTGATATTCAATGAAAACTTTGGTCTTCAATTAGTGTGGTTTATTTCACAGCATACTAAATTGAGGTTACTATTCAGTCTATAGCTTTAGGCTTCAAATTGTCTTTGGCTTGCATAATGAACTATTCAACTTCTCAGTTGACTATGCTGAAGACAGAGCTGTTATCTGTGTGAGGTGATATTAATAATCAAGTTGAATGTGGAGAAGTCAAAAGTTTGGCAATATAAGGCACAATTCAACAGCTTTGTGGTTCTGGCAACCTGAGCAAAATTTCTTGAAACTTCTGGTGACTGCATTATGATCAACTGTACCTTCACACAACAAATGTTTTTAGTTGCTTTCACGGTGTTATGATCCAATTAGTCTAATTCAGGAACTTAGGCTTTACAAATTCTATGTTGTAGATTCATCTGTGCAGTTTTCAAATCACGCATACAATGAAGCAATGCACAACTACAACAATGTGACCAACCACAGCTAGAACCTTCTATGGCTTGCTCTGCTTTAGGTACATGATATACATGTTGCAAACTAGCTCATATCAAAATTATGTAAAACTTTTTAGTCAGCTTCTTTAGAAAACTTTGACTCTGGGTTTATAGTTTCATCATGTTGAATTTTATTATTTAATAACTTGGTGTTGAATACAAACATTATTTAAAATGTGATTAATATCTAAAATATGTGATGAAACTCTGAGATATTTTATCTTGATTGATAATGCAAGAAATGCTACCTTAGTAGATGGAATTATATATGTTGTGATGAAAAAAATTGAATCTTTTAATTTTCATATTGAAATGAAGACATGCACAGCTGAGCAACTTATCTATACATTATTCCTTTATAATAGGAATCAGTGTTCTGGGTATGACAGTAAACTGCATAATGTGGAGTCACTACTTTGTTGCCTTTACTCCCAGGTCAACTCTGACTCTAAATGGTTGTACTTGATAGGGTCCCATGTATGGGGTTTGAATAGATCTGTTTGAAAATAGTTAGTATAGAATAGGGACACTTGAAACCATGTAACTTTGTGCAAACAAATGATTACTATTATTATTATTATTATTATTATTATTATTAAATGGGAATAGTTATTTTAAACGATATAATTGTGTACAAATTATTATTACTACGTAGGAATACTTGAAACCCTACAACTGTGTGCAAATTACTAGGATTAGATAGGAGTACTTGATATCATATAAGTACATAAAAATGATTATAAACAAAGAAGTGCTCTTTTAAAAAATGCAATTACAATCAAATAATTACCAATGGATCAAATTGTGGCATTAAATAATAATGAGTTGATATACTGTTAATTAAATAAAACAAACATGAATCTGGATCAATTCTTAATACTTTTTCATCTGCAGTTTTTAGTAAAACACCCCTTTATACTCACCAGACCAAGTTTGGAGAGACTTGTTTACCAAACTTAAAATTTATCTAAACGGTATCATTTATCCAAACCCCTCTACCACTGACAGGATGTGACACAAGGTCAATTTTTTGGCAGATTACACTGGTTTAAATTCTGTGTTTTCCTTCTTTGAGATGAGTTGTCTTACCAGTCTACCCAACTATTTACCTGTGTCTGTAAATTTGACAAGAGTATTAATTAAGGTGGAGAACATAAAAAGAGATGAGTTTCAGAAGTGCCTTGACCAATGGAAAACACATTGGAATAAGAGTGTTGAGTACCAATGGGACTATTTTAAAGAAAATTAATAATTCTTTCATTCTTTTTCACATTTTCATGTATGTGTAATTATAATGTATCAGGGCATTCTTCAGTGCATGATATTTTTGTGTATGTATAAGGTCAATGAAACCTACACTTGATAGGGGAGCTTATAAGAAAGGATGGTTCTTATCTCTTTCACACTCTCTCTCAAAAATACATAGATCTGATTGAATAGCAGAGGAAAATAAATGGTGCCAACAATAATCTGCACCATTCTAGTATGTTACTGTATCTCTCTAACATAAAAAAAGCAATCACTTTTTAATCTTCTCTCTAGACATGTTATATGTATTTTGGATAATAAATTTTTATCTGATAAAAAGGCTACTATTCTCTTCTGTTATCAATGTTGGATTAATTACCTTCTCAACAAGCTGATTTGAAACCCACAATATGTGACATCACCAAAAATACTTCTGTATGTACTCATCCATTTTTCTGAAATTTGTTCTACATCACCTGTTACTGAGGAGTATTTTTGTGACATTTTTGTCCTGGTAAAATTAGGATACAAAATGGATGTTAATGTTTTCTAACATGTTTCTAAGTAATATCAACCAATTTTAGAGATTATTGACTGAATTTTACTCAACACAATTATATGTTTGAATTTTTAAAAATAGTTTATATCTTTTTTTTTTAATGAATAATGGTTGATTGTATTTTATTTCAACTTGATTTTTTTTATAGTGACAACTGAGATGAAGGAACTTTTTTATGTTTAAAGACCATTTAAAAAAAATTGCCAAGTAATAAGTTTCAAGCTTTTCTGTACATTTAAATAAGATGTAAGGTTTGAACTTTAATTAGAATTGGACTAAATCATTAACTTAATGTACACTGCTTAAAACAAGGAGGTGCATTTAACATAATGGTTATTGACATGGGAAATGAAATTGAAATTTCAAATCTAATATGAAGCTATTTCATTTTATGTTAATGTCCTAGGGAAAGGCATGAATTCATTTATTCTTCCCTCACCTAGTAAACTGGATTCTTCAGCTTTGGTTAGGTAACCAGTCAAAGAGAATGAAAATTCTGAATTCAAAAATTGACCTTTTTATAACAACAGGTTCATATTTTGTCCAGTAAAATATTGTTGAGTTATTTTTGTAGAAATGCATAACTTCCTCTTTCTTGGAAGAATGTGTAAAAAGATGATATCATTCATCCGCTGACATTCATAGGAAAAGTAGAGGAGTCATTGTGTTTTCCTCACTTAGGTAGCACAATGATTTTGGGGACCTGAGTTGGTTTATGTTTTTTACACAAGCACATAATAAAAAAAAAATGACAAGACAAACTTTTTGTGTGAAGGAAATAAGTTTGTTCAAATTTTATTTTGCTTAAACGTAAGGAGGAATATAATCCACAATGTATGCATGTGTGAAGGGGAGAAAAGTAGATAACAATTTGTGACTTTATATGGTTACTCAGCATTCTACTAGCTTTATCAAAGCATTTCTAAGTACTGAAACAGTAGCTATTAACAATATGCTTTGTTGTTGAAGTCTATTCACTCTTGATAAATAATCAAGTTATTGATGTAGTAGTAAGGTGGACTTGCATTAAAAATGTATACAGTTCTTGAGTTTTGTGTTACTTTAAAATTTTGTGCCCATTATTACTGGCTTAATTTCAAAGTTAGTTCTAAGTTAGGAAGTTAGTATTTTCAGAGAATGTCTCCATGTCTGTATTTATTTAATCACCTCTACTGGAGGTATAGCTGATGTGAATTTAGTTTCTCTTCTCCATAGTTTCTTTGCCTAATCTCCTCTGTCTTTGTATTTACCCATAGCTAAGGGAAGATCAGATGATTCATGCCTTTCCTAAGTGCATAAGCAACAAAATAATGGCATAGTCTCATCAAGGATTTGAAATCTTGTTGCCAATAACTCACTTCCAATATGACTCCTTGTGTGATATTTGGAGATGGAAATCCCCATGCCAACTATAAGTTAAATAGTATCACTGCTGTCCTCCTACAAGGATGGCTTTGGTATTAAATAACCCAAAAAGGTTGATATGCCATTAAACAAAGAAACCATACCAAACCAAACCACACCACTTCATGTTTGTGAAAAATAACCAAGAGATTTTTAAAACTTGAAGTGTTTTTCAGGAGTAGTGCTTATTCAGTTAACCCTTTCACTACAACATATGAATTCTGAATTATGAGTAAATATTCAAATTTCAAACTATTTTCTGTTTTCCACTTGCTAGGAAGTTCCAATTAATGATGATTTAAAAGTTAATAAGTTATGTCATTGAAAGTCATCTAAAAAAACTTTTTTGTTGTAAAATACACCAGCAAAAAAGTTAAAAAGAACAACTTTTTTTCTTTTTTTTAATTAAAAAGAACAAAAAACCTGCGGGACAATGTTGTTTAAAGTTTTTGTTATAAATGTTTTTGATTGACGTTTATATGAAAGTGTTGCACTGAGAGAAGTTAACTGTTTTCAACATGATCTTCAAAATAATAAGTTCAATGTTGAAAGAAAAAGCAATTTATTAATAAATTGTCTTTATTGTTTAAAGATTGACTGGCATGTAAATGTGCTTTATCCCAGATAATGTTTTGTTGTTTTAGTGAAAAGTTTTAATTAAAAGAGGAAATAAAAATTTGAAACCTTTTAAACTGGATAATTTCTACTTAATAAAGAAATAAAACTAAACCTGAATGGATAATAAAGAGATCAATGTTATAATAAAAAAACTAATTGACAATGATAAAATGATTAATTTATGGAATCAAAAACATCAAAAATTTTTTTAGAGTTTTTGAAATTTTATTTTATTCTTTTGTCACCTGAATCTAATTTCAGAAAATGAATTAATTTTAACTTTTTAAATTACGAGACTTTTTCTGACTTGTGACTTTGTTGCTTTTGATATTTCTACTGATTTTGTTTTATTTTTGCAGAAAAAAACAATAAACTTGACAGTCCAAAGAAAAAGAATGAGTTTTAAGTTAGAAGTAATTTTATAAGATATAAGCAAACTGGACTAGTAAAACTCATTTTTATATTGTCCTTTTGGGAGGGGTGAGAATTTACTGAGTGTATCTCTAACAGAGGGGCAAGAGCCCATCCAAAAAGTGGTACTAAACTGCATCTAATGCTGAGGTTCCTGTTCTGGAGATAGTGTGTAATACCCCTTCATTTCCACTCTGACTTGGAGTGGTAGTACCTGTTTGGGTCTCATCTATGGTTCAAATAGACCTACTTGAAAAATTTATATTCAATAGGGATATTTGTTGCCGTACATTATTATGTGTGCAAAGAAACAACCCCTAGACAAGTTGATATGTCATTAATTTTTGAATAGATATTACATATAAAGTTGGTAACAATAAAATTATTGATCAGCTGTCTTGATTGCAATAGTATTCAATATTTGCCAATAGAGCTAGTAGTAAAACTGTAATTAAATAACGAAAATGGTGACAAATTGCCTAATGATTGTTATACAGAATGAAACTTTGAGTCATTTGTACTTTTATATATATATATATATATATATATATAAAGCACAAAAGATTTGGTTAATTACATATAATCCACCAAGTAATTGTGAACAAATTCAGCTGAGACAAATATAAAAAGGTTATTTGATAAAACTGTCCTCAACCTTTATATAACCTTGGAAGTGATTTCATGTTTGGATGAAGTGGTTCTTGTTCATGTTGCAACCAAAATTATTGCATAAATATCTGAATTTATTTTTGGATAGTTACATATATTTTTTATTGCAGAATTTCAAATTTGCAGAGCTTAATAATGGATAATAACTAATGATATAAATTTTGACTGGATAATGTTCCACTAGAAATAATAAAATCCTTGTATCTTTGGTTTATAAAAAAATTCTCAGCATTTTACTTATTTGTGGGTGATATTGGATACCATGGTTAAATGACAACAGTTTAAATATTTTGCTTTTTAGGTAGAAAAAATGTAAGCAATGAAATTACTATAGATTGTTTTATTATATAAGACCCTATTTTTCAAAATCTTTTCAAATCAAGGTCTTTTTCAAACATAAGTCTTAAAAATAATATAAGACTTATGTTTGAAAAAGACCTTGATTTACCAAGGAAGCAATGAGACACTTATGTTCTGTAGATGAATTGAATAAACAATGTATTTCTTTCTTTAGATATTAGAAAAATTTTATCTGGAAATAAACAAAAATATTGATTAGTATATGGTTCAACAGAAACCAATATTACTGAAGTTCTATAAAAGTAGGGAAATATACTTTATAATATTTTATGTATGAAATACAATTTGCAAATTTGATCTTTTAAGAGGAAACAAAAGAAAAACAATGAAATTTGGATATAATTCCACTGATACAAGTTGCAAAGTGACACTCTTCTGAGCCAGGGTTTCTGATTTAATTTATATATTGTGGTATTCTTTTCTAATATTTGCAAGGAAATTTGGTTGATAGCAAATAAAAAAAAGACACAACCCTTTTTATCTTTTTTGCAATAGTAAAGAGATCTAATCTAGCTGTCTCTTGTTAATTAAAATTCAAGGTGAATATTTTTATGTAAAAAGTAGCTGATATATGTTTGTATACATAATTCCAGGATTAGTCATGACACATGAATACTTGAGCTGCTCTCCAGTCATACCAGATAAATATGTTTTACTTAGAGCATAATGGCTCCAAAGTAACCAACAAGAATTGTTGCATGGTTTGCAAATGAGACACCTGAATAAAAAGAGTAAACCTTGGGCACTTGGAAATGAGAAATCACAAGACTTGACATGCAATTTCCAAGGCGCAACAAGAATAAAACAGATTTAGTATAATTTTATACTTAGATTTAGATACAGTTCTGTTTTGTGCATAAAATAGATTTTAGGAGACCTATTTTTAAATAATCACTAGTACAATACTGTAATATTGTAATTAAAATAGTGAAGATGAAGGTAAGATATTTGACCAAATACAAGTATTTTGTTATAGAAGATAATAACTCATAATACAGATCACCTATCAGTGATGCTTAGAATATACTGATTGTATTCCCTGCAGAGGGGGTAAGATCTCCCCTCAAAAAAAAAAAGTGGTGTTCTGGGTATAACACTAAACTGCATCCTGTCATGAAGCTCCTGTGCTGAAGTAGTAGAGTACTCTTTATTGCTATTACTCCCAAGTTGAGAAAATTATTTGTCCTAGACAGAAATACTTCATACCATTGTTAACATATAACTGTGCAAATAACTTATAAAAATGTGATTTACAAATGAATTCAATTTTACCTTTAAATACTCCATAAGGGGTTGATATGTCATTGAATAAATCAATCCAACTTATAAATGATGTTTAGACACATTTTAGATTTCAAGTAGTTGTCATATCAATCCTACTATATGGATGCATCTCATCGATACTGACAAAGTGTATAGAGAAAAAGCTAGATGGGAATTGCACAAGAATGCTATGCACGATACTGAGCAAATCCTTGCAGCAACATTCCACAAAACAGCAGCTGTTCAGCCACCTACCTACCATCTCTAAAACAATCCAAATAAGTCGAACAAGACATGTGGAACACTGCTGGAGAAGTAAGGACAAACTCATGAGCAACATTCTCCTATGGATCCCTTCACACGGATGTGCAAGTGTTGGATGACCAACTAGAACTTTTCTACAAAAGCTCTGTACAGTCATGGGATTTAGTCTAGAAGTGATGGATGTTAGACAAATGACGAGAGAGTCAGGGAAATTATGGTAATGAATTTCTTAATAAATCATTAACCTTTAGATCCCAAGCAGCTGATATTTGTGCAGCTACCTATTAATGAAAAGTATATATACCCAAAGTGACCTGAATTCTGGCTAGAGAATCTCCATTGCCCAGAAAATGTAATCATATCTACACTTTTAGCCAGCAGCCCAGGATTATATATGCTTGTTTTTTGTATAATTATCTCAAATGTAAATATATTTTTGGTGACATATTTTATTAATTATTCAGGTAAATGTCCTTTTCTTGGCTATTTTGATAAAAACAAAATATTACAGTGGACTCAGAAATTTTCCCTAAATGCATTTTGAAAGTAAATTTTACATATAATAATAATGAAGGAAATTTAAAGACAAATTATAATTATTAAACCAAACTACTAAATGAGAAATAACACTACAAAAATACTGCTAAAAAAAAAAAAACAGCATTTTTAACAAGGATAACAGCAGAGTAATGTCCCTGTAGAAGAACAGGAAAGCAAAAGGAGCAATAAATTTACATTTTCTAAGATTTGAGCAAGGCATTTGGAATAAAAATTGTGTGATGCCCCTTCTATTAAGATTCATGAAAATGTTTAGTGTCAGAGTTCTTTTTGCAGTAAAGTGCATGAGCAAAGAAATCGATAATCAGAAATCAATGAAATGAATTGTTGAAAAGGAACAAGAAAGAGGAGTTTTTTACATTGATGTCAGACAACATTTTAGCTATGGATCACAAGTAATAAATAAAAAAGTAAATAAATTACCACTTATACAATTATGGGTGGGAAGTTTGGTCTTATGGTTCTCTCTCATTTACTCAAAGAATATCTTTATTTAAAAATAAGCTTGTGTATGTGTATGCATATTTTGGGATTAGTTATGTTCTGTTGATACTTGAGCTACTCTTCAGCCATACCAGATAAATACATTTTCCTCTTGGGGCAAAAAAAAATGAGGAAATGAACAGTCTAAGCTCCAAAGTAAACATGATGAACCTTGAGGTGCTTCCATCTAGCATGAAATGATAACTCTAGAATATATGCATTGACATAATATTGCTTTTTCTATTTTACTTTTTGAAATATATCACTTTCATATTATATTTTGCATCCAACTATTCTCCTTCCAGGTATGGGTAAGTAGTAGGATAGACTGGGTGCTTTAACCTTGGTATAGCAATCAGTCAAGGAGAAGGAAAACTCAAAATTCAAACCTGTTAAAATCCACTTGAAAATTGATGTTGTCTCATCCTGCTTGTGCAGAGGGGTTAGGTAAATATATATTTTTTGATGTTATATGTAAGAATTGAACAAAATCGTACTTCTAGAGGTATGTCAGGATTTTACAAGTCTGTTTAAGCTGAATATACTGTCTTAAAGAAAGGATAAAAGTAAAAACAATGCAGGAATAAATATTAAGAGAGGTTTTAAAAAAATTGGAAGAAAAAACACCTTAGGTTATTGAATAGGATAAGTGTTTGTCAAAAAGTGAAAGGGGGGGGGAAAGGAGTTAAGAAATGAAATGGGAAATGAGAAGAATTATGAAAGAGGAGAAACAAGAATTACCAGAGAGAGTGAGCAGTGGTTATTAAAGAAAGGAGATGGAAAGAACAAAAAAATGATAAAAGGAAAGAGTCAAATGAGTTTCCCTACCAAAAAAAAAAATAAAAGATAGCACAGAATTAAAAAAAAACAGTAGAGAAGAAAAGAATTACTTTCAAGAAAACAAGAGAAAGTATGACCTCACAAAGAAAAAAAAAAAGGACAAAAAATATTCTACAGGAAAAATAATTAAAGAAATAGAAGTGATAAAGCACAGGAAATTTGAGAGAGAGTGTGTCAGAGAAAAATGTCCATTTATGCTCACTCTGGAACTGCCAAAATGAATCCATCTGTTATTTGAATTTCCAGCTCAAAGGATGTCAATCTCCTCGGTCACCTCAATATTACTACACCTAAATTCTTCCTATGACTGTCCACCAGACACTTCATTGTAAGATTAAATCTACTTTGTTAGTGTACTTGGTTCAGGCTTTGTTCTAACTTTAGACTATCCATCTTAAAGTTGCAGTAATAATAAATGGTATTCATCTTTGTCTTCATAAGATAAAGTTACTATTAAATCAACTTAAAAACACCCAAAATAAGATAATACAAACCTGATTAGTTATTTTTTTTGATTAACCCAACACCTCCAACAGAGGTAAATGTGACACAAGGTCAATTTTTAAAATGGAGTCCAGGAGGTTTGAATTAAGTTTTCCTTCTTGACAAGTTACCAAACCAAAGCTAAAGTACCCAAACTATCTCAAAGGTTGATATGCCATTAAACAAAGAAACCAAACCAAACTATCTCTTGGCTTGAGGGTGAGGAGAAAATGGATTAACCAATCAGTTTGACCATCTACACTGGTGGCATATTTCTTCCATTGAGCTTATACTGTTAGTATTAATTTTTTACTTTCTATTGCAACCTTCACCTTATAATTTTCTTTTGCTTTCAATTGCAACCACCATCTTATTTCTGTTGCTTTCTATTTCAATCTTCAGTTCATTTTTTTCATTCTACAATTTTTAAAAGGAATATGAATCAGAAATTAAGTTAAAATATTAGAACCTGTATTTCTTATCTGTAAGAGAGGAACTTGTCTGAACAGCATTGAAATGTAGCCATATAGTATTATTCTTTCTTATCATATATTGCTTCAACTCCATATTGTCTGTTTATACTTCATAATAGACAATGAAATTGATTGAATAAATAGGAAACAACTTCAGCATTTTGATAAAAAGCAACAGAATCAATGACAAGGCTTCATCTGAAAAACTTAGATTACTTTAGACTATTGTGTTTTCTACAAGCAAACAACATTACTTGGGAGAAAACTCCTTGCTATATGGCTGGATTTGGGTGACATGTGTTGGTTTGGATGCTGTCACAGAGTTACAAGTTCAAATCTCATTAAAAAACTTAATCTTTATTTTTGATTAAGGCTGCTTACTTAGTGATCATAGAATATATAGAGAGCTATAAAAAATAAAATGTGTAAAAAAAATTATTTCTCTTAAAAGAAAAAATTCAATGTAACTGAGATTCACTATTATCAGGTGAAAAAAATGACAAAAGATGAAGAGAAAACTAGACAAAAATTAATAATACAAAATACTAACTTTTGACTAAGCAATTAGAAAAATATTGTTCTTGCTTTTTTTTTCATGTGTGTTATTTGTTAAATGAAAGCTTTCTTGTTTTCCAACAGTTTCAAATTTAGAATTCATTCTTATTATATAAAAGAGGCAATATGATTAATGCCATATGTAAATACAGTTGGGAAAAATATTTATAGAATAGATATTGAACTCAAGTCGGGCATTATTTCACTATGTACAATAAGTCTGATATTTCAGGCTTGGAGTTGAGATAAGACATAGCAACAATTTACAGCTTTTCTTTTAAAGAAATGATGGGATAGTGGTAATCTTTGTGCTATTTGTTTTTCCAGTTTCCAACTATTACTTTCAAAATGTTACTTTAAATAACCAGAATTGATGAAAATTTCTTTTTTTTCTGTCTGTTGATACTTGCCTCCTGCTTATTTCATTAATATCCAGTTTGAAGTATGACAAAGGCAGGCAATACTAGAAGTTCTAGTTTGTATAGCTGGTTTTTTTTTTAGTAATGGGTGGTTAATTTAAATAACTATTCATTAAAAATGATTGACCAATTGGAGCTGGCTTCATAGCTATATAAACTAAATATTCATTTATGAGGATAGTGTAGATTTTCACCTTCCTGTAGAAATGGTTGTAGTGAGCTACCAGTCATGCCAGGTGGTCTGTAAACTACTTAGCTTACTCCCAGAGAGCTTTTCTGCTAGGCAGTACCTAGCCCCTCACCTAAGACTTAGGTTTATTGCCTGAGGCACCTCTGAAGAAATGTCAGAGGGGCATGAGGAATTTTTGCTCCCACCCCATACTAATCTGACTATAGTGGATGAGGGTTAAATACTGTCTAGATTTTCATTTTTCAGTGGAAATGCAAGTGACCACAGCATTCATTCAAGGCTGCCTAAAGATTACTTGACTTGGTTTTAAGTGGGTACTTCTCCCTAGGCAGCACCTGCCACTTTGCTAGGACTGGTCTCTGAAAGGGAATTCTTCAAAGAAACAAAGCAACTTTTTGCATGGCTCTCCATGGAGCATACATACTGTGGGGCATTCTGCTTTAAACTGACTTAATGTCTGGATTTCTATCCTGAAGGAGTGTAGATCTGTATGCTGAAGTAAAACTGGTGAACTGATTCTCTACCAACCTAAATGCTGAATGATCCCTGTCTTTTTCTATAATTACCATCTAATGCTTGATCCTGCAGTGTCTTAAAAAGCTGTTGAGAAGAAGCATGGGTAAAGCTTATCCTTTTCAATCTTAACAAACCCAACATTGTCCAATTCAAGTATGAAGTAAACAGACTGTTACTGTATACAAAGAATTTAGATTTTTATTTAAAGTCTATCTACATGTTAGGAAATTATCCTGGTGGTGAAGCTCCAGTTTTGGAGATCTGGGGAGTGGGAAGTCACTCCTTCATAGAGATTACTCTCAGGTCTACTTTTTCTATGGGTCAAATAGATCTTTTTGAAATAGATCAGTATTGAACAGGAATACTTGAAACCATGTGGCTGTGTACAAATTATCATTAAGAATAGTTACTTGAAGCTATACAGTAGAGTGTTCGCCAATGTTCTGGGAGACTGGGTTTCAATACCAGGTCGAGTCATACAAAACACTCAATAAATGGTACTTGATGCCACCTTGCTTAACACTCATAATTATAAGGTCAGGATCAAAGGTAAAGTGGAGTAATCCAAGGAATGGAGTAGTGCCCTCCCCTACACTAAGGTGTAGTAACTATTGAAAAGAGATCCTTCAGGTCACCCTCAACTAAGGTCATAATTTATACATTTATATAAATATTATCATTAGTTATATGAAAAAAGAAAAAATGATTTCAGGATTATTACTAGTTAATAAAAATATCAGTTGGTGGAGCAACTGGTGCATTTAATCTGTCCACACTAACGCAAAATGAAAGTTCAAATTCTAATCTCATCAAGAGATTATTTTACTATTTCTGATATGTGCTGTTTCTCAAAGTCTTAGATTGATGATCTGAATGAGTTGCAATAAACTGCAAGTATTAAATTGAGAAATATAATATTAACCATTTAATTATTGGCAGTTTTGAGTAAAACTTTGAATGGTTAAATCCTGTCAAAGTTGATATGAGAGTAACAACATTTTTATGACCGACTGTAAGATGAGGGAGGGGTAGACAAATGCTTACTCTCCTATTTTCTCAATAAACTATCATTAGTTACTTGAATCCATATAATTGCTTGTAAAACAACAAAAAAAAATCCCTATCTTTTTCATTAAATAACCTATAAAAGGGTTGACATTCTGTAAAACAATCGTAGAGAAGATATGCTCCTTCAAATGATTTTCCAAATCCTAGTATGAAATACGTCTATATTTGCACACTGCATGGTGTTAAGAATTCAACTAGTTATACTCAAAAGGTTTTTAAAAAAAAAAAAAAAGATCTATGTTCTCTAGAATAAAGTTTGTGCTTTTTTTTTAGGGATTTTTTTCTGAGCTCTGGCACACAGGATCTGATGGGCAAGGGTTAAGATTTATACAGTTCTGATAAATAAAACAGCAAAGAGAAAAATTTTACCCTATCTTATTGTTTTAGAAAGATTATTTTTCCAAGTGTAAATTAGTGATAACAATGAATAGAATAGTACCAGATTGTTTAGAAGACAATTTATGACACATTTTTAAATCTTTTTTTCTAGATAACTTTTTATTTTATTTATTGTCTGGTTGGAGAATAATCTGTGATGCTCAACTTGACAGAAGAAAGTGAAAGATTTACAGTTTGATTAATAGAAATGGAAATAAAAAGAAAAAATTTTAAGAATTTTATTGAGAAATTTCTTAATGGTGTGTGTAGATGTATATATATATATATATATATATATATATATATATATATATATATATATATAGAGAGAGAGAGAGAGAGAGAGATTATGGCATAGTTAGATTATCAATTCTCCAGGTAGACTTTCATTCAGTCTGGAAAAAAAGAATTCCTGGGTTTCTAACAATGTTCATTCACAAAATGTAGATTACTTGTAAATGGTGACAGTTAAAATAATTTTATCTTTATTTAGGTGGTAAAAAAGACCCTATGACATGTTATTTCATTATTATTATGTTTATGTTGAAAAGTAAGTCCAACAAACAAAAATTGTTGAATATGGTGGATAATAAATTACATAGGAGATTTGTCTAAGAAAAGCCAGGTAAAACATAGCAATATAGTATGTTGAGACTGTCAAAAAACGGAGCAAAGACCTCTGAAGAAAGAAAGAAATCAATAGAGCAAGTGAACAAGTGGTAGGACAAGGTTTTGTAGTAGAATATAGTTGAGAGCCATCAGGAGTGAACAGATTTGTAAATCTGACATAAGCTGACAAAAAGAGTATATTAAAAGATTAAAAATGTTCCGGAAAATGCCACTTATCTTGGGGTAAAAACATAAAACATCAACTCAATAGTTTGGCTGTAAGAAGTGAAATACAAAGAAGCAAACTTTTGAGATATTTCTCAAAGGAAAATATATGGAAGAAAGGTCTTAAAAAAATGAAACAGAAAGGGAGTATAAAGAAAGCAGAGATGATGGAAAGATGAAAGTAGAAAGACAGATGAATGGAAGAAAGGGACATTATTAAAAAAATGGTAATATGAAAGAAAGAAGAAAAAAAAAACAGAATGAAAGGCAAATTAGGTTGAGAGAACAACCAAAAATATACTGACACAAAATAAAATTACAATACATACTGAATGGTAATAGAGATTTTGACCTGATCTTTGTATAGTGTATGTATATATTTACCCCTGCTTTCTGTTACAGGCAGGATGTGACACAGACAACTTTTATGCTGAGTAGTGCAGGTTTGAATTCAGTTTTTTACTTTATATCAAATATTCCAATCTAAAATGTGTGCAAACAAATGATTAAAAACAATCAAGTGCATTGGAAATTGTAATAGATAGGTATATATGAAACCATTAATGATTATAAATATGAGAGATAGGAATACACAAAACCATTAAAATGTATATAAATTATTTGTATTGGATAGGAATACTTGATATCATCTAACTGTACTGCAAACAATTCTAGATGAATAGAAGAATATTTTTTAAAAAATGAACAGGAACATTAAAAATATACTTAACATTACTATGAAACATTCACAAATGAATAAAATTTTAGCATTGAATAAACCAAAATGATTATCCATCAGCAGCAGCTGTCCCCTAAAATATGTCAGTTTGCAGGGGTAATGCTTTTTAGACTTGATTTAATCAAAACACACATTCAGGGAATGGCAAATTTATTTGAGATCATGGTAGGTAAAGAAATAGTTAAAATTGACAAGAAGACAAAATGGTGATGGTTGGATGGAAAAGGAAAGAAAAAGAAGAGTTTTAATTGAGGAAAGGTTGGAAGGGAAATATGACACAAAAACAGGAGAAAAAAATCAGGAAAACCTAACTTTAAGAATAAAATCCAATTCTTAGCTTAAGGAAGAGTCTGAATTCTCCTGGACAGAATTTGTTGCAATCTCACACACACAGATTATATATACATATAAAGTCCAGAAGCTGAGACCACTGTGTTTTAGTGGTCTAAGTTGATTAAAGAATGGAAAATCCAAATGAGTTTTACAAATGTCAGCCTATATGTTGTGTGTGAAAATTGCAACTTTTTATCAAATATATGGAAAATATTAGACAAGCAAGATATTGGAGTAGGGCAAATATAAATGATCATAACTTATCTAATATTTACTTTAGAACAATGTTATACTTTAAATTTAAACCAATTTGTTTAACTAATTAAATTAAATGATTGTCTTAACTTTCCTGCATTTAACTAGATCAGTTAATGTTAAAATGATCACAAAAACTGTAAATTAAGACAATATTTCTAAAAATATTAAAAATAAGATTCCATTACTTTCACAAAATGTTTTTATTTTTAATAGATTGCCATAGCCCTAAATACTCAAGTTAAGACTATCCTAATTTCAAAGATTCTAGAGCTGATTCTTACTGAGTGCAACTAAATATAAGATAATATGGATCTTTTATGTGGAGGAGATCAGGTACTTAGGGAAATTGGAAACAATGAAAACGTTTTGATTATTTTAGATGATGAAAATGAAGAGAATGTAACATCACTGGTATCCACTTATAACAAACTAAAGAAAATAAGTATGTACAAATGTTTACTTTGTTTGGGTTTTATAGCATATCAACTTTTGTAGGTTATTTAATGCCAAATCCATTTTTATACACATAAAGTTCTTTTTCAAACAATATAGTTTAACTTAAGTACACAGTTGAATTGTCAAAAACATTTCTATTTCAAGCTGTTCTGTTTGAAACAATTCAATTTAGCATACAGAAACAGTTTCATTTCAAGCAATTCATTTTAGCATAAGTACACAGTTTAGTTCTATTTGACCCATAGATAGGACCCTATCAGGGGCTACCCCTCCAGGCCAGAGTGGACCTGAGAGCAATAGCAATGAAGGAGTAATACACATTCCCAGAACCTCAACATCAGATTGTTTAGTGTCATATCCAGGACACTCATTGGGGGGGGGATGTCTTACACCTCTGCAGAGAAGCAGGTGGTGTATTCTCCAGCCCCAGCTGAGTGGGCAAACAAATGTTTACTATGTATATACATACATTCATAGACTGATATATAGTTGCACAGCTTTGGATGTATACACATTTATTTACTCATAACCCAAAAATATACCCAGATCTTTTTATTTTGATATATTAGTAAAAACAAACTGTTATAAGCATTTATATTATATTCACATAACAGATGAAAGTGACATATTTATTTGAAAATAAGTCAAACATTGGGTATCCTTATAATCATTTTACCATCATTGCAAAGTGCAGTCATATTGAAACATTCCTGAAAACAATTACTGTACTTTTTTGGAAAATAAGAGAGCTAGTTTGATTGATATATTTTATAGCATGTAAATCCTTGTTTGGTTTTTAAAGCCAAAGTATTTTTTTTTTTAAGTAATTATATTTCTAGGAATTATTCATAATCATTTGTGTACAATTCTTGATACAAATAATTTTCAAACAGATCTATTTAATTTATATATGGGACTTTATTATTTACTACCACTGTGGATCAAGGTGGATCTTTGAGGAATAGCTATGAAGAGGTACCACTCCACACTCCTCAGAGCTTCAGAACTGGAAGCTTACCCTCAGAACACTTCTCTTCAGGGGATGCAGTTGGCATATTCTAATTCTTGTGACAAGACAGTTTCATTTTGTTTTTCTAGTAGAAAATCTGGGGGGCATAAATATATATAATACCATTGGGCAGGAATCTATTAAAGTCAATCCATGTTCAGTAGAACATCTGTAAAATGTTACAGGCTGCAATCTAAGGAAATTGGCTGTTGACAGTGTAGAAATAAAAATATCAGGGAAAATCATGGACTATTTGGAAATTATCCATCATTTTCAAATATCTAGACTGCCCTTTGCTCACACTGCATTGAGATTTTTGGTAAAGTCTTGCATCACCACATCCTTCCACTAGATTTTAGATTTAGTTCCCTCTAACTTCGAATTTTTTCCAAAGCTAAAATCAGCGTAAAAAATCTGACTTCAGAATCAAACCATAGCAAATGTAACAAATGATGTCACCAATGATTACAAGGTGAATGACTGATCATCTAGTGGTTGAAGGAAAAACTAAAAGACACAACTAGATAATAGACCTTCTGTTGTTTATTTTCTTTACATAGTTCAGTTACAGAAGGCATAGAAATATGTAGACATGAGTAACAATCATTAGCTGTCTTCCATGTTCAAGTGGGTCCTTCTTTGTTGCAAAAGAAACCCAGTCCTCATATTTTTAGTTTCTATTTTGGTTCTTTCTTGCCCTGTACAGCATAACTGAATTTTATTTTATGGATTGAACAGTACTGAATCTTCTAAAGGCAAATTTTGTAGGTAAAGATACAGTTGAATAACTGTGGAGGTAATTTCTCTTCTACTCTTGCAGAAACAAAGTAAACGCTTAGTACAGAAAGATATCTCTGATTTATTCTTTGTCAAATGTGGTAGATATTCCTCATTTTCCAAACAGAAAATTAGGATGGGTTGATTTTAACAGCATCCCAACTTGTCTAGGATTATTTCATGCCAAGGGTTACTCCACACTCCCCAGAGCTCTATAACTGGAGCCTCACCATTGGTTTAGCCCAAGACACTCCCTTTTTTTTTTGGTAAGTCTTAACCCTCTGCTGTGTATACAGTCAGTGAATTCTAAAGACCCCTAGTAGGGCTAAAAATGGAAATGAGGTTGGAGCAAATAGAAAGAAAATTTGTGGATTGCAGGATTAACTCAGGCTGGATATGTCTGTCTGAGTGTGTCTCTCTTTTCTGGGTTGATTTTCATGAATAAATAACATAAGCTCTTTTCCTCTTATCAGACTTAATTTATTCTCCAACTGATCAAAGGTTGTAACAAGACAGTTTCCAATATTAATGTCTGATACTTAGGCTTTCAGTTTGTGTTAAAAAAACAATGTTAAAACATTTAAGATTAGATTAGAAAAAGAAACTGTGGTAAGCATTGAAGACCATGAACTAATAAAGATTGATTTCAAACTATTGGGTGTCTCAATATACATGGGACCCATGTGACTGCTAATAACTCTACTAACAATAATGTTGTATTCTTTTTTGTTTCAGATTTTAAAATAGTATACTATAGAATCTATTAATCCTTGATCACAATGCCTGGGACAAGAGTGGAAAAAATATTTTGTGTTGCCACTTATTTGGAGAGAAAATTATTCAAAATTCTCAAAATAAATGCAACCCATTAATATGATAATGATTTAGAAGTAAGACATGAAACTCAAAAAAAGATTGCATGCCCTGGAAGCTGATATAACAATTAAAAAAAACATTGATTTCATGTCTCTAGCTCAAAGGATGCATTTTTTTACTAGATGTTCCAAATGACAACCATTGTGCTTGTCTCAGAAATAAATCATTATCACAATAATGGATTGCATCTATTTTGAGACACCATGTATATTCACTCAGAATATAGGTTTCATATGCAGCAATAACCATTACTACCATTTCAGAAAAAGAGAGGAAGAGAGAAATATAATTAAAAAGAATTGCAAAAATTATATATATTTTTAATCTTGGTAATGAAAAAGTGTTCTCACAATTGAACTGAGAAATTGTGGAAGAGAGCCAAATATTAGTGGGAACAAGGTATGGTTATCTTTACATAAATTATTAAAGAGATTTTTGGAACCAAAAGAGAATTCCAAATAAAATTACTAGTAAATTAATCAAGACCTATCAATGACATTCTAAAGTATTTTCATCTTATGAGTAACATTATCTTTGTTCTATCAAAAAGATTACTTGAAGATAAAATTGTTTACAAACAGTTATTATTATTATTATTATTATTAATTACTTAAATCATATAATGGCTTGGGAAAAAAAGCCTGAGTGCAGCAATAAACAGGCCAAGTGTTGGTATTCTGTAAAACTAACTAACCAAGCTACAAAAAAAAAATTGTTGTACTATATAGAGAAGGTAGTATAAAAAAGATAAGTTGTTAGTAAAATTCTTTATCTGTGGTATGCCCACCAGTCTAGGAGTGTGTAGAAGGAATTGTTTGAAATAAAACTGTGTGTGGATAAAACTATACTTATACTAAACTGAACAGCTTGAAATAGAAATGTTTTTGACAAACTGTTACTCATGCTAAACTGAATTGTTTGAAATAGAACTTATTATTTGTTTAAAAATAGATTTGGCATTAAATAACCAACAAAGGTTGATATGCCATAAATCCCAAACAACCAACCAACCAATTCTACTCAACTAAAAAATTGACCTTGTGTCACATTCTGATAATAGAAGGAAGCATGAGTTTATACATACATAAAAACACCAGGAATGACTTCAGGTCTGAAACCTGATTACCACAAACTAAAGTACCACAGAAGTACCTTACAATGCCTGAAGGCTTTCTTGCTTTTACTTCTGTGGGAGTGCCAAGATTACAAGCAAGAGTAGCTTTTATATAATCTTGAGGCATCTTAATACATTTCCTATATATATATATATATATATATATAAACAAATATACACAAATTATGCATATCTTTATGTGATTTAGTATAGAAAATCAACATGTGCTTCTCAAGTGACTAATGATGTTGACTTATGCAGCAACGCCTACCACTTCATAAAAGGCCTCAATCCTAATTCTTGGTGAACAATTCATGCCCACTTTTTCTTTTAATTGAATAAAGATACTGGTACAGAAAAAAAAAAGAATGTACAAAGCAATAACTAATTTTGATTATGAAGAGACTAGTTGATAGTTGAATCCACAAGAGGAACTTCTCCTGTAATATGTAATGCCAGGAATCGAATATACCAGAAAAAATATTACTTGTGAAGAAGATTGAAACTTGTTTTGTGCACTTTCTAGAATTAATTCTTTATTTTAGTGAATATTGACTTAATATGAAGCAGTCTAAGATAATCTTGGAAAATAAATGAGAGATGTCAGAAGACATATACATATAGATAAATGCATATACATACATAAGTATATCCAATATCAATGATGGGTAAAGCAGACTAAGGTAAACACACTCTAAGAGGATGACCTCTATATAAACCCATGACCGACTGAAAATCATTCAGACAGCAAACACAAGTAAGTTTAAGTCTCACTGAATACCCCATTAATAAGGCCTTGTGCCATATATGTTCTCTGATGAAAGCAACAAGCTGGAAACATACACGTATGTAAGAACAGAATAGATAAATAAATAAATTCTAAAAAAATACAAATCTCTTCATGGACCTACCTATTTCAAATATATAAGTATATACAAACACACATGCATATATATATCATTTAAGTCTGTGAATTGACTTGAAAGGAATAATCCAAATAGAGTGCTCAGTGCTCGGCTAATTAATATATAGAGAAAAATATACAAAAAATTTACATGCAGAACAAAAAATATCAATATCAAGAAAAATCAAGAGATAATCCATTATAAATTTATTTCACACTCTAGTTAACTGGATCATCAATGGAAATTTGAACAGAACTGGGTTTCTTTTTAACTGTTAACATCAGAGAATACATTTCACCTTAAGTAAGGTATCTAAGAAATTATAATTTTAAAATATATAAGAATGCTGCGAGCAATATTGAACAAGTCCTGGAGGCAACACCTCACATAACATCAGCTATACAGCCACCTACCTCCCATCATAAAAACTATCCAAGTTAGATGAACCAGACATGTGGGACACTGCTGGAGAAGTAAGGATGAACTCATAAGCAATACACTCCAGTGGACCCCTTCACATAGATGAGCAAAGGCAGGACAACCAGTTAGAACCTATATACAACAGCTCTCTACTGATATACGATATAGCTTTGAAGACCTCCTGGGAGTGATGGGCAATAGAGATGGTTGCTGGGAGGGGGTCAGGGAAATCCATGCTGGCAACACAACATGATATATATATATATATATATATATATATATATATATATATATATGTTTATTTTAAATTGTTTTTGTCCCCTCTCAAATCCATAGTAAACCTCGTCAATATCACTGTCTTACAAATGTGCTTCCTTAATTTATTTTGATAGTTGTTCATGTAATTTTATGAAGATTCAATTCTTACAGGAAATATCTCGGACAGAAGCACCCATCACTTTGTAATAGTTTTGACTCAATACATAAAATGGTTAAAGTTGAAAGAATAATAATAATTACACCAGCAAAAATAAGAATACAAATTAATTCAGCAATCTTTAAAAGTAAAAAAAAAAAAGAAAAATATAAAAAAATTTCAAAAAATAAAACACCTAATGTGGCTACTTACAATGTTATAGCAAACCAGATGAAAGTGTAGTTACCATTTGAGACCAGTTTAATTGATTTCACTCACACAAAAGTAAAGCTGTTTTTTGTTTTTTTTCTCCCCACCCTTCCTTCTCATTTCTTTAAATTTCCCTTTCTCAGAATCAAAAGTGAACTGTCTTTAATTATTTTACAAAAATGATTTAATTTATTTCCAAAGTTGCTCATGTGACTTTAAGAAGATTCGAGTCTTACAGGAAATATCTCTGACAGAAACAACTCCCTTAGAATTCAATGGGATATGTTAGCAGTTAAGAAAAAAATGAGACAATGTGAAAACACATCTCTACGTGATAAAAGGAACCTGACTAATACCAATGTTCAAAAACTTAAGGTAACTCAAAGTGAACTAATAAACGCATACCAAAAAGAATAAATAGAATACATTCAAGGCCAGACTAATAAAATCAGAAATTCAGTAGAAGACAGACAATAGAGTAAAAGGAAGAGCACCTCTAGAACTAAAAGCTGCCGGCCAAGAAAAATGAATACACATATGGAAAGACCATTTCAAGAATCTGCTTGTAAAATCCCCTAAGATTACAGATAAAACTATCACAAAAATTATTAATAATAAAACTAGAATAGTTTATTCAAGAACTCGACATAGTACTAGCAAAAATTAAAAACAGGAAAGCTGTTGGAAGATAAGGAAATTCGACAACCTACTGCTTTAATACTGCAGCACTGTATATAACCATGGAGGTGCCCATGGTGTAATCGTTATCGTCGTAGGAAATGGACACGGCGACACAAGTTCAAATCCTGGACGAGACTGATTGCATTTCACATAGTACTAATGCCCTTGGGAAAGGTATGAATCCAATTATTCTCCCTCCAGCTATGGGTAAATAGTAGACAGACTAGGTTCTTCAGCCTTGGTGAGGCAACTAGTCTACGAGAAGGAAAACTCTGAATTCAAACCTGTTAAACTCCGCTTAAAAATTGACCTTGTGTCATATCCTGCCCGAGCGGAGGGGTTGGGTAAATATGAACACTGTATATAAGCAGAAGAAGATAGAGAGTGGCTAAAATTTATAATGCTCTATTACTCAATCATATCAAACCAGAAATTAAGAAAATTCTTAGGAAGAATCAAAATGGTTTTCAGAGAAAGCAATCCACAACATAACTAATTCTGACAATCCGTCAAATCTAAGGAGTTTGTATTATTTGTAGATTTCTCCAAGGTATTTGACTCTATACTTAGCGGAAAGACGAAGAGAATACTTCTTGTCTACAGTCTCCCCAAAGAAACTGTCACAGACATAATGATGCTTCATAAAAACATGTAAGTAAAAGTACACTCACCAGACGGAGACACAGACTTCTTTGACATTGTTGCTGGTGTTCTGCAAGGGGATACATTAGCTCTCTAACAATTCATAATCTGCCTATACTACATTCATTGAATGTTGAAAGATATAATGAATGAAAATGGCTTTACACTAAAAAGGCAAGAAGCAGACGATGCTCCACAAAAACTATCATGGATGCAGAGGACATAGCACTTCTGGCAAATACACCTACCCAAGCCAAATCCCTGCTACATAGTCTGGAGCAGGCAGTAGGTGGCATTGGCCTCCATGTGAATACAGACAAAATAGAGTATATATATATATATATATATATATATATATTTATCAAAAAGGAGACATATCTTCACTAAATAGTGACTCTTAAATTAGTGGACAAGTTCACCTACCTCAGAAGCTGTGTCTCATCTACTGAAAATGACATCAATATGCAGCAAGCAAAGGCATGGACTTCTATCAAAAGTTCATCAATCACATTGAAGTCAGACCCATTTGATATAATAAAACACAATTTTCTTCAAGGAGCAGTTGTGTCAATTCTATAATAAGGATGCACCACATTGAGGCTGATAAAATGTATAGAGAAAAAGCTAGACAGGAATTGCACAAGAATGCTACGAGCTATATTGAACAAGTCCTGGAAGCAACAGCCCCCAAAACAGTAGCTGTACAGCCACCTTCCTCTCATCTCTAAAACCATTCAAATAAGATGAACAAGACATGCAGGACACTATTGGAGAAGTAAGGACAAACTCATAAGCGACATTTACCTATGGATTTCTTCACACAGACATACATGTGTTGGACAACCTACTCGACCCTATCTACCTCAGCTCTGTACAGACACAGGATGTAGTCTAAACGACCTGCCAGAAGCAATGGATGATAGACAAATGGAGAGAGAGAGAGAGCCAGGGAAATCTGTGCCAGCAGCATGACATGATGAGATATATACACCTTCTATGAAGTTTTTTGCATTAACATACCTACATTCTTTCAATACTATCAAAAATTGAAAGCAAAACACATGAATTAACTTAAGAATAATCCGAGTGAAAATCATGGGAGAAACTCTACTCAAATTTAATCTTGAAATAGCAAGAAGTTTATATTCAGTGTGTCCTCTTAGAAAATGTTTCATATGCATATGTTTTACAAGCACCATTCTGTCTGGTAAAAAATATTAACTCATCCTTCTACCTGTTGTCCTGTACATTGACTGGTTTATCTACCCACTTTGACAATTTTGTGTTATCTTCATTTTGGTTACATAAATATTCAGCACAAATTTACCTGCTAATAAAAAGAAAAAAAGAATAAGCTGACAACCAGATTTTATATCCTTCTCGATAACCTTAAGTCTGTCTTTTAGTATGTGCAAAAATATTTTTTTGAATATGAACATCGACATTTCCCAATATTAGATTGCCAAGAGGTGCCATGCAGAGTTATTGTCATCTTGAGATGTGACATGACAGAGAATATAAGTTACTTGGTGGTACCCATCTCCTCTGCAAGTAAAATGTAGCAGGTTGTACTTGAAGACATGTAATCAGTAGCAAGGACTGAATCATGCTATTTGCCTCTGTGAGGAAATTAATAAAGTGAAAAGATTATTATTTCATTTGTTATAACAGTGCACTCAGCATAATTGTTATTGAAAATGGAATTGTCTTCCCAAGTTCAAATGTAAAATTTCTTATGCCTCCATGGTCATCTCTACTTTTTACAATCTTAAAAAAAAAAATCTTTACACAGATCATAATCACTATAAATACAATGTTTATATATAGGTTAAATTCTGTTAAGTAATTCAGCCAATAATTTCCCAAAATTTCCCCTTTCAGATTCATTTTCTTAACATATTTTTATTGAAACCATCCAATTTAATCTAATTTTTTTATAAAACTATTGCTGTTTTTTTATATGATTATTAGGGAAATGCATGGATCCATCTGTTCTCCACTCAGCTGTGGATAAATAGGATTCTTTAGTCTTAGTTACACAATTAGTCTATAGGGTAAAAAACTGAATTTAAACTATGAGGTGCATACGATAAGTTTCCAGACTTTTTTTTCGTACAGACACTTTTATTGATAGTACACACATGAAACTCTAGTCCCCTTCGAAGTAATCTCCTCTGGCTGCAATGCATTTGTTGTACTGTTCCAACAACTTCTGGAAGGCCCCATGGAAGTCCTCTTCTGTGAGCATGTCAATGACCTTTGTCACAGCCTCTTTCATCTCCTCAATTGTCTAATAACAACAGCCTCTGAGCTTAGGGAATAACCAAAAGTCACAGGGAGCAAGGTCTGGACTATAGGGAGGGCGAGGAACTGTCTTGATGCCCATCTTGGTCAAATAGTCTGTGACAAGGATGGAGTTGTGGACTGACGCATTATCCTTGTGGAAATGCCACTGACCCGATTTGAAGAGTGCTGGCCTCTTCCAAAGGAATCTCTTTCTGAACTCTCTTAAAACCTCAACATAGTAACCCTAACTGTAACCCTTTGGCCAATCCTTACTCCTCCCACACCTCTCATCATTCCTCACAGACTCCCTGGCTTCCTTGAATCTCTTATGCCACTCAAAAACTGATTCTTGATTCATGCAAGATGGTCAAAAAGCAGCCTGAAGCATTCCATATGTTTCTGTGGCATTTTTTCCAAGTTTAAAATAGAATTTTATTGCATATTGTTCTCCTAAAGTGTCAGTTTGCATTTTTGAAATTCATCAGCGGTGACAATCAAGCTTTAGTAGGGTGTATTCCAATTCCTGCTGTAGCTGTTCATTTGAAGCTGAAATCATAAAAATAGGTCAGTCATCTCATAAGATGTATAGCAATAACATACTGAATTTTCAAGAGTCTACGACAATTTTAAATGTCCATATGAAAAAAGTCTGGAAACTTATCATATGCACCTTGTACCTCCCTCATCCTACCTACAGGCTTTGATAAATACATTTTCTTGTCAGGTGACACTATATAAATAATGATGTTTTTATTCAATATTTCAAAACTCAAAATCAGAATGTCGTGACATTTTGAATGTTAATGTCCCAATCCTGCATGATCACTCCATCAGTTCAAGAGTACTATGAGAATAGCTGTGATATATATATATATATATATATATATATATATATATATATATATATTTATTTTAAGGGAATTTTTTTTTTAATCAGTTTCTGGAAGAAAGTGTTTTTTATATGCTAATTTTTGTTTAGGTGAGGGGTCTTTTTAACCAATAAAATGTATTTTATCCTAACTCACTTCACCAATGTAATCCTGAAGAGCCATTAGGTGAAACCTAGGTAGACTCACTCTTGGCCATGTAGGAATGATTTTTATATATATATATATATATATATATATATATACCCACACATAATATTGAATTTAAAGTCAATTTGTATAACCACCATTAGTTTTTCTAAATATATAGAAAATCTAGTACAGTAAAAACTAAAAAGCACTTGATACCAAAAAGGTAGAGTAAATATTAAAAAATTCACACATCTTACTACTCTGAGTTTCATCATCTTTGTATGATCCTCAGAAGCTTGCCAATTTGAGAAGAGAGAGAGGAGTCAGTTTGGCAGTCAGTCCTAAAGGAATGGACAGAGCCAAGCCTCAGTCATAAAAGTCAGACAGTGAAAGACAAACTGGTAAGTTTAAAGAGACAACAAAAGAGCAACCATCCAAAGTGAGTTGTAAGACCTGTATTCCTTATAAAGAGCTGAGCTGGTTAGTTTATCAGCAGCTGTTTGTTTTCTTCATGGATTGTATATTTATCAAAGACTCTACAATTGATTAGCCAAAATGTCATGGTTGTAACCTAAAGAATTACAATCCAGACAACTCATGAAATAATCATTACTCTTTATTACTTTCTCAAAATATAACATAGAATTTGTGGAAAAAAATCCCATTATTGAATATTAAAAAAATGTTCAAATTGAAATTATCCAATATAAAATTGTTCATGTCTTCAAGTTGCTATTTCTAACCCCCTGGTCAAAAATATGGAATCATCATTTTTAGAAAAAGTTCCTATTGTTTATTTTTCATGGATTAAAAAAGCAGAAATCTGAGGCAAACCTGATTTTGTTGATTAGCCAGACTTTCTAGCTTTATGGAAAATACCAAAAATTAATCACAATGATTTATTTTAAGCAACAATCAAGGTTTTTTTGTTTAAATCTAAGGTACAGAAACACTTAAAATCTCTAAATAGAAATAAATAATAGAAGAATCATTTTCTGACTGTGGCAGTATAAATTGCTTAACATTTAAATTTCATATTGGTGTCTTAACATGTTTAAAACCATAATTTCTGCATTAGATCTGATATAATAAAAGCATATATAATTTATTTTTATACCTGGAAAAATTGTGTATCTGCTGCTTGTTTTTCAAAAGAAAGAGTTTATAGAGATCAAATTTGGTATGAATCTTTATTGGACCCAAGTGAAGGTCTTAAATATTCACATTTTTTCTCACTTTTCTAATAATAAGCAATAATGTTTCAAAACAACTAATCATATAGAATTTTAATATTCAAAAGAATAATAAATGAAAACAGATGTTAGCATTTAATGAGATATTAATTATATGCATATTTCTTAAAAATGGAAATATGGAATACTTACACAACATGATCATCAAGTTAGGACAAACAATCAGGATCGAGTATGCTAAATATTCTTGCTTCATGAATTTTTTTCACATAGCAATATAACATTTATAAAATAATATAAAAATGTAATTGATAAATTGCTTTTACATTAATCCAGTATATCTTTTATAATAATTACTGAGGCATAATTTTAAAAAATTTAATCTAATTTTTTTATTTTGATTTGTCAAACAATATTATCTTCAATTCAATGTAGATAAGCATGTCAGTTGGTTCTGAAGACTTTTATATTTGTTGTACTTTAGACTATCCAATTAGTGGACATTGTATTAACTCATTATTTGCTTGTGCAATCTTTTCTCCCTGATAGAAATTCAAGATGAACTTTTGTCATGTAATTTCCTAAAAATCCAACCTTTGCTAATTTCCCCAGAGACACCTAAAAATAATTTAACTCTGGAAGGTGACAGATAGAAACATGTCTTCAATGATGAACTTTTCAATGAATAGGTTTACAAGTTTTTGTACTATAGGATTGAGATACTGTGAAAATCTGTAAGGTCTTGTGTTGCACTTTATGAGGATTTTATGAATAGATATGCCATAACACAACATTTACAATTCATAATGTCATTTCTTATGCCAAAGGATCACAAGAAAAACTATATATTAGCTCTCCCATTGCACATGACATAAGTGTTCAACTTCTAAACTACTTAAACAGGTGATTTGTTTATTATGGTGAAGGTTTGTGTATGTATATGTATTCACTCAATCCTTCTGCCCGCTGGCAAGATGTAACATAAAGTCTTTTTTTTTTTTTTTTTTTTTTTTTGAAGTGGATCACAGCTGGTCTGAATTCATTTTTTCCTTTGCCTACATTGGTTGCCCAACCAAGGATAAAGAAGCCGATCTACCTTATTGTTTACCCAGAGCTTGGGATGAACAGATGGATTCATACCTTTCCTAAAGGCATTAGTATAAAGTGGAAAGCAAAAAGCTTCACCAAGATTTGAACTTATTTTACCAATTATATTTCTTAGAACAATAACCATTCCACTAACCACACCTTGTGTAGATAAAGTCATACTTTTAGGATGAGCTGATAATAGAAGAATTGTACAGATTATCCATACAGTTCTCCTCAGATTTTAAATTCAGAGTTGCCACACCAAGGCTTGGGAACTCAATCTGTTTTACTACTTTCTTATAGTTGATAAAGATGGATTCATGTCTTTCCCAAGGGCATTAGTGAAAAGTGAAATACAAACAGCCTTATTTAAGATTTGAACACAGCTTTTTGAATTCATTTCCTTGTGATTATAACTGTTACATCAAACATACATAAACATATATACAACTATGACGGCAATTATTGACATGGTGTAATGTTTATTGAAAATAATCACCAAAATAACTGTATATTAAAGTTTTCCTGTAAAACAGAAGTAGCTCTAGGTATGATGTTAGTAAATAAATAAATACAAATTTTAAGGATTTGTAGATAAAAGAAAAAAATACTTGTATGACCAAAATTATGAAAAATTAGTTAACTGGATATTCTTTTATCAATAATCTGTTTCTGAATTAAAATAAAAATTTGCTGAGATATTTATGAGCATAAACTTAAAATTGTAGAAGAATAGTTTTCTTGTTCTTTTCAATTCATTCTATAATTTCTCAATTAGATTCATTAAACACTATTAATTTAAATGATTTAATCTAGTTTATTAAAGAAATATTTTATGAAGCCAGAATAAAATTAAAAAAACAAACCCTCAAATGAACATCCACTCAATGTGCTTATTCTATGTTTGCAAGGGGAAATATGTTTTTGGCAAAAAAATCTTGCAAGGCAAGTTTTGTTTCAAAGAAGGCATTTTTTATGACTTATGAAAATGAGTAACCAAAAGGAGTGACAGCGGAAAAAGAGGTGTAAGGGATGGTGCTACTCCTTTCCCTAGATTGCTCTACTGTACTCTTGATCCATCCAGAGTGTTAAGCAAGGCACCATCAAGTACCATTTTTTTCTATCTTTGATGTGACTTGACCTGAGATTGAACTCCAGTCTCCCAAGCCATTGGCAAACTCTTTACTCACTAAATTCACTGAAACTATGTTTATGAATTGGTACAGATAAAATATTTGATGTATTTCTTAACTAACCAAACAAATGTTTTTTGCTTATATTTTCCATTACTAGACAGTCTAACATTTTTATCATATAACTATAACAAAATTGACTTTATATCCAACAATGTTGTTGTACTCCCTTTATTTGTTGTTCCCAAAGAAATAAATGGCTTTGCTTTTGTAGTATCCCATCGTTTTTAAATACACAAAAATATTTTTTTACAATCTTCTGAGGCAAGTTTTGTTCCAAAGAAAAAGAAATCTGATTTTTGATAGCAACCTGCCAAATTGTTTTGTTTCCTGTAATGTAACTAAAAAAATCTTTCTGTGCATTCTGATTTTTGTGCCACTGTATTTTTTTTTTTTTTTTTGTTTCCTTACAAATGCAAAAGCATTTTTAAAAGTTTTTTCTAAATAATTTATTTACTATTACAAACAAGAATAGATTAATGCTAATAAAAACTAAATTTTTAAAATTTTAATTATTTATGCATTGATCAAATAAGGAACTCATGAAAAATGGATTGAAATAATAAATAAACTTCATACTAGAAATATATTTTCTCTTACTCTATGTATTATCATATGGATTCAAAGCTTGTATAGATTGTCTTAGTTGGAAGTAACTGGACATCAAGTTTAACATCTATCTTTGGTTAAGAGTGTTCACTTCAAAAGGACAAATTTTTCAAAGAGACATAGCCCCCCCCCTTTTTTTTTGAAAAGTTGTGTTATTAATATAAAACACTAGTTTGCTCATCAAAAGTAAAAGAACTGAGACAGTTTTTTTTTTTTAAACTGATATATTCTGAATTTAAATGAAAATGAAGTTATGTAAGATTAAGTGACAAAAATAATTTCTGATCTTATAACTAATTTTACTGATCTATTTCTTTTTCTACATGAAAACTATAAAATTATTTTCCAGTGATTTGTAGCTGCTCTTAAAATTTGTTTTTCTGTCAAAAAACTTAATTTTTGTGATTTTGTTGTATTCGGTTGAAAAGAAATATTTTTCAAATATTCAAAAAGTAAGAACTTCTTCCTTGACATAATACAATGGAAGGAAGGTTGTTCTTGATTCTTTAAACTCAGCAAACAAAAAAATTAGTTTCCTCACATTCTTCATAATATAATAAAAGTAATCTGTGACAGTTGAATAAAATTATTTGAATTTAGACTGTATTTTATGAGTTAGTGTTGGTTATGGTTATCTTTCAATGGCTGTTTTTTATTCTCATCTACAGAAGCCACCCTTATAGATGAGCAGTAGTAGTCCCCGATCGAACTAATCGATCCTGGCCATTGAACCGTAGAGTTCATATGCCCAGGACCAGTTTAGGCATTGCATTGAGCCGTCAGCAGGTTTATCTGCTTGCCTTTAGGTCCACCATGCTGCTTTTGAAAAATTAAAAAAAGAATTTTTTTCTTCTTACTTTCCTCCATTTTTCATTATTAAGTTTTAACTTAGTTAAAGTCCATGACTATTTTTTTAAAAACTTTTTTTTTTTAGATTCATTAAAGTATTTTATCCGTGCTGATGGCATGACATGATGATGATGATAATTATGAGTTAGTCTAGTAGATCATTATAACAAAATTTGATTCTAACTAGGTCCCCAGAACTTCTGCCCTTATGAACTATGCTTAGCTTTGTAAACTATTACTCTATTGTTTGAGTTGTATAACAGTTATCAAACTAGATTAGAAGATTATCATGTGTGATTCTGATTTTATCCAGGTGCCAAATAATTCTAGTCTTGTGTCAGATTCTAGTAAATGATGACTCTATCAGTTTTTTAATGAAAGAACTAGATCTAACAAAATAACATGAAAGTAAATAAGGATACTGAAATCTATTTTGCCCAGGCAATACTGAATAACCTTGCCAGTTAATAAAGAATATAAATGAATCAGTTGATTGCTTACTTGCTCTTAAAAGAGATAATTATCAGGGATAACAATAAGTAGCCTTATATAAACACACAGATGCAACCAAAAATAATAGCAAAATTGAATTCTCATATATCTGTAACATAGGCTTTCAACCATTGTTTTTCCACTAAGTAATTTCTCAATTACAGCATCTGTAGAGTCTTGCTATTCTTGCAGGTGTTGTTTAACATAAGAGCATTCAAGAGAGCAAGGACATTTTTATGTTCTTAAAATTTCATTTATTTAATGGAGGATTGAAGAAGAGTTAGTCTCTGCTTTTGACAGAAGATCTTAATTTGAATTTTCTTTAAGCAAAATAACTGAATAAAATATTAATACAGAAATAAAAATGCTTACTTTTAGTTTTGGCAAATTTTTTCTTTTACAAGTGTCTTGAGTTTAGGTCTACAGAAATTCACTGAAAATGTTTATATATTGGTTCACGTAAAATGTCATATATATATTTCTAAACAAATCTTTCAAATTTTTTAAAAAATTCATGGCTTCCATTACTTGACAGTCTCACATTTTTTATCATATAACTAGCTTTCAGAATCTAATAACTTTCTGCAAAGGATTAACCCTTTAAATACCTACTCCTTTACTCCTCAAATGTCCTGTACCAGAGTTTACAAAAAATTGAGTATATAATATAATACAACACAAATTTTACAACAAGGTGCAGACATTTTTGTTTAAAACTGTAGCCTTGTTGTGGGTTAATGATTTGTAAATTTGTCTAGCAGACCATGAATAGTGAGTTACATTCAACTGGCCTGGTGCCAATTCCTATCACATCATTCTATTAAAAGAAAGGACTTTCAAAAAATGTGTACACAATTAAAAATTGTACATATATTTATTACAATACTGTTCATGGATAAGTATACCACAAACAAATACTTATAAAAATTCATTTTCTTCTAAACCAAAGATACCAGGATTTTATTATTGTAAATATTTATGAAAGTTTATTCTAGTGTACAGTTTCAATGTTGTACAGTTTGATAATAAATGATACCTAATAATATTCATTTTGACTCTCTGAAATTATAAAATCCTTTTATCTTTGGTTTAGAAGAAAATTAACATTTGGAAAAAATTGTTAGGAGTGTACCTATTTAAGGGTAATTCTGAAGATGTAAAAAGTTCTGTATCATTTATGAGACATTGCCAAGGTATAAATATATTGTAAGCCTCCAATATAAATGTCACCTATTCAGTTAAAAGAAAGAAAAGAGAAATTGCAGGTCATTAAAAGTGAGATTTATCTCACAAGAAATAAGATATAAAAAGATAAAAATGGAAATTTTGTGTGAGAGAGAAAGATAGAAAAATAAACTGAGATGGTAAGAAATCATTAAAAATACTTGATCCTTTGGAAGTGAAGGACAGAAATTGTTGACAGAAACTTCCAGAAGGATCATAAAACAAATTTGAATATGAGGCTGGGAAAATATTGTTAAATAATAGATGTAGAGTATTAAGAACAAAATATTCAGTCAAGAAGGGAAAAAATATGATTCATTTACTTATAAAAAAATTTAAAGCTATATATTTTAATATCTTGTAATCCTAAACGATATCCATAAAACAAATCCAACAAAATTTCAGAAAGAAATTATATTAAGCAGTTTATCTTCTGTTTAATCTTTCATATGATATATGAAATCTCCAACAATTTTCCAGAGAAAATGCACGAATAATTGCCGCTTCTGATCTAACTAAAAAATACAAACTTTTTTATGCGGTACACATTTTTCACTAAGTCTGTATACTTCTTGAATATCATGAAATCAAAAAAATATATTCATATTTACCCATACATATACATCTTATATGCATATCCACATGTATCATATGTGACAGATCAACACACACACACATATTATATATATATATATATATATATACACACATACATTTTTATGCATCTATACACTCATTAGACAGTATACTATTATACACATATTGCTACAAATAAAAACATCTGTGCAGTCAACAAAGTCTTCACCAGATGATGACTCTGAGGTCAGACATGGTTTCAGCACCAATACATCATTAACACTACCCCAGAGTGTACCAGTAGTATCTAAGAATACCACAAGACATTGTTAGACATTGTGGGAATATATCTTTATTCAAGAGCAAGCATAATTCTTGTTATAAATTGATAGAATCATCTATATTTAGATAAGCACTTTTGCTTGTCCCTGACTTTTGAGATGGTGGCATCAGTTGCATTAGTCAATGTGAATTTTTTTTAATCATTTATGTAAACAGAAGACAAAGAAATTTGGGGAGAGAGAGAGAAAAAAAACCAATGTGATGCAGTGACTGAAATGTTGGAAGTTTCAGTGAAAAAATAAATAAATAAAAAAAGGGATATTGCAAGTGTGAGAAATTAAGTTGTGTAGTCTACCCAGTTATTACCCATAAAATATCATGAGCATGTTTGAATTGATAAAATAACTTGTTACAATAACAATGGTATTTCTCATCACTTTATAAAGAGAATGGATTTTCTCATCAGATTTTAGTCATCTTGTATTTATATTTGGTTTGGTTCTATGGCATATCAACCATTGTAGGTTATTTAATGTTAAATCCAGTTTTATACATATAAACAGTTCTATTTCAAACAATGAAGTTTAGCATAAATATATAGTTTAAATGTCAAAACAATTCTACTTCAACCATAGATAGGACCCTATCGAGTGCTACCACTTTGGGCCAGAGAGGACCTGAAGCAAGAGCAATGAAGGGGTACTCTACATTTCCCAAAGCTTCACCATTACTGGAACCTCCCCATCCAATTGTTTAGTGTCATATCCTGGACACTCATTGGTGGGGGTGGGGGTCTTACCCCTCTGCAGAGAAGCAGTCAATGTATTCTACAGCCCTAGCCAAATGGGCAATGTATTTAAAATGTTTCTATATAAGAGTACTTGATTGCATTAGACTTAACTGTAAAAGTATTCTGTTATATTTAAATAAAGCAAGAACTATTTCTAAAACAGTCTTTACATTTCTGAGATAAATATTTACTTAAAAGATAAGCTGTCTGTTATACTGTACTTTAAAGAGATGAATACAATGGCAGAAGCAAGATATGTTAAAAAGTGTTAGATTAAAAATCGAGGGACTGGCTTTGAGAGAGAAAATGAATGAAACAGAAAAGGAAGATAGAACGTGAGAATTTGGATAGAAATGCACAATTTCAAGAGTTTGGTAACATTAAATGTAGAGAACAAGAAAAGAAAGACGAAAAAAAGGTTTTAAAAGTGATGTAGGAGAATAGTAGAAAAAGGAGACAAGTGATCATAGAAAAAATATTGCACAAATAGCAGAAAAAACATATAAAAGAGGGTAATCCAATAAAATTTGAATCAAAGCAAAAGAAAAATAGACTTTAAAAAGAATAGCCAATGAAAACAAATGGCTGCAAGTAGAAAAAAAAACTTTCCTTTAGAGAAAATCACATACACACACCAAAGTGTGTGTGTATATATATATATATATATATATATATATATATATATATATATATATATATATATATATATGCACATTTCTTTTCTAATGTTCGTCTTTTTTTCCATAAAAAAGAGAGAATCACATACATCTGCTCATGTTTCTTATCTAATGTTTGTCTTTTTTCAATAAAAGAGAAAGAAAGAATGGTGAGTAAAAAAAATCAGAATAAGAGAGAAAGATGAGGATGGGGAAAATGTTTCAAATCCTTACATAGAGAGGAGAAGGTGATAAGTGAATGGTTAGTTCTATAAGGCAAAAAAAAAAAATAGATACAAGTTCAATGATAAAGAAAGAGAGAAAGAAACAATTAATAACAAAGAGGAAATGATAAATAAAATAAATTTTTTAAGAAACAAACAAGAGTAGAAGTGCAAATATAATAACAAAGAGGATGAAAATAAAAATAAAATGATAAAAAAGAGAGAGAAAAGAAAATATGAAAGGAAAGAAAGAAAAAATATCAAAAGCATTGATAGAGAGAGGAAAAGATTTAAAAAAAAAACTTACAAGCGAAAGAAAAATAAAAAAAAAAAACAAATTATATTCAAAGAAAAAAAATGTCATGGGAGTAAGGGAAAGAAAAATACAGTACCAAAAAGAAAATAATAAAGAAATAGCAAAGGAAAGAAGAAACTAATAGAGGAAGGAAAAAATTTTCATGGAAGAGAAAAGAAAATACAATAAAAAGAGAAGAGGAAAGAAAAGAAAATTAGGATGATACAGAAGGTAAATACGAAAAGAATGAGAAAATTTACAAAATATTATTAAAGAATTATGTTCGTGTTTATATATACATATGAAGAACACAGAAAGAAAGAAAAGGAAAATATAAACAGTTAAATATTACTTTTACTCGACTACCCTCAAGAAATGACTGATTAGAAGTTGATATTTTCTGAACTTAGAGCAGATCTTAAGTAAGAACTTTTAAGTTAGTTATCTTTTATGATGATGAAACGTTGTTGCTGAAATCAATAACAAGTCTTATAGTTGGGCTGACATGCTTTATTTTCTTACCACCCCCTCTGCATCATTGCCTTTGGCAACATACAAGTGGTCTTTCGAAGATTCCTGATCCAATTCAACCCTCTCTCCATACCATTTACCTCCAGAGTTTACAGGTGGTGATGCATTTCAATAACTTTTGATTCATATTCCAGTTAGGTTTGTTTAGAGGAAGGAATTCATGTTGACCTCTTTGACTAAATGCATCAAGATGTTTATTGATCTGAAAGCATGAATTTCAAATAGGCAGTTTATGACATTCAGAACATCCCAAAACAGTAAATTCTAAGTCTTTCTTGAAATCATGAAGGCTACAAGAAAGTCAAACTGTCATGTCCAAGCAGAAATGCCTCACCAAACTGGCTTAGACACAGAGAAAATGAATAAAGCATAACTAGTACACTGAAAGTAGTTTCATTTTTGTTTTATGGCATATCAACCTTCATGGATTATTTAATGCCAAAGAGATTCTTGTAGAAGAACAGCAGTGGTACTATTTAACCTATAGCTGGTAGGGATAAGGGGGATTAGAGTTTTGGTTGGTTGGGTTTTGTGGCATATCAACCTTTGCAGGTTATTTAATGCCAAATCTGTTTTCATGCAAATAGTCAGTTCTATTTAAAACAATTCTGTTTAGCATGAGTACACAGTTTAATTGTCAAAAACATTTTTATTTCAAGCTATTCAGTTTAATCAAACAGTTCTAATTCAGCTAAGTGTAAGTACAGATTTTGTTTACACACAGTTATATGTCAAAACAGTTCTATATTAAACAATTCAGTTTAGTGTAATTACAATTTCAATGTCAAAAACAGTTTCATTTCAAACAATTCAGTTTAGCATAAGCCTGCAATTTAAATGGCCCAGGAGACATGGGTTCAATCCCAGGTCGAGTCATACCAAAGACTTTAAAAATGGTACTTGATACCACCTTGCTTAACCCTCAGCATTATAAGGTACGGTTCAAGGGTAAAGTGGAGCAATCCTGGGAATGGAGTAGCGCCCTCCCCTACACCTTGGTGTAGTAGCTATCGAAAAGGGAGCCTTCGGGTCACCCTCGACTATGGTCGCTAACTTTACTTTTACTTACAGTTTAATTGTCAAAAACATTTCTATTTCAAGCTATTCAGTTTAGTCAAAGAGTTCTATATCAAACAATTCAGTTTAGCATCAGTATGCAGTTCTATTCAACCCATAGATAGGACCCTATCAGGTCCTACCACTCCAATCCAGAGTGAACATGGGAGGGGTGGCAATGAAGGGGTGCTCTGCATTTCCCAAAGCTCCAGCATCACTGGAACCTCACCATCAGATTGTTTGTCATATCCAGGACACTCATTGAGTGGGAGGGGTCTTACCCTTCTGCAGAGGGGTAGTCAGTGTATTCTACAGCCCCGGTCATAGAAAATTAATACAAGGGAGAATTTGTTGGTAGTAAAATGTAAGAGTTTGATACCCAGGAGAAGAGTGGTATAAAAAAACTAAAAAGTAATTAAACATTAAATTGTCATTTATCTCTCACTTTTAAACTTGTCAGAATATTATATATTTCGTTACACTTTTTTCACTATTACTTAAGTTTCATGTAATAATTTGGATTGATTTTTAGTTTATTGGCCTAATGAGTAGAGTGTTCACCAATGGTCAGGGAGACCGAGTTTCAATCCCAGGTCAAGTCATACCAAAGACTCAAAAAATGGTACTTGATGCTGCCTTGCTTAACACTCAGCATTATAAGGATCAAGGGTAAAGTGGAGCAATCCAGGGATTGAGTAGTGCTCTCCCCTACACTGCAGTTTACTAGCTATTGAAAAGGGAGCCTTCGAGTCACCCTCAATTAAGGTCGCAAACTTTACTTTTTAATATATATATATATATATATATATGATTAAATAAGACAGACACTTCATGTCTGCCAATTCTATCTTTGATCCTTTCAAGTCTTTGTATGAGTTGTTTGACTTTGAGATGGAATGAATTTAGGAAGGTACCATATGTTTCCCCAAGTATTTTCAGACCCCAATTAGAGCCATCATCAGAGAAGCATATCGTAAAGTTGGTGACCGTAATCAAGGGTGACCAGAAGGCTCCCTTTTCAATAGCTACTACACTGAGGTCTAAGAGAGGGTGCAGCTCCTTTCCCTGGATTGCTCCACTTTATCCTTGATACATACCTTATATTGCTGAGTGTTAAGCAAGGAGGTATCAAGTACCATTTTTAAAGTCTTTGGTATGATGTGACCTGGGATTGAATGCAGGCCTCCTGGACTATTGGCGAATGCACTAAACACTAGGCCAATGAGCTGGTTAAGAGAGAAGCATATACATTTATATAAAAAGTATGAGGAAGAACAAGTGGGAGGGGAATTTACAGAAGAATCTTCTTAGATTTATTTCATTCAAAAGCCAAATGAAGACCTGAACAGAACAAAGATTGAATTGGCTGACATGAAGTTTTTATCCTATTTAATCAAATGTTTAAAAGAGAAAATTCGGTCAATATATATATATATATATATATATATATATAAGAATTATTTTTAGTACAATATTTGCACAAAATTGTCTCTCACTAATGCTAATAAATAATGCTGGATACTCATGTGGGAACAAAAAAAATAATGATCTTTGGTAATTGCAGTCCATCTGATACTAACCTAGCAGTCACTATTTTTTTCATTGGTCACTCCAGCAAACATAGCCTATTCTAACAAAAGATATCACAACTTCCATTTTTTCACTTCTTTCCCCAATTACAAATTTATATTACAACAGACTCTAATTTCCATTATAAATCTACACTATCAATATAGGTCTTCACTTGTAAAAATCTGTCAGAACCCTCAAGGAAAAAAAATCCCTATTCAGGTGTGCAAAATTTTTTATCGGTTTTTGTTTTATCAACTAATGGAACATATTTAATTAATATATACTTTCCATATATTATATGTCATTTTACCAAATCTCACCACACCTGGTGAACATCTTACTGAAGGAAAACAAAATCAAAATAGAAAACAGATAGGGAAAAATGTTTTTCCCTCTGTGCCACCATACTTTTGAAAATCCTTTTTGCTTTTCTTGATCATTTACCTCTTAGCACTTCCTCACCCCAAATACAACCCAGACACCACAATATAGACAATTTTCTGCCACAGTATAGTCAATATTTTTTTCCATGAAAATAAGTCATGCCAAAAACCCCTTTCACATAAACTAATTCTTTTTTATCAACTCCCTAAAATCTATCTCCACTTTCAAACAAAAAATCTTTGATACATTTGACTTTAGATCCCTCCCAACTTTTTTCTCCTTTATACTCCTCCACTCTCCTCATTTGCTTATAAACAGAAAAACTCAGAAAACAGTCTCAGTCTTGAAGAAGTTCTGGAAGATGAAATAAAGCCTGAACAAAATATCACACATCTAAATCTGAGTTAAATGTTTGATTTATCCGACTCTCCACATATTTCTATCCTATGTCATTTTATATATTATATAAAATAAAGTAGTAGAATCACCATTGGTTGTTTAAAAAGTAAAATCAAACAGCACTAAAAACAAAAAAGTGCTCAGCACACGGCTCATAAAATGAATACAGCAATATTAAAAGATTTGCTCAAAAATTTTCTTTCACTACTCAGAATTTCACATGAGAATGATCATCAGATGAATTAAAAAAAAAAAAGAGAAAGAAACTTTTTACACCTCACCTGATAATCATTCTAATGTGAAATTCTGAGCCATCATCATCATGTCTCGCTGTCAGCAAGAATTTCCACCCATCTCTATTGTCCATCACTCCCAGGAGGTCCTCCAGGCTATATCCTGTATCAGCACAAAGCTGTTGAAGATAGGTTCTTGCTGGTCGTCCAGCCTTTGTTTATCCATGTGAAGGGGTCCACAGGAGTACATCACTTATGAGTTTGTCCTTACTTCTCTAGCAGTATCTTGCATGTCTGGTTCTTCTAACTTAGTTTTCATGATGAGTGGTAGGTGGCCGCACAGCTGCTGTTTTTTGGGGTGCTGCCTCCAGGACTTGTTCAAACAGCTTGCAGCATTCTTGTGTAATTGCAGTTAAGCTTTTTTCCATCTGATCCGGAAGCATCCATGAGGTAGTATCGACATGACTACTGTTTTATAACCAATAGCCTATCGATAGCTGTCCATGCCTTTGCTAGTCATGTGTTGATGTCATTCTTGATTGATGAGACATTGCTTCTGAGTTAGGGGAACTTGTCCACTAGTTTCAGAGGACCACACTTTAGCATGGAGATGTTGCCTTTTTGATTATTCTGTTTCGTCTGCATTGACATAGAGGCTTATGCCACCTGCTGCTCGTTCCAGACTATGGAGCAGGGATTCAGCTTGGGAGAGTGAGTTTGCTAGAAGTACTGTCATCGGCATAGCCCACATCTGTAATAGTTTGTATGGGGTATCTTCTGCTTCTTTCCTTTGCCAACTTGAAAACGTTTTCTTTCATTAAATCTATAAACATTCTAAGTACATAGTCTAGGCAGATAAGAAACAGGCATGGAGCTAATATATCTTCTTGCAGCGCACCTGCTACAATGTCAATGTAGTCTATGTCTCCATCTGGTGAGCTGACTTTGACTTTCATGTTTTTATATAGAATCATTATGGCTGCGATGTTTCTTTGGGGAGGCTGTAGGTGAGAAGTATTTGCTCCATCTTCCCTCTGCGTATGGAGTCAAATGCTGTGGAGAAGTCAACGAATAATAGTGTTACCTCAAGGTTTTTTGCATGAACACCTTCTAGAATTTGATAGACAGTCAAAATTTGTGACGTCGTGAATCGATTTCTCCAAAAGCCATTTTGGTTCTTCCTAAGTATTTTCTCAATTTTCAGTTTTATGTGGTTGCATAGCAGACCATTGTAGATCTTGGCCGATATTGATGTAAGGGTTATACCTCGGTAGTTCTTGGCTATTCTGAAGTCACCTTTCTTGAAGAAAGGGAGGATACAGTCCTTTGTCCATCTGTCTATTGTGTTCTGGTTATACACGGCGTTACAGTATTGGAGCATTATGTTGTTGAATTCCCTTGTCTTCCATACTTGGGGTATTTCATCAAGCCCTGTTGCTTTCCTATTTTAAATTTTTCTTAGTACTAAGTTGAGGAGTTCTTGTGTAAACTGTACTAGTTTGATATCTAGTTGATTACTAATAATTTTTGTGATTGGTTCATCTGTAACTTTCAGAGGTTTTCCAAGTAAATTCTCAAAATGTTGTTTCCACAGGTGTATTCATTCTTCTTGGCTGGCAGCTTTCAGTTTAGCTTTCACAGTACTCTTCCTTCTGCAAACTTTGTTTACCATCTGTCATGCTACCTTAGATTGTCTATCTTCAACTGAGGCTCTAATCTTACAGCTCTGATTTTGGATGTATTCTGTTTGTTCTTTTAGGTATACAGTAGTTCATTTTGTGCCTTAAGTTTTTAAGTATTGGTACTGGTTGGGTTCCTCCTATTACATAAGGAAGTGGTTTTTATGTCTGCATGATTTTTTCTAACTGCTAATGTCTCCCATGGGATTCTAGGTTTAGCTCTTTGTTTAGTTGGTATACATTCTGCTGCTACTTCTGAGTGGGCATTGACGAAGTTCTCATATTTTTCATTCAGAGTAAGTGCTTCTGATATCTCCTGAAGTGCATCAAATTTGTTTCTTAGTGTTAATGCATTTCTCATCTCTCTAATATTCCTGTTGTTTAGCAGGGACCAGTCATAGTGTAGTGTAAGAATGGAATGACTTGGAGATTTCGTGTTAGGAAGTGAGATAGAGTGAGGAAGGAAGGGGTTTAAAATGAATGAATTAAAAAAGAAACATGCTAATGAGTTAGTTATCCTTTGTCTTTTACTATACTGTCATTTTAAATATATGAAAGATTTTGTTATGTGTAAAATCATTGCTGAATATCATCTGTGTTTTAAATGTAAAAGACTATTAATATAAATCCAAGATACAGTTGAACCATGAAAAATGAGGTAAAAGATTTTAATACTTTTGGAAATATTGCAGAGTGTTTGAAAACCTAAGTTAGCATAAAAATAGAATGCCTTTAAGATTGCAATGAACCATAAATAAGTTCTCTCCAATGAATTTTAAAAATAAAATAACAATGAACTTATAAGTTAAAACTTAATACATGCATGGGGGGGAGATAAGAAGTAACAAAAGGAAAAGGATTTTTTTTTTCTTCTCCTAAGATATACGTCAGAAGCCATGGGAAGCAGTGTGGTGGACGTAAAGGCAGACAAACTTAATGACAGGTCAATGGTATGCCTAACCAGGTGCTGGGTGGACGAATTGCATGGGATAACAGCCAGGATCAAAAAGTTCGATCGGGGAACTACTGCTGCTCATCTTTTAGAGTGGCTTCTATGGATGAGAATAAAACACAGCCATCAAAAGATTACCATTACTTACACTCAAACCACATGTCCAAACAGCATTTCCCTTCACATGGTTAAAAAAAAGGGGCACGTCCTGCTGAGGTTGGAGCTCTGGCCTGAAGTGTTTCAAAAATCAGCTACAGCACTCAAACTAAAACAAAAATTACTAAAATGTAAAAGTACAATACAAATAGGGATATTCAGTGTTAGAACTTTAAATAGAATAGGCCAACTACCGGAGCTGACAGCTTCTGCGATAGATCATAACATAGACATAATATGTGTACAAGAACACAGATAACTTCATAGCAAAGCTATAAAATATCATGATACCGGTGATGGATAGACATTTGTCTCAAAAACTCTGTCAATGCCACGATAGGGGGTGTAAGTATGCTTATCGGTCCATGGGACCTAAAATCACTAAATAGCATCAAGAAAATACAACCAAGGATAATGGTAGCCACATTTAATGGCAACCCCAACACAACAATCCTCTCCTGCTACAGCCCTATCAATGTTAGCGATGAAACAGACCTCATTGCCTTTTATAATGAACTATCCTCCCTTATTCGTAGCATCCTGAAAAAATATGTTCTCATAATCATCAATGGAAATATGAATGCCCAAATAGGTAAAAATGTTAACAACAAATTCAGCTTACACAACTTTTCAAATAGAAATGGGAAACATCTAACAGATTTCATACTAGAAAATAGATTAACATGCCTTAATACTAAATTTCAGAAAAGAAAGGGAAAACTATGGACCTACACCTACACACATAATGCTAAAGCGCAGATAGACAACATAGTCATAAATAAGAAATAGAATAATAGTACATTGAATTGCAAGGCATATTCCTATCGAGACTGTGTCCTCCAATCACCAAATTGTCATGGCAAAGATAAGACTGAGACGACAAAAGAATACAGCCCAAATTCTGAGTAGTGAAAGATAATTTTTTGAGTGAATCTTTTAATATTGCTATAAAAACATAGAGTAAAATAAACTAAAAGAACAAAAAGAAAATTTTTCTATAAAAGCAATTTTTCCTTTAGTTCAATGACTGCATTTCTTGTAACAATTTTGAAGACTTGTTATTAAGTGTTGATATTTAAAAAGACTGTCACTGCATTTTACAATGATTTTTAATTGCATCAATATGATTATTGGTTGTAGAAATCTTATATATATGTTTACTTTAAGTAAGGTTAAATTTTATAGAATTAAAAAAGAAAAAGAGGTTATTCATGGCAATTCCAATAAAACTGGTTTGGTTTGTTGGCATATCAACCCTTGTAGTTTATTTAACGCCAAATCCATTTTATGTAAATAATCAGTTCTATTTAAAACAATTCAGTTTAGCATGAGTACACAGTTTCATTGTCAAAAACACTTCTATTTCAAACTATTCAAGCAGTTATATATAACAATTCAGTTTAGTGTAAGTACAGTTTCAATGTCAAAAACAGTTCAATTTCAAATAATTCAGTTTAACATGAGCACGCAATTTAAAATGGAAGTACGGTTTAATTGTCAAAAACATTTCTATTTCAAACAGTTCAGTTTAGCCTAAGTATGCCATTAGTTCTATTTAACTCATAGATAGGGCCCTATCAGGTGCTAGAGTGGACCTGGGAGCAATGGCAATGAAGGAGTGCTCCGTATTCCCCAAGGCCTCAGCATTACTGGGACCTCACCATCAGATTGTTTAGTGTCATACTCAGGACACTCATTAAGAGGGGGGTCTTACCCCTCTGCAGAGGTGCAGTCAGTGTATTCTACAGCCCCAGCCGACTAGGTAATACACAGAGCTAATGTCAAAACAGTTTTATTTCAGATAATTCAGTTTAGCATAAGTACGCTGTTTTAATGTCAAAACAGTTCTATTTTAAACACTTCAGTTCAGCATAAATACGCAGTTTAAATGCATAAAAACAGTAAATGCCAACCAATGTTTAGTTCTATTTAATTTATAGATAGGGCCCTATCAGGTGCTACCATGCCGGGACAGAGTGGACTTAGGAGCAATGGCGATAAAGGGGTACTCTGCATTCCCCAAAGCTCCAGCATTGCTGGAACCTCCCCATCTGATTGTTTAGTGTCATATCCAGGACACTTGTTGGGGGGGGGGTCTTACGCCTCTGCAGAGAAGTAGTCGGTGTATTCTACAGCCCCAACCGACTGGGCAAAATAAAACTGGAGTGTTTCAGTAAAAGTGAGAGTGTAATTTAGAGCTGTTGGATGGGGCAGATGTGCCAGCAAAGTCATCATGGAGGTGCTGATGTGCTAAGAATTCATATTGTAACCAGGTTTGCCAGTTGACCTGCAGTGTGAAAGAATATGTGGGTATGAAGGGGTTAGGATTCACTTAGTCTATCTCTTAGTCCGATTTGTGCTTAATCAAGAAGATGTTGGTAGGTAGGTACAAGGGTCGTTCAAAAAGTTCTATGCCTCACCCAGAAAGAAAAGCCATAGATGAAAATTTTTATTATAGCAATACACTACCACCTCTTATAAAACTAGAAAAACTAATTTGGGTTTATCTTAATTTCTATGATGTGAGTGAGAGGTATGTGACAATTCTAAAATTTGAGTGTGGCTTAGGACTTTTTGAAAAACCCTCATAGTTACAATGATATTGATATATATATATGTATATAATATCATAATCTAATTTTGTACGGGTCTGATTTACAACTATACATAATGTTGAAGTCAATCAAAATCCCATTGGTGTCAAAATTATTTGGCATCATATTTGTGATATATGACCTCCTAAAATGAAATCTGAAAAATAGGTTTTTTCTTCAGAATAGCTGAAACAGTTGAAGGAGACTTTGTATTATTTATAAAGGGTACTTACAGTTTTCACCCATAAATAAGTACACCCTTCATTTTTTTTTATAAAAAATTAATTTTCTTCTAGAATAAAGGTACAAGAGTTTTGATAATGTTGGGTTTATTTAACAACATACCAACACCTTATAGGTTTTTTTGATGCTGAAATTTGCTTCATTTGTAAATGTTTTATCACAATCATAACTATATTTTCAATGTTCCATTGAATTTTTTTACACACTGGTATGGTTTCAAGTATTCTTACCTAATATTTATATACTGCTGTATAGTTCAAAGTAATAATTTCAATTAATCACAATCATTTGTTTGTACAAAGTTTTATAGTTTCAAGCACTGCTATCCAACAATGATAATTTTGAAATGGATCTATTTGACAAATAGACCAGTCCCTAACAAGTACAACCACTCAAGGTCAAAGTGGATCTGGAAGTAGTGGCCATGAAGGGTTACTTCACATTCTCTAGAGATTCAGAACTGGGGCCTCAGCACCAAATGTAGTCATACCCTGAATACTCTTCTACAGAGGATGCAATCAGTGTATTCTAAGCCCTGATAACAGAGTAGACCAGAATTTTATTAGTTCTTATTGAGCATTATACATTCAAAACATATTATTAGGTATTATTCATAAATGAATTTCAAAGGATTGGAAAACTTTAATTGAGAAAAAAATCAAGTATGGTTTGAAAATATGTCATCAACAGTTTTGGATCTTAACTTTTGAATAAAAAAAATATAGTACTGTTTTTATGGTATACAATTAGCAAATACTCTTTCATATCAGCTAGTAATGATTGGTGTTTGTATAAAACATCAAAGTTTTTACCTGGTCTTCCACAAGAGAGATCTGCTTTTTCTGAATCCCAATCTATAATTTGTAGTTTAGATATTTTTTAATATCAAACTTAGCAATCAATTAGATGGGATCTTACTGTGCATGTCTGAACTTACTCTTCCATGTGCTCACACAGTCAGAAGAGAAATGCCGTTAAGTGAACTTGTTTAATGTGTCAAGTATTCATGTCTAATTCAGGATTTTGGCAAAACAATGTTTTTTCAAGGATTCTGTATAATTAAATTTGACTTAAAATAGAAAATATTTATATGGATTTATTCAGAGTAGTGTCATCATCTTTATTGTTATAGTCTCAACATTTTGACCATTGTATCTTCCAGCATTCTTTTATAATTGTAAGTACGTATTAGTAGAGTCTCACCACTGGCCTAATGAGTAGAGTATTCGCCAATGGTCCAAGAGACTGGGGTTCAATCCTAGGTCAAGTCATACCAAAGAATCAAAAAATGGTACTTGATGCTACCTTGCTTAACACTCAGTACTATAAGGTACAGATCAAGGGTAAAGTGGAGCAATCCAGGGAATGGAGTAGCACCTCCCCTACACCTCGGTGTGGTAGCTATTGAAAAAGGAGCCTTCAGGTCACCTTTGATTAAGGTTGCCAACTTTACTTTTTTTTAGAGTCCCACTATCTTTATATGTTCTTTATAACTGGAATTATTAGTAGAGTGTCAACCTTTTTATATAGTTAATATATAATTCTGCTAGCTTACCTGTTACCAATACTCTCAGTGAAATTCGACATGTGAAGTCTTAACTTCAAGGAATGTTTTAAAGTTATTCAGAGTGAGAGAGCTGCCCCTATTTCCAGAGGCACATGAAGCATTTTGGGTTAGAATTAATCAGGAAGATCTAATTTGTCCAAAAAGCAAATAAAATTAACATTCACAAGAGCAATCCCTATCAGGAGTAAAATTATTCAAAAAGGTCTCATTTGAACAGAAAGTAAATAAGATTGGTATCTGAAAGTGTAGAAATGTAAATGAACGTAAGAAACAAATGAAAAAAAAAACCTATGATTGGCTGCTCTATAAATTTTTAGTAACCTTTTATATCATAAAAGATGAATAGAGATGAAATATAATAATAGAACATTATCATCATGCTTGATAGGATAAAAGACAATTTTTATTTGTTAATTATCTTTACTTAAACTTATATTAAATTAAAGACTAGTCTAAATATGTAATAATTGATGAATTAGATGTTTTTAATTTACCTGTTTAAAATTTATTTATGATAATTCTAGTTAACTTTCTTTGAGACTTGTAATATCAACATGTTCAATTATTTGTTTCTCAAAAAACAAAACAAAAAACAAGCCTGCTTTGGAAGAAAGTCAAAGCTACTGTGGAATAGATAAAATACAAAACGTGTTTTAGGATATTATTTTGTATCCCAGGCAAAAATAGGTACTTCTGCTAGCTATTTATATATTATATATCTTTGTATATTTGTAGAATATCAATGTTTTTCTATATTATTGATAATAATCTTGTTTCATTTCTTGATTATAAAAGACAGTAACACAATGTTAACTGACCAGAAAAATGCTTATGTTGATTATTCAACAGAAATCTGACTTAGCAAGAAAATAATCTTGGCAGAACAATGGCACATGGAATTTCTGCTGAGAATCCTCTCTAGTCAATTCCCTGGCTGTTCAATACTATTCTCACATATCAAGGCTAATGTAAAATCTTCAGAGGTTGATTGTCACCATTTTTCAGAAATTACTGTCAGAATTAATGGGTTTATCACTGGTACTCAGTTAAATCAAAATCAGCAAATAATATTTTCAAAGAGACAGTTTGCAGCACTTGATCAAATTTGAAGAACATGGATACATTAATGCTGATCTAAATCTAGATGCAACCAAAATAGATAGTTGATTTTGATCTTGAAAATCCTGAATCTACTATTTAAAGTAGAGGTATTTCTGGCAACAGCAGGTTCCCATCTGCTTGGATGATCATTCCATCAAGAATGAGCCTAGTTGGCTGGAGCTGTAAAATATGCTGACTACATCTTTGCAAAGGGGTAATGCCCCTCATCCAATGTGTATGGTGGAGTGGCTCCAGACTAAAAGTTTTGGTGAATGTGGAGAACCCTTTCTATGCAATTAATTTCAAGTCCACTCTAACTGGAGTGATACACTACCAGTTAGTCGAAATCTATGAATCAAATTGAACTGTTTAACCATTTAATTGTGTGCAAACAAACGATGGATGTTAAATTTAATTGTTAGTGTTACATAGTAATACTTGAAACTATGTGCAAATGAGCTCTGGCTTGTTTAAAATGTTAACTACAAACTATTTGTTTACAAATCATATATATTTAATATACATATGTATAAACAGGATAACTAAGCTACAAACGCATAAAAAATTAAAGATATGAAATACAACTTAGAATTAATGAGTGACAATGATTTAGTAAAAAAATAAAAATTTACAACTGACACAACTGGTACATAAAAAAAAAATAACAAACATGTTGACCACAGATAAAGAGACAAATTGTGTGATTTTGATTTCTACAATATGAATTATTTGTAAAGTACTTGGTATGGAATGTCTCTGCTGTCACAGAAATGATGACTCAAATGAATTACAATAAAAAGCAACTAAAATTAAAAAGGTAGTAGAAAATGCAAGAAAAAAAATGATTGCCAAAGCTTCATCTAAACAACAGTTGTATTTTCAAAAAATTAATTGAACAAAAATAAATATTTCACATTATATATATGTATCTTTAAATAATTCTAAATCAATTTAAATATTGATAATTACTAAAATTAGATTAATTTGGCTCAAGGTTATAATGATGATTTAAATCACTCCAGTAGTGAAGATCTAAAAGAGGGTATTAATCTGACAGGGAGCCAAAATACTGAGAGCACTAAGTAAGGACTGAATTCACTATACAAGTGAATAATTTGATGAGACAACTTTGTGAACCATAATGCTATTTTATGAGTTATTTACTTAGCTTTAGATTAGTCTCATATAGGGTCTCAGTAGTTAGATTAAGCACTAAGGATTGACTTCAGTTGACAAATAGTTAAGGGACAAGCTTTCCTATAATACTATTAAAAATGTTCAATATTTAGTAACCTTGGATTTATTTTAACATAATGGGATGGGAACCAGTGAGGATTGACATCATAACACTAAAGATTAGGTCTGTGAAACAAGCTTACAATCATACTCCATCAGAATCAGTTATTTATACTAAAGTACAAATGGAAAATAAAGTTACAACTTGAATGATAATTTGATCTGGATGCATTATGTACATTCTATGGATTAGGAGATATTCTGATAAAATTTTCAAAGTTCTTGGCATCAAATAATATATTGTAGGGTACTATTTGCTAGATATATAAATGAGTATATGAAGGTAATAGCTAACACCCAAGGAGAATATGCAGTGTATTTATATGGGATATGAGCCCTGTTCATGCATTCTTTGGAACTTACATTTATTGTAATTCAGCTATATTTCATTTCCTGGTATGGTACTAAACTGCATCCAGTCCTGAAGTTCCAGTTCTGGAGCTCTGGGAAGCAGTGCTAATCTTCTTATGTCCACTTTGACCCAGAGTGGTAGTACCTGTTAGGCTCACATTAATAGGTCAATTAAATTTGTTTAAAAGTTATGAGTAATCGATAGGAATATTTGAAATGGCTGAGCCAAAGAATAATAAAGAAGTTTAGTTTTCTCTGTTTCTACTCAACAAGTTTTTAAAATAAATCACATTAAAAAAAATGCAAATTCTTGGCAAGTACATTTTTGAATTCATTAGACAGGGATAAGTAAATTTTTTTTGTATAATCATTCCAGTCCACTGCAAATCAACAAATCCCATATTAATCAGGTAATTGTAATTGGCAAATCATACACCACAGTTATCATATTTCTCTGCTTCAAAGATGATAATTTTTTTCCTGAAATAAGTGTAAAAAATTTGCCATGCATCCTAGAGGCCAAAAGTTACATTTTAATAGACCTATCCTAACCCCGAAGGAAGATTATTTACACTTGACATTAATCAAGCTCTTGTCTATGACCAGAATATTTTGTAAAAGTTATATGAACTGGGGCTGTAGAATACACCGACTACATCTCTGCAGAGCTTTAAGACTCCCACAATGTGCTTTTGAAAAGACACTAAACAATCTTATGGAGTGGCCCCAGTAGTGCTGGAGCTTTGGGGAATGTGGAGTACTCCTTCATTGCCATTGCTCCTAGGTCCTCTCTGGCCTGAGTGGTAGCACCTGATAGGGTCCTATCTATAGGTCAAATAGAATTGTTTGTCATTTAAATTGAGTGCAAACAAGTGACTAATGCTAAATAGAACTGTTTGATCATTTAACTATGTGTAAACAAATGACTGACGTTTAATTGAATTGTTAGTGATACATAGCAATACTTGGAATAATTTAACTATGTTGATTCATGCTAAATTCAATTGTGAGAAATAGAACTGTTTGATCATTTAACTGTGTGTATCTACAAAATGTGTAAACAGGATTTGGCATTAAATAATTAACAATGGTTGATATGCTTTAAAATCAAACCAAATCAAACAAAACATACTTAGTTTAAATGCTAAAAGAATGATAAGTTTAAAAGTGTTCAGATTTTATAATTTAAAAAAAAATTCCTGAAGGGAAAATTGGGGAAAATCCTTGATGTCAAAAGATTCTGTATGCACCACACTAAAATATCTACAATTAGTCTTCCTTTCTAAACATTTGACTAAAACATCAAACTTTATCATCTTAACACAGTTCTCTCAACACCCAATAGGAACGGACTAGTCTTTCATGGGTCTTTATACTTCTTTATCAGTGCTAATTTGATGAATGATCTTTTTGTTGAACCATGAGTGACTAGCATGGTCAAATGTATTCTAAAAGTTATCAACACCAGGAAAGATATCAGAAAGCCCATCATCATGTAGTAAAACCACCTGTTGAGATGGAATGAGACATGACCTGAACTTGGCAAATTTCCTCAATGAACACAATCCTAAAGTCCCAAGAGAAAGCACTGGTAAGCTTAGTAAAGCAACTAATATTATGAACCTGTCATTTACATTTCATAAAAATTACGTGTATTTTTTCTCAAACAA